>JAVSCE010012734.1:0-394118 GCA_032199065.1 Smutsia gigantea | reverse complement strand
GAAGTGGCCCTGAAGCCACGCATTTGCCTGTTAAGGTATGCAAATTTTCCCTGCTTTGTTATTGGTGTAAGACCTATTTGATCTTCCCAAAGTCCTGAAGCTTGTGCAGTTTCCTTCTCTTCCATTACGGATATTGGCAGAAGGGCAAGCCAGAGACTCAGCCAGGGCTTCTTCCTGCACCCCCACCCCACATCAATCTACTTTGGCTTCTCAAATCTCTCTTCCCTTTTCCTGTCCCTTCCAGCCCCATGGTTGCTCTGAGAGTTCCAATGTCATATCCCAATGACCTCCCTCCTCCAGGGCTCCCCACCAACCCCCAAATCAATCCACATGCTTTGGTCATTCAAGATCCTTCTTGCACAGCGGCTCCCTGTGTTCATGGCTTCTGCGGATCCACTCCCTCATGAAAATTGTACTTTCCTGCGGCATGGGGCTTCCTGCCCAACATATTTTTAGGGGCCCATGAAAATGTTTGAATTTCTTTTAAAAGCAGACAGAAAAAAAAACTTTCAGGTAGGAGAAAATGTCTTAATATATAACATTTTGTTCTTTTTACCACCACAGTTGTCAAACTTTCTAATGCTTTTTATGGAGGAAGACTCAGTTCTGAGGCTACTGTTGAAGGAAGCAAGGCCATCCAAACTGTCCTTTGACATCTCAGTCTTACACAGTTTTACAGCTTGGAAAACCAGGCTCTAACCTTTGGTTTTGTGCCTCTCTCGCCCACTGTCCTGTGAGTCCCTGCCAGTCAGTACCCCAGCCTCAGCCCCGTTTTCTCCATCTTGGCACCTGCTCCACACCTGTGCCGCCAAGCTGCCGTGTTAGACGCCCCACTAACTTCCGAAGACACCTGGAGAGGTGTTGGGGCTGGTTCTGGGTCCGGGGGAGGTGGCATCCGGGGAGGGGCGTGCTCCGGGGGAATGTGGGCGGGGCACCTGGAAAGGGGCGCTCGCAGAGCGGTCCACGTCGCGGGGAGGGGGCGCCCCACTTCGGCCTGGAAGGGACGCGGGCCGCTGGCAGCCTCCGCCCTGAGCTAAGGCTCAGTCGGAAGGAAGCCGGCTCTGCGGTTCTCTCCTTTCTTCCCCAAAGCTCCGCACCCCTTCCCCTTCCCTCTCCTCCTCCCCATCTGGTTTCGGACGAAAAAGTGCTGCCGAGAATTCCCAGAAGGCCCGGACGTGAGGTCACGGCTGCGGTCCCGAGCAGGTTCCGGGAAGAGGCAAGGGCGGGGCGGTCAGCCGGACGCAGGAGAGCCGGAGGGACACTGACCAGGCCAGAACAGGGAGAGTCCGAGCCGCCGGGCCGGCGCTCGAGTCCCGGGGATGTGGCAGCTGGTCGGAAGGTCATGGCCCTGCCACCGCGCACCGGGCGCTTTGTCGTCGGACAGGGACACAGGATGAATGAGGAGGGGGCTCGCCTCAGCGCTGTTGGGGCCCAAAGACTGGACCCCTCTAGCTGCCCATCTGTAGAGAACTGGTTAAAGTACACTCACTTCTGTGCCCTGGGGTACCACGCCTCGTGGAAGGGGATGAGGCAGTTGTTTATCAGCCAAATGGCCAAATACATTGTTAGGAGAGCAAAACCTAGGAGCCTCCTCCAGACTCCTCAGTGCTCCCTTTCTGGCAATTTAAGAAGATATACAGGTTTACCTCGCTACCCAAAAATGGAGAGTTCCCACGAAACTTTACCAAAGCCAAAATGGCTAGAAGCCAAGAAGCAATTACTATTAATTTATATGAAAATTTTTTGAGTGTTCCCAGACCCGAAAAATAACCTTTCAGTCTTTTTTGAAAAGTTAGGACACATCTTGCTAATGGATGCACAAAATAAATGGAGATAAAGCCCAGATGCTCAGGGACGCAGTCCAAAGCTCTAGCAGCTTGGCGCTGAGAGGCTAAGTGTGGTCCCCAGAAAAGCATGCTGCCTCTGTAAGTACTGCTGCAACGCAAACACGGGAGGCTTTTCTCACTTTTCCACCTTCTTTGGTAAAAGGGAAAATCCTCTTCGAATTTCTTATGGTTAGGAAAAACAGGTACTAACATAGGTCTTGCATAAAAGCTAAGTGGTGTGACCTGAATTTCTGAAAAGCAGGGGGTAGACGTATATTCACTTAAACACATACAGAGCACCTGCCAAGCACTAGCACATTGCAGTACTGAGGAGATAGTAGTGGACACAACAGACAGAGGCCCTGATCTGTGCAGCTGTAGGCGTGGTGCCAAATGAAATGCCTCCGGTGTGGACAAGTGCTCTGAAGGAGAAGTGGAGAGCCAGGGGTCAAGAAAATGGTAGAGGTCATACTAAGATACTTTAGATGGGGTGTTCAGGGGAGGCCCTTAGACAAGCTGACATCTGAACAGAGAATGAAGTGACAGAGTTGCATATATCCATCAGGGAGGGCCAGTGTGGTTGAAGCAGAATGGGCAAGGGGCAGAGTGGTAGCAGGTGTGAGGCCAGGTCGGGAAGATGAGGGAGTAGGATCAGGGTCATGTAGGTCCTGCAGGGGCTCTAGTTTTTATAGTGAGATGGGGTGGGAAGCCAGTGGAGGGTCTTGAACAAAGAAGTGATATGATCTGACTTAGTCTTTAATAGATCATCTGGCTGCTGGACAGACAACAGAGGCTCCAGGGAGGAGCCTGTTGCAATAATCCAGGCAAGTCACAGTGGTGGCTGGGCCAGGGTGGTAGAAGGTATAAAGCATGATGTGCTTCTGGATATATTTTGATAGGAGAGCTGAGAGAATTTGCTGCTAAACCAGATGTGACTGGAGAGAAAGGACTTGAGAGTGTAACCGCAAGCATGGAGCTACCATTTACCAGGGTGGGAAGACGGGGAGCAGTGGGATGTGTAGGGAGTAGGGCAAGGAACCAGTAGTCCGAGCTGCTGGTTCAAGGGTGATAGAAACAGGAGAATTGCTTGGAATTTGTAGCAGAGAAACAGCTAGCACTGGGATTGAGAAATTGGAGGAGGGTTTAATAGAAGGACTCTTGTGACAGAAGTATAGCGAGTATAGAGAAACCTCAAGGGCAAAGCAGGCACCCAGGGCTAGTGGATGGGGACTGACCGATCCAGGTGAAAGGAGGGAGCTGCTGGCGGCTGGGGACAGAACTAAGTTGGGAGAACGATATCCGGGCTTCAGTGCTGTCATCCAAGGAAGGGGATTTATTTTTGACACACAAGTTTGGATGTTGCCAAATAGCAGGGACTGAGGCCTTTGGTAGAGGAGAGCCTACAGGGAAAGGAAGCGACCTGAGCTCCCTCTGAACTCATGCCTGCATTGGCCAGCATTCAAGCCATGTGGGAAGCCAGAGAACAAGGGAGCCCAGTGAGGTGGCTCATGTCGGTCAGTCTCGGACACAGAGCTGGAGGGGCTGGAGAGCGAGTCTGGAGGAACGGAAGAGTAGAAGAGGCCCAGCTCGGGGCAGTGTGAAGGTGATAGCAAAGCCCTGGCTGGAGACAGCTGCTTAGGGCAAGGCACAGGTAGAAAAGGGGCAAAGTTCAGTGCCCTGGAGCCCTCTAGTATTTAGAGATTGTGAGATAACCTAGCACCAGGAAAGGATCCTCCACAGAGAGCCACACCCATGGCCAACTGAGGCAAGTGCATCTATAAGAGAGAGGAAGGGCAGGACAGGGCTGGATAAGTGCTCCCACCGGATGAGGGTCACGTGTGTCTATGTGTGTGGATATTGCACACTGACTGTCTCTGGAAAGAGACCAAAAACCTCTATTAATTGTGCCCCTAGTGGAGACCAAGGGCACGCAGAGGAAAGACACCCAACTTCTCATTTTCTTCCATTTGGGATATTTTAAACCATGTTCATATATAAATTTTATCAAAATGAAGAAAATAGAGTTTGTTTTCTTAAAGTCTCCCATGGCAGGAGAGATCCAGTTTTACAGAAAGAGCAGATTCAACAGTTTTCCCAAGTAAGCTGGAGGACAGGCACGAGGCAGTTCTGGGGTTGGAGGAGAGGCTTGATGGGGCCTGGGAGGGCGGCCCGGGAGGGTTGCTGTAAGGACTCCTTGTCTTCAGCCTGCTCTCAGAACAGCAACCTTGGAAACCGGGTTGGACCAGGTCCTGTTATGCCTGCAGTCTCGTGGTTACTTGCCCTCTTCCTGGTCTGCACAGTCCAAGACTTGAGGAAAACTTAATTCTTCACATCTTAGTATCTTTTTAATACCTTCACACATCATGCTTTAGGCATTTTCAATCTTGCGTATGAAAAAACAACTCCCCTTCCTTGGATGAGCTCCCTGGAGTTTGGAGGCAGCCGATTGGAAGAGAGCAAAGCCGTGTCCTGGACAGGAGGAGCCGTGGAGCACAGAGGCCTTTGCATTAGAAGTTTGTTCCCCCTGTTAAGAACCAGCTCCAGATAGATGTCATTTCAGGAGTGTGCTTTATTCTTAGCTCTATCACAGATCCTAAGAATGGGGACCCAGTTAAGGGTACAGTGGAACCGGCCTCTCAGGAGTATCACGCCAACTTCAGGAAGCTTCTAACAGATGGAGGGGTGGGAATGGGTGAGGGTCTGCAGAGGGAGCATTGGGAGACCTGGGTCCCCTCCTTCCTGGGCTGGGATGGGGATTCCCAACTGAACAGACTTCAGACTTTTCTGACTCAGCGTTCCCCAAAGAAAGGGCCAGAAGAGGGAAGGGAGCCGGCAGCCCATCTCCCTCTTGGGAACTATGGTGAAATGTGAACTCTGGGATCCACTTCCCATTCCAACCGAATAATTCAAACTTCTCCATATGCCCTCTGCCTTCGAGTCTCTCTGTCTCTGTCCTGCTAAAAAGGAAAACTCCGTGAGAGCAGAGACCATGTCTGCATTGTTTGCCCCATATGATCAGGGACTGGAGCAGCACACGTTTCAGTGAACAGCACGCGTGAATGGCCAAAGTGACTTTTCCACAGCTGAACTGTATTTCAGGAAGATGCCCGACCATCCCTTTGCACACACTGTGCCCATGATCTCCTCAGAGCACAGCCCTGGGAGGGCAGCCCCCCCTGGGCAGGATACCGGGGCCACCTGGAGAGCCGAGTGTGCACACCTCACCCCGATGTCGCCTGTAGTGCCAGTAGCCTGACATCAGCCATGGTGGGAAAATTTACTCCATGGAAACTGGCAAACATGCACATCGTGACCTTCTTCCCCAGAGAACTGGCTGTTAAACTTTTACCAACACACTCCTGCCTCCGGCCCTGTTTCTGCCGCTTGCAGGCTCTAAGATTCAGACAAGTCTCTGAGCTTCAGTTCATAAACCGGAAGTCCCGTGGTGTCTACCTGACGGACTGGTCTGGAGTGTTAAATGTGACTGTAATCCTGTGACTGTAATTGTGTTTAGCACAATTACTTCTAGTAAATACACAGTACACTTTAGTATGACTTCCGTTACTTCTTGCTGAGGAACAAGCCACCCCCAAAATTTAGTGGTTTAACACACTACATTTATTTTGCTCATGAATCTATAATACGGAAGAACTCGGTAAAGTAGCCCATGCCTGGAGAGGCATGAGCGGTGGGGGCCGGGACCACCTGAAAGTGTGTTCACTCAAATCGGGCATTTAATGCTGGCTGTCAGCTCGGACCTCAGCTGGGCTGTTGACAGCACCCCTGCACGGGGCTCCTGCATGGAACCGAGGCTTCCTCACAGCATGGTGGCTGGGATTCAAGGTTGAGCGGCCCAAGAAATAACTAGGCAGCAGCCATACATTTCTTCTAATTTACCCTGGAAATCAGACAGTGTCAACTTCTTCCATATTTATTCATTAGAAGTGAGTCACTAAGGCTGGCCCATATTCAAGGGGTGAGGAATTTGATTCCCTTTTTTGAGGAGAAGAATTTGTGGACGTGTTTTAAACCATCCTAGTTCTCATTACTGGGCCCTTGGTACACTCTAGCTTAAGAGAATTGTCCTTTCTTGGCCTAGGAGCCCCCTGTGGGAGGGAGGTTCCCTCCCCCTGCCGCTCCCTGGGTGGACCTTAGGGCTCCGTGCGCTGCAGACTTCAGCAAAGGTCAGAGAAGCCAAGCTCATCTTATAGGACCTGGCCCTGGACGTTTGTGCCCTGCTTCCACTGGACACCATCTGCATTGGCCCCACAAAAACTGAGGTGAGGGGCATGGGCGGCTGGTTTTACCAGCAGGACTGTGACCCCAGCAGACTCTGCTCATCCTGGGGTGTAGGTGACCCTGAGGGTAGGTCTATGGTTAACCCTACACAAGCCTGCCCTGAAGATGGGATGAAAAGGTCACTGCCTGGGGGGCAGGTCGATGGGTGATGTGACCCATCCTGGCCTTGGTGTCCTGGTCTGTCAGATGAGAATTAGAAAAGGGCTGTGGGTTGGAATTTGGAACAGATTGTCATATTATTCAGAAAGCTGGGCTGGAAGCCAGTTTCTTCTTCTGGAAATGGTTGACAGAGTCACAAGCTTCTCCTAGGAAATAGGAGAAGACAGTGCAGAGAGAGATGGCCTCCCTCCTCCTATGGGACATGAATCCTTCTCACAGTGTCTTCAAGATCCACATAACTGGGGTCTAATACCAGAAAGAAGCATGCATGCAGATATATGGGATGTTTGGAAGGGGTAGGGGGATCTTCAGGAAAGACCTAGAAAAGCCTTCATCCCAGTGGTGGGGGCAGGGATCTGGAGAACCATCTGGAGGAGCTCCAGGGAGCAAGGAGGCACAGATCCATAGGGCCCAGCCCCTCAGCTGCCCTGTCTCTTATTCTTCTCCTGCCCCAGCTTATGCCAGCAGGCTCCCTCCTCTCTCAGAGGATCTTGCAGGAACATCTAGGAAGGGCTGAGGCCCTGTGTGCCATGCCTGGTTGGGGGGCCCAGCCAGGCACTCCAGTACAGCCCGCAAGGGCATCAGGGCCTCTGCCTGGGCCAAGCAGGCTGTCTCTGCCCCTCATGGCTGCAGGCACACCGGACTGGGCCTCAGGCTGCTCATCTATAAAATTAGCAGTGGTCTAGAGCGGCTTTTCCTGAGGTGGCGTTCACAATTGCATGGCAAGCAGGGACATTTTGGAGGACAACCACCTCAGGCTCACCTCCCCCAGAAGCCAATCTTGAGATAAAGGTGCTAGTGTCCCTTCTGGGAGGGCACCCCAGGAAGTACAGAGCCGGGCAGGCAAGGAAGGCAGCACCAGGTGTGGGGGCATATCTGCTGCTGAGAGCGGGTCCCACCGGGGCGCTATGTGGAGCACGCCTCAGGGGCCCACCCGGCCACCGCGGGATGAGGGCCGTGTCCCAGGCCTTGGCTCCCAGGCTCCTCTGGCTGCCCTGCGTGCCAGATCAGCATGGTCCTGTGGCCAGACAAACCCCGGGCTGAGAGTCGTGTGCGTTTGCAGTTGAGAAGCCATCAGCACGAGGGAAAATCGTGAGTGTGGGCACACAGCAGGGCTTGCCGCACAGAGAAGTGGTTCTGTTCCTGAACGTCTCGCGAACGTGAGATCAGCACCGAGGCCGCTGAAATCTGTGTGATAGTTTGGCCTCGTAGGTACTCCTGTGTCACCAGAACTGGCTCGGCCAGGCCAGCTCAGCTCACATTTAGCAAAGGATGCTGTTAACTATGGTTCGACCTGGTAAAATATTTCATGCCACTTTCATGGTATTGCTTACGTGTGTTATATTTCCATTTTACTGTTCCTATTACGTGGTAGTATGGCCCTAAATCATAAAGAGGGATCTGTAGTTCAAAAGAGGTTCATTAAAGCATTGAAAATAGTAACAAACATTCTGCAAGATAATATGTGGTCACATATTCCAGGGTAGATGAGTGTATAGAACTAGATGACTTTACACAAGCAGAAATGAAAGTGTGAATCAGACAGATATGGGACTGAGTACCCCAAACGGGACTGTGTTCGCTGCTGATGCTTTTCCCACAGTCCCTGAGGCATCACCTATCATGCAGGCGTCACATGGTAGCATGAAGCCCACATTTGCATCCTTTTCACATCAGGCCCTGTAAGCCAGTTAGGAAACCAACTCTTTTCCCAAATGCGGGTAAAATAATAACATCCAGAGTGATAGCAATGCATTTTGTCACTAAAGATAAAGAAAAGATCAAAACCAGAGAAGCATCATAAAAGTTGTCCAGCTTACAGTGAAAACCAGCACGATTCAAACTGTGGCTTGTAAATTGAGTCAGAGGCTACCAAGGAAAAGCAGAACAAGCTCTTGGTAAAATTACTTGATCAGACAACAATTTTGGTTGTCACATAAAATCAATGACACATACTGTGAACGAGCAATTGCTATCCCCAGTGAGGGCTAGCAGACAATTGGGTTGTTGTTGAATAAAACCACTTGTGGAAAGCGTTGTTCATTGTTGACCCAGAATTTGTTACATCCCTTCTTTCTTATAACAGTTTCCTGATTTTGATCCATGCACCAACGTCTCCAGTCTTAGGCAATTAATTACAAGTGGTCTAATCACTCATGGCCAGCCCATTTTCCACTTTCTCAGTCTCCCTTGCTGCTATAGGAGATGATGAGACCCGGTTCTGAGTCCACTAAGGGTACTTCTGTGAACATTTGTTATTGTTTTTTTAATAAAATGGGCATACCTGCTGGTACCCCTTTTGCCCTTCTTCCTAACTTAGCTATGTTATGATGCCTGGTGCTGGGCAGCTCTCTTGCAAAGATGAAGCAACCAGTTACAAGGTAAAGCCTGCAAGAGCTCTAGAGACACCAGCAGTGGCATCACTGAATGCCAGCATGGCCCACTTCCACCCTTCCTGTCACCCCTCTATGCTGAAAGCCAAGTGACTTGGATTCTCTGTTTTTGGTAGTTGAAAGCATTTCTCAGAGGCAGACCACTGATGTGTCAGTTCTCCACATATTTTCAGAAAACACATGAGGGAAATGTACCTGGCGACTTTTTGTTCTGTTTATCACTGAATTCCTTTGCACGGAATGAGCTGCTGGCTTCCAGTTGGTTCAGCCATTGGGAACCAGCAGGAAAAGGAGAGGGCAGAGAGTGAGATCAAGGCATTTGGTCCCCTGGCTCCCTGCCCGGGGGGTCTCCGTGGGTTGGATGTAGCCTTCCACTTGGGGGGCCCTTGGTCCTCCCCAGGCAGCCAGCCCTCTCCACTCTGCCCTCTCCCTCCTAGCCCCCCCTCCTTTCCCTTTCATTCCTACGTGTGTTAACAGCTTGACTGCTCCCCGCCAGCTTATTGCACCATCCCATGGGGTGTCTTCTACACCCACATGTTTGTAAATAGTCCCTTTGAAAATAAGCTTCCCTAAAATCACCCTGCTTTGAGTGTGCCATTATCTGTTGGTACTCTGACTGATCAACCAGCATCCAGACACAGATTAATAAGAAAACACGCATACACGTGCATCTACACACACACAACTTGCATCTGAACGCCACCTAAGCACCACTGTCTTTGCAGAGACCAGCTGTGGGACAACAGCCATGCTCCTGATCACAAAATGCCAGACACAAACAGCAAGAAGGGTCAATGCCCTGGGCTCAAGGCCTCATCAGCCATGTCTTTTCAGAAACCGGGTGGAGAAATGTACAGCGAGTGAAAGACGCTGTCGAGCAAAGTGTGTTGGCTGTTGGGGCAGATATTCACATGAACCTTTGGAATAAGATGAGACACAGAATCCGTTTGCAGCACTGAGAGCCCTTTGTGGTGTGTGGCTAGCTTAAGCAGCATTTCAGTGGCACGTTCATTATCTTCATTACCCTGAACCTTTGGCTTCAGGGTGAGACTAACACTATTCTTCACGTTGAGGATAAGATATCAAGAACTTGAAGACAGAACTGTGGTGCCAAGGCTCAGCCTTTGAGAATATAACTCTTTCCTTACATTTGAAGGTTTTCTTCTCTTGGCAGAGAAATAAGTCAATATAAAGGCAACTGCTAGGAAAATTAAAAACAGACTATAAATCTTCAAATCATCAAAAATACAAACACATGTGCACAGACACATGCATATCAAAGAAAACAAAAAAATACACATAGTAAAACAGAAAAGAGGGAGCATTAAAATAGAAAACATAGATGATAAGATGACAGAATGAAGGCTAATATATCGGTTATACCAACAAATAGAATAAACCCATCCTTAAAAAAGATTTCACATCAGACCACAAAACTATGTCCTACTGTGTGTTGTATATAAGAAATAACTTAGAGAAGTTAAAAATGAAATATAAACCAAGGTATACAAGAAAATACTGAGCTAGGGCTGCAGTGTTACCATCAGTCAAGATTAAATTCAAAATAAAAATATTAAATGACAAGAGGAAGTGAAACAGGAGAGCAGTATCCACATTAAGAATCTAGATTCTAGAGATCTCTGTGCACCAAACAGCATATCTTCAAAATCAAGAATAAGATATGACAGTTAAGAATCACATTATACAGAAAATGCAAGTAGAAATTTGGATGAAGCACACCGGTACATTTCAATCGACCCTATCAGTTCATGACTTATCAAGAAAACAAAAAATAAGGAGAAATGTGGAGAATCTGAATAGTAATTAAATGCCATTGAATTTGAGATGCAAACATTTCAAATAAAATGCCAGCAAATAAAAAACAGTATCTCAAAAGAATCATTCATCCAAATAAGTTCATCCTAGTAATGCAAGCGATTCAGTAATATTGGGGAATCTCTAATAAAATTGACCACATTACTAGATCACAGAGAACTGTATAACATCTTCTCAATAGATGCCAAAAGACGTTTGACAAATATCCCACATCCATTCCTGCTTAAAACAAACAAAACCATAACAGAATGGCAAAATTCCATACAGATGATATGATTGAAAAATGCACAGCTACTAGAGACAATAAGAGAATTTAGGATGATGACAGTTTCCCAGGTTCATATACAAAACTCAGTAGCCCTCCTTTACATTAAAAAAATGCAACATCAGAAAATACACAGAAATTGTAATTATGATAAAAGATAAAATATTCAGAAAAATATTTAAAGACATATAAGGGCCTTTATAGTTAATATTTTATAATATTAAAATTATACAGGGAACATTCTATACTGTGCTTTTGAATAGACAATATTATAAACATGTCGGTGCTTAATTAATGTACTGATTCAGTATGATTCTGATTTTTGTCTAGCAGATGGGGATCGTGTCAAAGGATGATATGAAACTCAAATGGAGAAACAAATAAGGGCCAGGAAAGCCTGGAAAAAACAAAGTAACATGATGAGGCTGGACCTATCAGATGATAAAACACATTATGATATTATAATTGTAAAGCAATTTGGTACCCCCAAATGAAATAGACCACCCAGTGGGCCAGAAGAGAAAGCCACCAACAGATCCCTATACATATGAGAATTCAATTTCTGATAAGGTAACATTTAAATTAGAAGAGAAAGGTGGTAGGGAAATTCACTAACCATTTTGGGGAACAAATAAAGTGGGAACCCTATGCTACTCCTTAAGTCAAAATACATTTCAAATGGCTAAGGATTTATATATTAAAAACACGACCATGAAACTCTATAGAGAAAAGGTGAATTTATTTATAATATTATATAGGAAGTACAGCACACAAAACCCAGGATCCCAAAAGCAAATAAGAAACTTGACTACCTAAAAATTTAAAACTTCTATATGGTAAAACATACTGCAAACCAAGGTAAAAAACAAACCAGGAATAAGTAAGCATGAGTGACAGAGGGACTATTCTCCTCAGTCATCAAAGACTTAAAACCACACAAGAAAAAATAGGTATGGAACATAAACCGGTGGTTTAGAGAGAAACACAAGTGGCTTATGAAAGTCTCAACTTTACTCATAATTAGAGAAATGGCAGTGAAAACAGGAAGATGTCTTCTTCGTCTGTCCTGTCAGATCGGCAGAGATCCATTAAGTCTGGTAATGGCCCAGTGCCCGGAGGTGCTGAGGCACAGGCGTGCCTAGCTATGGTTGGCTGAGGGTGAAGTCAGTGCCACTTTTCAGAGGCAATTTGGCAGCATCTGTCAAAATCCTTTGACCCAGAACTCAGTCACTCAGATTTTTAATCCGTAGATCTACACTCAAAAGTCCTCCAGTTTAGATAAACAAGACTGTTCAAGAAATGTGCTTGAAGACATCCCCTTTCCAGGTTTTCCTTTCCAAGGCCTTAGCTCAGGGTCTCAAACGGTGATGCACCCCAGAACCAACTGGAGTTTGTGATAAGCCAGCTCCTGATTCTGGGTCTGGCGAGGCCCCAGGACCCTGCATTTCCAGTGAGTTCTCAGCTACTACTGCTGGTCTGGGAGCCATACCTTTAGCCTATTGCAGGGACCAGGTGGTGGAGGGCTGGGGTCTGGATAGGGGAGTTCCTTTGAGGGAAGGAAGAAAAGGCAAGGTGGAGGGGGGCAGGACTCTCCCAGGACTGTGGGGCAGAGTTGTGGAGAGTTGGAGCCTCCTAAGGAGACGGGGCCCTAGTCACCAAAGACCCCTTCCTTCCCTCCCCACAGCCAAAAACTGCAGAGCCACCAACTGTGAATCGGCTTGGGTAAGGGCCACGTTCCCTGTGAGCGGACAACAGGGACAGAACATCAGAGCACCAGGCCATCCCAGATAGGGAAAGCCATCCCCATTCCTCAGGCAAGCCTTGGGAGTGGTGGGGTAGGGGCGGCACATGGTACTGTCCCTGCAGAGTGAGGTGATGTTCTTCTGAGGACTCAGCTGCTTGTTGATTTCGAAAAATAACATCTTTCCCAACAAATGCTGGGAAATTGGATATCCACATGCAAAAGAAGGAAACTGGACTCTGACCTTACACCATATACAAAATTTAGCTCTACATGGATCAAAGACCTCAGAGAGGAGCTTAATGGTAAAACTCTTAGACGTAGAATCACACGAGGCTCCCTGCACCTGTAAATCGTGGTGGGATAAAATTCTTACCCTTTACACGGAGATGGACAGAAACCCAAACAGCCGGACCTGACCAGTGTGCCTCAGGTAGCCCTCATTGGTCAGGAGGTAGACTTATGGGTGGACGGCTGAAAACGAGGGCACTCCTTTCATGATTATGGCACTATGACTGTCCCCCCACAGCAGCTCCCACCACCTTTACCAAGGTAAAACTGACAGTGAACAAGTTGTAATGTAGAACTTGAATTTTTACATACGTATATACCGGTCCCACCACTGCCTAGAACATCTCCAGCAGCTCACAGGCTCTCCTGTGGCCCTTCCCAGTCAATACCCAAAGAGGTAGTATTTATACCTAACCTATCACTGTTTTAAACTTCTTATAAATGGAATTATAGTTTTTACCCTTTTGTGCTTGGCTTCTTTTACTCGGTATAAAGTTTTTAAGATTCATTCCTGTCATTGCATGAGGTAATGGTTTGTTCTTTTTCACTGCAGTGTAAAATCCATCATACGATAAATCACAATTTGTTTCCACTCACCTATTGGACATTCAGGTTGTTTCCACTTCTAGGCTGTTATGAATAAAGCTGCTACACCATTTTTCTAAGTGTCTTGTGGCGGACCTAAGCACCTGGTTTCCCTCTTGGGTACGCACCGAGGAGCAGAATTATGAAGTCATAAGGTCCGCCTTACTGGGCTTCAGTAGGTACCACCTGATTGTTTTCCAAGGCATTTGCATCAGTTCACTCTCCCATCAACAACAATGCATGACAGATCTGGTTAATTCTCAATCTTGCCACATTTGGTATTATTAGTCCTTTCGATTTTAGTATTTTTGATGGGAATGCATCATTTAAAATTATTTAAAACTGAAATATTTGAAATTAGTAATCATTTTTTATTTACCCAAAATGGGTGGGCCACAGATGTGGATGTTGGAGGGACTTACTGGACTCTCCTAAGTACTCAGAAATTCCAAGGGTGCATGGGTGTGTTTCTGCCTATGTGTGTGCCACGTTCACTGACGAATGCTGCTCCAGACGCCACCCTCCTTGCCTTGGAACAGACCCTTCATTTCCCCATGAACAGGAAAAGCCTAGTTGGGATCCCAGAGGGAGATGTTTCCCATCGCTAGCAACATCTGGGGAACATCTGGTGAGCCCATCCCAGGACAGGGAGACACTTTTCTGGAGAAAATACATCACTTACTTGATTTTTAAAATTCTCCTGTATTTTCCCTTGTTCTCTCCTCTCTTCCCCAAACGCCTCATCCATTGGGCTCCCTGCTCTAAACCTCCACTCCAGCCCTCACCCTGCCCTGGTCTTCTCTGTCCTGTCTGCTTTCCCCAGTACACATCCCAGCCGGATGCAAGCCTAGGCAGCCTGACACCCCACTACTGCTAGTGCCCAACCCTGCCCAGTTTCCTGATTAGCAGGTAGCATCTTCTAGAAACTAAGTGAAGGAATGTTGAACCTAGCGGGGATTCTCTGGTCCAGTGGCCCCATTTTACTAATTGGAAGACCGAAGGCAAGAGAAAGGGGGGGGGAAGAGGAGGGGAGAACAAACTAGAGCTCCACTCTAGATCATAGAAACCCTCTTCTCCTGCAGACTTGGCCAGAGGATTAGAGACAGGAAGGAGGAGGCAGTGGAAGAAAGGATTCCCTGGGACTATTAAGGTCTGCAGCCAGCAGCCACAAGAACAGGCTGGGTGTAGGAGGGATAGTGGTAGGTGGGTGGCCAACTGCCATCAGAGCCCTAAGGGCTGAGTCACATCTAGCAACTGATGTCCAGCTCTGCAGCCCCTAAGCTTCAGGCTGAGCTGTTTTAGCCGCACCACTGACTTAAGAGTACTCACCATGCACTGATGGCCCGGTCTGTCTGCAATGCCAGCCCCACTCTCTGGAGCCCTGGCTTCCTGTGCCCATTTACTAGGCACCTTCAATTTATCTGACAAGTTCTTACCAAGCACTGAGGATAGTAGACACAGCCTGTGCCCTCCCACTAAACAAAGGCAATGCACAGCAAATGCACAAGTAAACCACACCACGTAGTGGGTGCTAGGCAGCCGAGGGCTGGAGATAAGCATCTATGGAAGCTTGGATCAGCATGGGCAGGACACCCCAGGAGAACTGAGGCTGGCAAACAGGGAGGGTGTGGCGGGAAGGCAGAGGTAAGGCTGAAGGAACTTCATGAGATACAGAACAAAAACCTCATGTGTAAATTAAACTACATGTGGCTGTACCACTGTGACACGCACGATATACAAATAAAAAGAAGCACACACACAATACAGACATTGAAAGGGAGGAGCAGGGAGGGGAATGTGGGAGGGTAGCGGCTACCAGGGTGGGCAAGGGTCAGATTATCCCAGCTTTGCAGGCTCCACGATGTTGGGACTTCATCCCCTGGGCAATGGGAAGCCACCGGAAGCTTGGTTCCAGCTGTCCAGATACCTCCCCCTGCAGGCCCTCCAAGAAAACACACTCAGCCTGTACAGGAAGGACAGGAGCTGTGGCTTCCCCCAGCCTGCTTTCTTCCTTTTGAAACTTTACTGGAAAGGTAAAGGGCAGGTAGACCCCTCCTGGCCCTGTACACACACAACTGTGGCTGAAGAGGGCCCTCACCATCACTTCTACTCTAGAGCCATCCAGTCAGGACAGGTCACCTGCACCACCCACCTGGAGGAAGGTAGAAAGGAATCTTGAGGGCTGGGCTAGTCACTGACAGCATTCACTTAGGACAGTCAGAGAAGAACCCAGAATGCAGCGGGAGCAGCCTGGGAGGAGGAGGGTCGAGCTCCGGAAGGCTCCCTGGAAGAGGTATTGCGAGCTGAGACCTCAGAGCTTGGGCTTCTGAGCAGCCAGAGGGCCGAGAGGTCTTGCAGGCGAGAGGAGCGGCTGTAGCAAGGTGTGAGAGCAGAAGCGTTCCACGCGCGGATGTGGGGGTCTGGTGTGCACGAGGAGGGGTACCCTCGCGATCTGCCTTGTGCGGTGAGACGAGGGGGTTGGCCCCAGGCAAGGGGGGCCTCGGCGGGAGCGAAGCAGGTGGCAGGCCGTTTTAATGGCCGGGGTCTTGCTCGGAGGAAACCCATCTTTCTTTTAAGAGAGAGGTGAGGTGAGGTGAGGTGGGGTGTGAGACGCCAGTTCCGGGAGCCCCTGGCCTGGGACTCCCGCGGGGTCTCTAGCCCCGGATGCCTCCCCATCCCGCCGCTTCTTCCAGATCGGAGCTTGCTCTGCGGGCGGGTCTGAAGGGTGAGGAGAAGGGAGGGAGCTTTCAGATGGGATTGCAGCGAACAGCCTCGGGCGTGCGCGCCGCCCAGGGCCTCAGTCTACCCATCTGTAAGTGGGGGCTGTGCGATGAGGCGGAGTGGCCTGGGACCGTCCTCTGCCGGCTCGGATCGTGGGCGACTTTAGGGCAGTGAGCAGGTAGAGGACGGGGCGGGCGGGTCAGAGTCCGCAGGGAGGCCGCGCTGGGTGCCGCGCTGGAGGCCGGGCAGGCTAGCGCCTCCAGGCGGGTGGGCAAGCGGGGCGGCCGGACTGGCTCCGGGGCGGGCTCAGCTTTAGTAGCGCCTCCGCGGGGCGGGCGCCTCCGCTGGGCGGGCCCGGCGTGCGTCAGCGCGGAGCCCCGGCTCCCAGACGAGGGGCGGAGCGGCGGGCGGGGCGCAGCCAGTCTCCCGCCGCCGCTGCCGCCTCCGGACGTAGAGCGGTGTCCGGGCTGACGGCTGACGGCTGCCGGCCGGCTAACCCAGGTCGCACAGGGAGTCCCGGGCAGCCGCGGTCAGGTCGCTGTCCTCGGCGAGCGCCCAGACCGCAGGTGAGCGCGCGGGGCTCCGGGCCCTGCCGGCTGGGACCTGGGGGCCTGCGGGTGGCACTGCCCGTCCCCCCACGGCCCGCCAGCCCCGCCACCCCAACGGCCGCCCGGCAGGACAGCTGCCCGGCCCCAGGCGGCGCGCCCCGGCCGAATTCGGCCTGCGGGGGGCAGGCGGCGGGGCTTCCGCTCCCCTCCCCCGCCCGCGCCGGCTCCCCGGGAAGTCACGGCTCCCCTGCTCGGCGCGGGGCAGGGGGCGCGGGTCCGCAGGGGGGTTTCCTTTGACCCAGTTGCGGGAGAACTTTTCAGAAGTTCCTCGCATGGCTGGAGCAGGTGACACTTGCCGCAGTCCGCCTCGGGCTCCCGGGCGGGGGTCGGAGGGAGTCACGGCCCGGGAGGGAGGCGGAGGAGGAGGGTTTGCGCTCACCTGTTTGTCAGTCGCCGTCACATGCGGAGGCCACCGCCGTGAGTCACGGGCGCGGCGACACCGGCGGCCGCGGGCGCACGTAGGCGCTCTCCCACGCCCTCCCCTCCCTGGCACCTCTTCCCGGTCCTCAGTTTCCCGCCGGCGCGCCGTCGGAAGCCCACCCCACAGCAGCCGTCTGATCTTAGGCACTCCTTCTTCCTCCGGCGGCCACACCGCCCCCGCTCCAGACACCGAGCGCCCCTCCCTGACCTCACTGCCCGCCTGTGCGCCACTCGGACACAGAGCCTCACCCCCACCCTGAATCACTGCCCTCTCGGACCTCCCGTCCAGAGGTCACCAGGTCCATCCCCCTGTCCCCACCTCTCACCTAGCCCTGGTGGGGGGCTGGGGGGGTTCAGCCGGTCCCACCTCGCCCAGTCCCGCGCTGAGCCATCTTGTTAAAATGCAGGCCTGGTATGGTCAGTCCCCGCTTGAACCCTTGGTGTCGTCCAGGCTCTCAGGTTGCTGAGCTCTCCTCTACGCCCGCACCCCTCCCACTGGCCCTCTAGACCTTCACTGGCCTAGTACCCTTCTGGAACTGCCCGTCTTCACCTGCCCTGCCCACCCCTCCCACCTGCTGTCCGGGTCTGGACCCACTTTGTAAACCCCTAACTAAGCCGCAAGAGTGCAACGCGGGTGTGCTGGCTCCGTGTGCCCATGCCTGCCTCAGTGCTGGGCCTGGCAGGAGTTGGGTAACTACTGAGGACTGAGGGAGGTGTTGAGGAGTGGGGGATGGTTTTGATGAGTGAGGGGGGTGTTAAGTGAGGAAGGATATTGATGAGTGGGGGGTATAGAGGAGTGGGTGGGTATCAACAAGTGAGGGGAATATTGATGTTGAGTAATGGGGGATATTGATATTGAAGAGTGAGAGGGGAAGGAGTGAAGGAGGCCTGCTTAGGTGGAGGAAGCAGCTGCTGTCAGAGTTTTCCTTCTGCTGGAGTTGATGTCTCAGTAGCCAGCAAACATTTGGCACCTATTCAGTGCCAGCCAGAGGCCAGGTTGAGGAACTGTCCCATCTCCCAGGGTCACTTTCAGAGGCTCAGGTGGGGAGGGCTGTGCCAAGGCTTTCTGTCTGCCTGCTCTGGGCTGCCCATGCTGTTTTTCTAGCCAATCGCAGTGGGGGCTAGCGGCGCCCTGCCCTTCTCCCAGGAAGCAGCAGTTCCTGAGGTCCTGGGACCATGTGTCCCAAGGTGTTGGGGGAACAGCCTGGCCAGGGCCTGGGGCTCTGAGGTGAAAGGACACATTCTTCCGATTTGGGGAGGATGGAGGCAGCCGAAGGTCCCCCCTCCCTAGTACTGGCTCTGGCAGAGAGCAGGGGCTCTGGGACTGCTGAGGTGTGCAGAGGAGTTGGTGTGACTTTTTAGAGGCCCTAAGATATCTCTGCCCTCACCCCAGGCCCCCAGAAAGTCTGTCTGCTTGGTTCCAGGGTGAGGTGGCCTTCCCTGGATCACACTGTGCCTCCAAGTGTGTAGATGGTTGTGGCTAGCAGGAAGGGGCTCTATGCCCCCCTCGTTGGCTGTTAGCTCTGCTTTGTGGTGGCAGGAGGGTGGCCTGATTCTCAGGGCCCAGGGTGATCCCGGAAGAAGCCTGGCTGTCTGATTCAGGGCCTGCCTCTGGGACTCCTCAGAGTGTATATTTCTGTCTGAGCCAACTCATAGGAAGTGCTTTTGCTTCTGGGGGACCCCAGGCAGGGCTGTGCTCCCTGGGAGCGGGGCCTGGGCTGAGCTCTGCAGGCTCCACCCCGACCCTGACTCACTGGTTGACCCTTTCCTAGGGCTCTTTCACTATCTTTATTCCTTTCCTGACTTGGCCATCCTTGCTCTGGCTGGACCTTTTAGTCTCATCTCTTGCCCCTGCCCCGCTCAGCCTCTGTACTCCTGGGACGAGCTCCAGATCCAGGGCCTCTTCCTCCAACCTGACCCCAAGGCAGTGTCAGGGAGGGGTGCTTCATTTCCTTCCAAGGCCGCAGGTCCTGCTAGGGTTCATCCCCAGAACCTGCGGCCATAGCTTCTCTGTGTCCATGTGTCCCTGCCTGCAGCCCTGGAACTTACGGGCCCCTCACACGTTCCCAGTCCGCAGGCATGCCTGGGGCAGGGCCTGAGTGTTGGCTCCGACCTGCTTCCTTGCATCTTTCTCTAGGTTTATGCTTGGGGAACAGGGAGCCTCCTGAGATGCTCGCATTGGCACCTGCCTGCAGCCCTCAGAGCTGCCCCTTCTGGGTACGACTCTTGCTCACGCTCTGGCACAGGCTGGGGGATGGGCACACGACCCTCCCTCCTTAAACTGTGGCAGGAGCTGGAGATCACACTGACCAGTCGCTCCCCAGAATCTCATGTGCTTAAATCTTGTTTCTGTGTTTATACCTGATGTACAGCACCTGCCTCTGCCGGTCCTCAGGTGCCCTCTGTATGCTAGACGCTGCTCTAAGCGTGGGTACAGTGATGCTGTGCAGAGAGGCCCTCGCCTGGCATGGGGGAGGGAATGAGGAGACCATTGCCAGAGGGTGCGATGAGGGCTGTGGTGGGGGACTCCCAGGGCCCCAGTATCCAGAGAGCCCTGTAGTCAGGGAGGAGGAGTGGGGTATTAGGGAGGCCTTTGTTAGGACATGGCTCCTAAAGGGGGTGCGGGGTGCAAGGACAGGAAGAGGGCAGGTTACAACACTGGAAGCACTGCAGCACAGCTGGAGTTTAAAATGAGGGGCTGAGGTAGGGAGAGTCTCACCTGAGATGAGTCTGGTGGGGAGGTGACAGCCAAGCATGGGGGTGGCAGGTACATATGTGGCTTGTTAAGATCACTGGCTAGGGGGCAAAGAATGGCTGTGGAGAGAGGGTAGGAGCAGAGGCAGGGGACATGAGTAGTAGGAGTGGGGACGGAGACATGAAGGTAATAAACCACTGAGTGAAGATGACATGTATAAAATGCATAACATATATGAATCTTAGGCATACAGTGAGGTGAGTTTTTAGTTTTTGACACCCATGGAACCACACCCAGACCAACAGGGAACATTTCCGGGCCCCCTGAAGAGTCCCTTGTGACTATCCTCAGTGCACCCCCACCCCCATTCTGACCTGAATCATTACCAGTTGAATTTGCCATTTTTTGACCGTCATTCTCATGTGTTCCTGTCTGGCTTCCTTCACTCAACATGACGTCAGTGAGATATATCTGTGTTGTGTATCCAGGGACCTCATTTTTTTCCATGGTGTAGAATGACACATTCACCAAGCATTTACCACTGTTCTAAGAACTTGACATGTATTGATTCATGTAAACCTCCCAGCCCTATGAGGTTTTAAGGCCAAAAATTGGAGACACAGAGAGGTTAAAGCACTTGCCCAGGGTCACCCAGGCAAATAATAGCCAACTGGGTTCAAGTGCAGGCAGTCTGATTCTGGAGCCAAGGCTCTTAACACTATGCAGGGTGGCCTCCCTGATGCCTACTGAGTCTGTGGCCTGGCCTTGAGTGGATTCATGAGCTGATGTGTACTTCCAGACTAGGCGGCTGGATGTGGATGGAGGGGGAGTTGAGGATGACTGCAGGTTTCTGGCTTGAGTAACTGGGTGGGTGGCAGTGCGGTTACTAAGATAGGGAACACAGGAAGAGGAACAGATGGCATGGGGGGTGGGGCACAGACAAGGGGTTTGATTTGGGGCCTGTGGAATTTTGTGTGTCTAAGGGACGGCCTTGCAGTTACCAAGTGGGCATTTGGTGTTGGGGGGTCTCAGGCTTGGGTGTGTGATTAGGGAGGCATTCAGCAGCCTGTACACAGTGTCTAGAGTTTGGGAAAGGTCTCGGAGCAGGACTGTGAAGGGGGCAAGATGCATGAGTGTGGTTTTTCCCTGTGTTGTTCCTGTGTGTCTTGAGTGTCGCTATGGCCTGTGCTTGAACGTGCGCCAGCCTGGCTCTGGGTCATGAATTCCCCCATCTCCTGGGAGGGCCTGCAGGTCAGCTGGGAGCTGGGTTGTTTTTGTTTGTGGTTTGACCCTGAGGTGGAGGGGGGCTGCCAAGCTTAAGAAACTACCCTCTCAGAAGCCCCGGAAGCACCTGTGCGTCCTCCCCGGCCAGCCTGGAGGTTAGCAAGGAGGGGAGCTTCTGCTTCTCTTGTGTCTGCAGGGGGAGGCTGTCCCTGGTAAGTCGGCTGACAGTGCACACTGTCTGGGTCTGGGGTCCAGGGACTTCTGGGAGGCTTGGCAAAGGGCGATGGGAAAGCACACCTGAGCAGGGGAGCTGGCCAGCCTTCTGGCCTCCGTTTCCTGGGGTGGCAGTGGGGGAGAGCTCCCCAGCACTGGGGCCCTCTGCATGTTTCCCCTTCTTCCTGATGAGCTCCTGAGCCCAGCCCTGAGCGCTGAGAGAGCACAGAGACCGGTTCGCTGTGCTCAGCCCTTAGGACAGCCCTTTGGGGATTCCCGAGCCGAGCAAGGGGCTGTTGTTGCCTGCGGTTTTCGGGAAGGGGCCCCCTGCCCCCTCCTCTCTGAGGAGGCTGGCCAGGCTGTGGGAGATTCTGGCTGCGCTCCTGCAGAGGGCTGAGGCCCTCCAAGGGGAGACACAAGTGGACTGTCCTGGGGTGCTGCAGGTCTCCAAGCTGCAGACAGGGTGGGACATCATCCTGGCCTGTCAGTTTCTCTAGGAAATTTTTTTAGGGGAAAAAAATAATTTCCATAGGAAGTTAATTCAAACAAATGAGGTTAGATATTGGAGGAGAGGCAAGATGGGGGTGAGTTTTAAGATCCAACATGAGACACTGGAGAGATGCACCAGGCCTGGAGGCAGGGAACTTCTGCCGGGTGGGGTTGGCAGGGGTTTCTGGGGAAAGTCTGAGCCGCGCCAACGCAGATAGGAGCAGCCCAGGAAAGCTCTGAGTCTGGGAATCTGGCGGCCTGGCCAGCCTGCTGCGAGTAGTGGGTGTGTGCAGGGTGGCAGGCTGGGGGAAGAGGAGGAGGAAGCAAGCCCGTGCTCGAGGGCTGTGGGCACCCCCACCGAGGCACACAGCTGCAACGTGTGAATCACCCAGCCAGTGAGTCAGCCCAGGGCTCCCGTGGGGAGTGAGGAGGCCTGGCTGGGGCCGTCCTTGCCTGCGGGGCTGCTGTAGACGCTGTGGAGGAGGGTTGCGGGAGGCAGGGCAGAAGCTGCCTGGCGGAGTCCCAGGAAGACT
Organism: Smutsia gigantea; assembly: GCA_032199065.1. Lineage (NCBI taxonomy): Eukaryota > Metazoa > Chordata > Mammalia > Pholidota > Manidae > Smutsia > Smutsia gigantea. The sequence continues at coordinate 371,820 of JAVSCE010012734.1, read as the reverse complement.
GCAGGGGAGGTGGGAGTGTGCAGGGTCCGGGGTGAGGGCTTGGCCTGGGGGCGCCTGCGTACGGCACCCACCTGGCCCGGCCTGCCCCTCAGAGCCCTGGCCTTTCCCCTGCAGGCTGTGCAGCCATGGCCGGGCTGCGGAAGAGGAAGCTTGACCAGCTGGACGAGGACTCCTCCTCGCTCTGCTCGTCCTCCTCACTGTCCTCTGGCCACCACTCTCGCTCCTGCTCCCCGAGCTCTTCGGTCTGCCTGGCCTGGGACTCGGACGAGGAGGGCCCCTGGAATCGGACGCCACTGGCTGACCGCGACGCCTGTGGCCCCGGCAAAGCTGCCCGTGAGTCCCCCCTACCGGGACGCCTGCCACACCCCGTCTTCCTTCCTGAGAGTGAAACCGTGTCCCCGCGCTTGGGCTCCCCACCCTGTCCCCTTCCCGGGGCAAGGGGCCACAGCTCCAGCGCTGCGCCGGCTCCTCCCCCGGCTCCAGTTCCGCTTTTCCGGGGCTGCCGCGGCTCCCTCCTGCCGCGTGCTGCTGGCTCTGCCAGAACTGAGTGGAAAGACTTGTCACTTTTCGGGCTGGCATGATTCTGATGCCACACTGACAGGGATGGCCCGAGAGCAGTGCCTCTCAGCCGCATTTGCCTGCCCCCCTCCGAGAGCCCTCTTGGACCCTTGTTCCCCCCGCAGTAATACCATAGACAAGTTCATGTACAATGTGTGTACCTGTGTGCACACATTAACAAGTATGATTTTTAGCACATAGACTCTTAACAGTACGTAAACTGACTAAACTAGTATAGTTTTGTTCTGGAAATACAAGAGAAGTTTAATATTATAAACCCAGTCTTATACTTTACCAATGACTATGTCAGAGGGGGAAAAATAGGAGAGCTGCGATAGATGTTGAAAGAATATTTGATAAAATGTAACATTCCTTCTAGATAAGATCCTTGGGTTAAAGTAGGAACAAGCAAATTCCACCTTAAATGATAAAAAAAAAAGTCTCAACAGGAAAGCTGGCATTCTGATTCATATGAGATACTGGAAGCAGTCCCACTGAACAGGGTGAGGGCGCTGTCTCTCACCTGGGTTAGCTAACATCGTTCAGGAAGTCAATTCAGTTACCAAAGAGAGTAAGAATTCTGTGTACTGGACTGACTAGACAAAATTGCCACTATGTGCAATGGCTGACTACCTGGTGAACTGAAGAATATAAATAAAAAGTTTTAGAGGGAATTCCCTTTAAATAATTCCCTTTAATTTTAATTTTGTAGCTGGGTACAAAATTAATATATTAAGTTGAAATATGTGTAATTGCCTATATTCAACTATTGCATGGTAATTTCTTACAATTCAACCTGATAAAAAGCAGCAATATACCAATATATGTATTGAATATGCTAATACATAGCTTACTTATCAGTGTATAATCAGTAACTTACAAAGGCAATTCCAAATAACAGCCTTTCTAAGCCTGTTGCAAAACGTAGACTCTAAAGGAAAATATTGGTATTTTTTAGTTACATAAACTTTAGAAATTATTTTGTAAAATGTTATGAACAAAACTAAAAGACTAAAACATTTGCACAGATAGGTTAGACAGATGATTAACATCTCTAATACCATATGTAAAGAGCCCTAAAAATCAATAAAAACTAGAAAACTGTACAAGGGACTATAAATGGCTAAAATAAAGTGGGAAAGATATTTAATCTTACACAATACTCTCATTTGGACTGGTAAATAACAGTAAGCCCGTGCTGACATAGGGTGGTATTCAGTTTTACCAGCTCCAGTCCCAGCCAGGCCGGCCTCTAAGTACAGATCCATGACTTTCTGGGGGGAAGGGCCCAGGATGAGTTGTGAAGAGAACAAACAGTTCAGCATCATCTGGGAGGTCATGCTGTGCCCCCTGTGCCCCAGGGAACTGATGCCCTACCCCTTGCCTTCCAGCCTTGTCCATCCTGAAGCGGGCTCCCCGGAAGCACCCAGCCCGCGTAGCCTTTGACGGCATCACTGTCTTCTACTTCCCTCGGTGCCAGGGCTTCACCAGTGTGCCCCGCCGTGGCGGCTGCACTCTGGGAATGGCCTCCCGCCACAGTGCCTGCCGTCGCTTCTCCTTAGCTGAGTTCACACAGGAGCAAGCCCGGGCTCGGCAGGAGAAGCTGAGGCTGCGCTTGAAGGAGGAGAGGCTGGAGGGGCTGCGCTGGAAGGTAGGGACCCTCATAGGGCCACAGCTTCGGGTCGCCTCTGAGGGGAGCGGTGCTGGGTGGGTTGCTTGCTTATGCTGTGTTTGGGGAAGGAGGCCTGTGGGGCCTGTTGGCTCAGGCTGTTCCCTGGTGTCCTGCAGATTATCTGCGGGGTGTGGATGTGCTCCTGGTAGCTGCAGGGGCTGGAGGCTTGTGCCCAAATCTGTCTGACCCCAGTGGGGAGGACATGGGGTCCATGTGACAGTGGAGGGTAGGGTTTTCCATGAACTGGGAATGACGTGGACAGGAAATCTGAGCACACACCCTGGGGCAGTGTTCTCAGCTGTCCCATTCGCTGTGGCATCCTCGGTACTGGCCCACAGCGTGGGGAGCCTTTACTGAGTGACGGGGCTGCAGGGCCAAGACTGTCACATCCCTCTCTCCTGCGGCTGTAGCTTGCAGAGGCTGGGGTGCCTGAAAGCGAGGCGGACCTGCCTCTTACAGTGGATGCCATCGATGATGCTTCTATGGAGGAGGCCTTGACAGTGGCTATGGCAGGCGGCCAGTTGGAGGAAATGACCTTCCTGCAGCCCTACCCAGCCCGGCAGCGGCGGGCTTTGCTTCGGGCCGCAGGCGTGCGGAGGATTGATCGTGAGGAGAAGCGGGAGCTGCAGGCTCTGCGCCAGTCACGGGAGGATTGTGGCTGTCGCTGTGATAGGGTCTGCGACCCTGCGACCTGCAGCTGCTGCCGGGCAGGCATCCAGTGCCAGGTGCGGTGTTGATGGTGCTGGGAGGGGGAGCCTGAGCAGGGGCTTCTTGGGGTCCCATGGGTTCTCACCCATGCCTCTGCTTCCTCTGCAGGTGGACCACACAGCATTCCCCTGTGGCTGCTGCAGGGAGGGCTGTGAGAACCCCAGGGGCCGCGTGGAGTTTAATCAGACGCGTGTACAGACACATTTCATCCACACGCTCACTCGCCTGCAACTGGAGCAGGGGGCTGAGGGCCTTGGGGAGCTGGAGGCCCCTGCCCATGGTGGCCCGGCCAGCCCTGGTGCACAGGACCTGGCCAAACCCCCTGTGAGCCGTAAACTGGGTGATACCAGCTGTAGCAGCATGACTGATTCCTCCATAGCCTCAGGCACCAGCGAGCTCCCTGGCTGCCCTGTCCTCCCCGCCCTGTCTGGCCTTGGCTCCCAGCCTGGCATGGGTGATGACAGTCTGGCACAGATCCTGAGTTTCAGTGACTCTGACCTGGGTGGACAGGAAGAGGAGGAGGAGGAAGGGGGTGTGGGGAGCCTGGACAACCTCAGCTGCTTCCACCTAGCTGACATCTTTGGTACTGGTGACCCTGGTGGCCTGGCCAGCTGGACCCACAGCTATTCCAGCTCTAACCTCACGTCGGGCATCTTGGATGAAAATGCCAACCTAGATGCCAGCTGCTTCCTCAACAGTGGCCTTGAAGGGTCAGGAGAAGGCAGCCTCCCTGGCACCTCAGTGCCTCCCGACATGGATGCCGGCCAGAGCAGCTCTGTGGACCTCAGCTTGTCATCCTGCGACTCCTTTGAGCTGCTCCAGGCCCTGCCAGACTACAGTCTGGGGCCTCACTATGCCTCACGGAAGGTGTCTGACAGCCTGGACCACCTTGAGGCAGCCCACTACCCCTTGCCTGCCTTTTCTCCACCTGGGGATCCCGGTACTTGCTTCCTGGAGTCCCTCATGGGCTTGTCGGAGCCGGCCGCTGAGGCCCTGGCCCCCTTTGTGGACAGCCAGCTGTTTGAGGACACCTCCCCAGCATCTCTGCTGGAGCCTGTGCCTGTGTGAGGGTGAGGGGGACTTTTTCTGGCCCCACGAGCCCTGTTGCTTCATTGTAATCTGGAGCTCCTGAGGTCCAAATGCAAGCTTCCCATTGGCTGGCTCACCCAGTGTGGGTGCTCCAGATTTTCACGCAACACTCTGGATGGATTTATTTTTGTAACTTTCTGTGCTGAAGAGATGGTGGGGCAGGGGTTTCCTTGCCCAGCCACCCAGGCCCCTGTGCCCCTGTGCCACATAGCTTCTTCTGCTCCCACGGAGCATGCTGGGAAGAGGAGACTTGGCTCCCCTGGAGCTTTGTAGACCTCTTTGGTCTCATGTGATCCTAAGCCAGAGGCCATGAGACAGGGCTGAAGTCTCTACTTCCTATGGCTTTTCTTGCCACCCTGAGCCCTAGACCCATGGCTGAATCCTCTGGACTGTGAAGACTGTAATTTATTTCTGTAATTTATTTGGGGACTAGGTGGTGTAGGCTTCTCCTCTCTGACCAGTGGGCAGTGCTCAGTTCACCATGGGGTGGAGTCCAGATCCCTTGGGGCCCCTCTGCCTGTGGTCCTCCAGCTCTGCCCTGACTGGGCTTTGGTACCGACCAGATGTGGATTTAAGCCCTGGGGTCCACCATGGCAGCTGCCTGGATCTGGGTGGCTGAGCAGGCAGAGGCTGGATGGACAGCCTCTGGGCTGACCAAGTTTGACCAAAACCCTCTTCTGCCCTATACCCCATCTGCTTCCTGTCCTCTGCCCATCTCCTGCAAGACCACAGCCTTTATCCAAAAGCCCACCAACGTAGGAAGGGAAGCAGGAGGCCTAGAGCGGTGTTGGGCCTGCCTCTGGGCTTGGGGTGTGCCCCGGCTTCTATCTCAGGGCTTCCTGGGCACTGCGCTCCAGCGTGGTTGCCTGCCGTGCCCTAAGGCCAGTTGGCCAGGGGTGAGGGGTGGCCCATGGCCCTTATGCCCTTGTCTGCTGATGCTGAATCTGCATCATCATTTCCATATTGTCCCCGAGTCTTAGAACTATAATTTATTCATTTTTCTGTGTCTGTGCCAAGAAGCCCAGGCTGTGGGCTGGCCCTCTTGCCTGGAAGGCCTTCCCAGCCTGCGTGCTTGTGGAAGCACCTTGTACCTGAGCTTCCAGGTACCAATAAAGAGGCTCCATTTTTAACAGTGTGGTCTGTGTTTGTGGGCTGGGGAGCACATTGTCAGTAGGCAGGAGGCAGTCGGGGATACAAACCCTGCAGGGCAGTGTGGATAGGAATAGGGGACGCAGCACCACGGACCCTCCCCCATCAGGGCAGTCAACCTGGGGACGGCAGGCTGAGAGGCTCGCCAGGCAGATGGAGTTGTTTTCCCTCTGGATGCCCATCTTTCCTGTGGGCGCAGTGGGGAGCAGGAGGGTGCTTTCTATGCTGGCTCTCTGCTTGGGGTGGGTGAGGATACACTCCTTCCCAGTCACCCCACTAGGTGGGACAGGCAGGGGGAGGAGCAGCTGAGATCCTTGGGGCTGAGAAGCGGATGCTGTGCAGCCTCGTCCCCGGCCCCCACGGGGCTGTCCGACCTGCCTGGGGAGCAGCCTGGGCTGTAGGCCAGAGGGCCAGGCACATCCTGCCCTGGGGAGCTGGGTATGGCCCCCCCCCCCAGAAGAAAAATGATCCATGCAAGTTTTGGGAGGGGACTGATCTGGCCTCTCTTTCTGGCTCTAATTCTCATCTAAAGGTTTGTGCTGGGCACCCCCTTCCTTTGTCTTTGTGGCTTCCACCTGCTTCCCCTCTGTGCCTCAGGGTCCTCAGAACTGTGTGGACAGTGACAGCGCTCATCTCATAAGCCTTTGCATATAAACACAGTGCTTAGAAGAGTGCCTGGAAAATGGCAAACCTCGGCATGTTTGTGACTTCCATTCTGTCTTCGTATTCCTGCCTGTATTTGTTTTATCCCTTCCTTTTCTGCTGGTTCTGTGACCCTTTAGGTGTCTGTCTCTTGCCTCTGGCCATACCCGGACATGGCCACATGGCCATATTGTTAGTGGCCATCCGAGGACTCATGGCTTGGAGTCTGGCCTGGCAGGGCAGCCTGTCTCTGTGACCAGCCTGGCCAGGACGACCGGGCCTGAGGCTTCTCAGGATGGAGTGTCCTAGTACATTCAGTTGTTCTGGCCCCCCTCTCCCTGATCTCTGGTGATGCTTTTACGGAGAATGTCTCAACGTGCATGATCCAAAATCTGGGTTTGCCTGGGGCTCTGGGGCCCTGCTCTGACCATCCTGGGGGGCCGGCTGGCAGGCCCTGCGGGCTCCTACCCCAGAGACACAGCCCACGGCAGGACTGAGCGCGCCCATTCCTCATCCAGGACCACTGGATCACTTCTTGGCTTTTTTTTTTAGATAAATGAAGACAACTTAGTTTTACAGCAATAAAAATGTGATTAATGTACAGTCCTTCCCAGCCCCATTCTCCCTACAGACAGATGCGCCCCAAGAACCCGGGCTGTAGAGCAGATCTTATAAAGGGACTGGCTTCCCGTGGAAGGATGGTAGTGACCCGGGGAAAGCATTCCAGACCTTTTGACTCACACTTGAGTTATAAAATGTTATAAAAACAAGGCTCATCAAGGACAAATAACTCAGGCTGTTCTAAAAGGGACCCTTACCCGTTCACTGTCCCCAAACCTTAGTCAGGGGACAGCTCCTCTTGAGAATTTTGCCCCATCTACATTCTACTCATATTTTTACTTTATATCAGTTCTATCAATATGCTTAAAAGAACCGTCCTATGTAATAGCACCCACGAATTCATGAGTTTGTTATGCTACTTATTTCCCTCTATTACATAAAAATGTTATATAAACACAGAGCTATTACACCTTAAAATGTTTGCTATATGTCGCTGTCAAGGATCTGAGCCATGACTTGGGAACACAGATGTAGTCTAATTTCCTGCCCCACCGAGACCCAGAGAGGGGAAGGTACCGGGAAGGTCATGTGGGGAGATGCTTAACCTCTTGACCCCCCACTTCAGCATTCCTCCCCTTGAAGCCAGGCTGGCCCAGTATTGCCCTCCTGAAAAACAGGAAAAGAGGGGTTGATAACTGCAGCAAAGGTGACCTCTGTTACCTTCTTGCCAGCTGCAATTAACATTATTCATCTAAATACAGACCACTGTTCTTCTCCCATGAGGTGTTAAAAGGGTTTCTGGAGGATCTATTAGTTGGTCAATGACTTACAGAAGCTGACGTGGGAACTATTTTTTCTTGGGATGTATTTCTCTGCACCAGGCAATGGTTATCAGGTTTATCCCGAAGCAGTGAGGCCCTGCAGAGGCCAGCTGAAGACTTTGGGAGGAGGAGACAGAACACAGGGACACGGGGTTGATGGCCCTTGCAACCTGCAGGATGCTGGTCTCTCACTACGCCTCGCTGCGGGGCCTTGTGCAGCTGGTCCCCCATCCGTGCCCACAGCCAGGAGGGTACCACAGGCGGCATGGCAGTGGGAAGCAGTTGCTGTTTTAGCTCCAGGAGTCTGTGGGCCAGACGGGAGGCATTTATGGACTGACATACAAGGTCACAATAGCTGCAGGGGTTTTTTGTAGCCACCTCTTTGTTCCCCTCTCCTCCCTCAGAGTCTGGGGTGAAAGTGGGGCCCGGTAGACGGTGCCAGTGAGCCCAGCAGAAGCTAAGCTGGTGAATGTCTTTCAGAGCAGAATTGCTTCTTGAGCCTTAAAAACAGAAAGTTGCAGGATGCCCCTTAGACCAGATGAGGCGGGATTGAAATAAACACACATGATACACAGCTGAGGAAGAACAAGCCATTTCATGAGTCTCCTCTGCACGGACATACTTCCCAGCCCTCCGCGGAGCCTCTAGAAGCTGATGGTCTCCATCACCACTGCTAGGGCCTCAGAGACCATCGTGCCTTTTCCAGGATTTCTTCTCTGATTTTGGGATAGTCAGGGTACTTCACGAGGACCTGGGACAGAGAGAAAGGGTATGTAGAAGTAGGCAGGGCCCTTTTAAGGCCCTCCCTAAGTGGCACCTGGTGGCTTACCTGGTGGCAGACTTCGATGGCCTCCACGAATCTCTTGCCCTTCAAGTAGTTGAAAGCGAGTTGGAAGCCTGTCCAGGGGCAGGGAGAATACAGGTGGCTGCACACCGATGACCAGAGAGCTGCTCCAGTTCCCACGACAGCCGGAGTGCAGGCCTTGAGGTCTGGGGTCAGGGTGTGGTCCTGCCTGCTCCCTCCATGTCCACGTGCACCCCACTGGCTGCCTTACCAATGGCAGGGCTGGCATGATGACTGTACTTCCAGGCCAGCTCGTAGTTGGCAGCTGCATCCTTGTAGGACTGCTCCTTCTCCATGATGAAGCCCATGGACTCATAGGCCCTATAGCAGGACTGCAGGGAGAGCCACATCCAGTCCCAGCACCAGGGGGATCCGGGGGACGAGATAAGCTGCATCAACCCAAACCACTCAGGGATTCCACAGCATCTTGCACCTTTGCAGGGTGACCTGTGCACACTCACTTGCTTACCCCCATGCTGACATGACCCTTGCCCCGCAGCCCTCCTGCTCACTCACACCTGCAAACTCTCCTCGTGGGTCCCTGGACATCACAAATCCTTCCCACCTCTCTTCCCCATTCTGCGTTCCCCCCGGAGCTGCCCGGCCCTGTGCACCTCCTCTTACCTTGTCGGGTCCCCCGTGCTCCCCAGCCCCGCCTTGCTCTGTGGTCCACATGCCCCTCATGTCCACCTCCTCTACTCCTGTTCCCACCCTGTGTTGCCCTGCCCAGGAGTCTCAGCCCAGCCCTCCGGGCCTTGCCTTGTTGTATTTCACACAGCGCTGCAACAGCTCAAACACAAGGTCAAACTTGCTGCCCTGGCAGTAGATGTCAGCCAGCAGGAGCCATCCCCTCTCGAGGTCTTCAGCCTCTGCCGGCGTCCATGGGACTTTGGCCAGATGCTTCAACTGCGTGCGTGCCTTGGGGACCTGCTTCAGCAGCATGTAGGCCTGTGCCATGGCCAGCAGGGCGGCGATGCAGTCCTTCTGTGCAATGGGAAGCCCGTGTGGGCCTGGGGCCTGGGCCCAGCCTTGCCCGCAGCCCCGAACTCGCCCCATCCACGTGTGTTCCCCTGCCACCCCTGCCAGCGTGCACCTCAGCCTGTGCCATCTCCACGAATGTGCCTAGCGCTGCCTCCACGCTGGCCGTGTCCCGGGAGGCCATCAGACACAGGCTCTGCCACAGCTGCAGCTGGCTCAGGCGGCCCTCTGAGCTCGGGCAGCACTCCTCCAGCAGTTTCTCGGCTGTGCGCACGCCCTGCTGAATCGACTCCTTCCTGCAGGTGGAACTGAGGCTGTGGGAGCCAAGCTGCCTGAGTGGCCCTCAGGGGCCTCGCCCCCAACTCCTGTCCTGTCCCTGGGCCGACCCTGCCACACAGCTCCCTGCAACAGCCGTGCCCTCACCTGCTCTCAGGCATCAGGTTCTCATAAGCCTTTCCGCCCACGATCTCATTGTCGGGGTTCAGACAGATCTGCACCATGTAGTAGGTGGCGCTTTGGCCCCAAGTGCTGTCCTTGCGTGCTTTGTTCAGGAACTTCAGTGCTTCGTTGGGTTGCCCTGTGTGCCTGTAGTGGGGGAGAGAAACACCAAGAACCAGACAGGGAAACAGGTCGGGGGGTGCGGCACACGCCAGGGTCATTCCATGAGTCTGCACAGGGCAGGGGCTGGGTTGCTCGTCTTTAGGGGTTCCCTGGTCTGGAGCTGCATTTCTGCCTCCCTAGGGTTCCCTGACCAGCCCTCCACACACAGCTGCCCCATGCTCCCAAACCCCCAACTCACCAGCAGTAGATGCCTTGACAGTAGTTGAACCCTGGCTCCAAAACCACATGGCTGGACATTATCTTGGCCAATTCAAAAAAGGCAGGGGCGTCTTCAAGTTTGCCACTTCTTCGTAGCAGATCAATTAGTTTATTCAATGCCAAAAAATTGTCTGAAATAAGAGAGCAGAAATCTCCAGGCTGTGATAACCGAACTGGCAGCTCTGTGTGGTGGGTTGCGGTAGCCTAGCAGGGGGAAGCAGGGGGCCAGCAGACACTGCCCATCTGGGCTGAGCAGGGGCATCCGAGCAGCCCCGCGCCACTGGGTCTCCAGAGAGAACGATGATGGCAGTCATCACAGCAGCGCCAGCAGCTAACATGCACCGGCCCCTCAGCAATGCACCTACATAGTCACTGCACAGAGGGAGGGACTCTTATTGTTCTCATTTTACAGATGCGGAAACACAGACACAAAGACTATCTGCCAAAGCTTGCACAGCTGATAAAGGAAGACCCAAGGCAGGCTCCAGGACCTCACTCCCAACTGCTGGCATCTGCTGGGCCTCCAGCCGGAGCCTCATGTCAGGCCCATTCCCCAGCAAGACCGGCTGGTTTTAGGCTGTGGTGAGGGGCTACATACCAGGGGATAGTTCCTCCTAGCTACCTCCAGGTGGCTGTGACCTCAGATGGAGACTATGTCAAATCCCAGTGGCTGGGATTTGTGAACAGACAGGCTGTCCTGGGTGCCAAGCATGGCCGGCCCTGCCTGAGATCAGGAGCTGACCCCTTGGACTTGGGAAGGGTCAGCATGGTCCACCAGGGCTCTGTCAGCTTCCTGCCTCTCTGGGAACAACCAGGGAGGAAGGGCCCAACAGAAAGGAGGGGAGAGGGCCCACCTTTATCAGGGAGAGCGGGGCCTGCTTGGCAGGAACCCACAGCTACCTGGTGCTTTCTTCAGGACTTGGTGGCAGAGATCGATGGCAGCTTTGTATTTCTGTCTTCTAAACATTAGGTCAGCCATCATCTACCAGAAACACATGATGCTCTGAATTTCGCACGAGGAGGGAACGGGGCTTGGTAGAGGCGGCCACAGGAGGGCCCGAGGGGCGGGGGCTGCCTGGGGTGAGGAGTGAAGGGAGAGCAAGGACTAGGGGCAGGCACGGTGGGGCCCTTGACGGCCATCTGAGAATGGCAGGCTCCAGGTGGCCCACTGGGGGGCCTGAGGTGGTCTGTGACCCGGAGAAGAGGAAGCAGGACTGGGAACCCGTCCCACCCTTGCCCTCAGGATGGTGGGTGTGGTTTCCCCTGCAACGAATCAGCCTCCCTGGGGCTGCCCCCTGCTGCCAGCCCCTCCCTCTGTAGGAGGGCAGAGGGTCTGCTTGGCTCCCCTGCTTGACCACCCCTGAGGCACCCAGTCACAGGGCCCTTGGGGAGGGCAAGGAGGAACTGTGCCTCCTACCATAGAGGCAGTCTCGTGGGTCTTCTCGGTCTGCAGGAGGATGGCACACTGCTGCTCGCACAAGTCCAGGTGGCCCTGGAGCAGGTAGAGCTGTGCCAGCTTCAGCACTACCTGGAACCAGAGCAGACATACTAAGCCAACCAATGCACATCACGGGAAACGTGCGGACCTGACATCTCCTCTTGTACTCCCGCACTATCAGCTGCGCCTTCAAAATATGGCTGGAACCCCAGGGATAATGCCTCTGGCTCTCTGCTCCTCCCACTGATACCCCAGCCACACCATGTTTTACTAACTACCCCCTAAGAGCTGGGGCCGGGCTCCCCTGTACTCTCCCTCCAGCTCTGGCTCCAAGCCCCTCCTTGGGGAAGCCCTCTGTGCCCCAGATCGGGGCAGGCGGCCTTCTGAGTCCCCGCTGCATACTGACCCACGGCGGGCCTGTGTTCCATGGCATCTGAACTGTATGCACATTCTCTCTCCCCACTTCCTGAGGCCATCTGTGGACAGGGACCACATCCCGCCCCACCAGGTCTCCAGGGCCTGGCACGTTAGCCATCTGTTAATGAGCACACATTCCATGAATGAATGCATCTGTCACCAGGCTCTTCATCCACTTTCTCAGAGTGAATGCCAGGCACCATTCCCTCCTCTGCAGCCACACCTCCCTCATGACTCTAAACCTCCTTGGGGGCTTAGCATGGACTTCATGCCCAAAGGGCCCCTGGTGGCCACGTGGTGTCCCCACCCCCAAGGGAGCCCTGAAAATGTCAGACTAACATGACTTTCAGCAACATCCCCTCCACTCCACCCTCCACAGAAGGTGTCCAAAGTGAGGCTTCCCGGCCTTGCTCCAAGGGCTGCAGTGGGTGAGGGCCCCAGGGTGAGCTAGAGCAGGCTCCCACAGCAGGGTTCCGCACCCCTTGGAGGAGGGCAGGTGCAGCTCCTCAGGGAGGCAGAGGAATGGCTTCTGCCCCTAGTCAGGGTGCTCTGCAAGGTGTCATGCCCCGAGAGGAGGAGCCAGGACCCACGGTGAGAGACCCCTCCCCACTCTGAGGGCCCCACCTTATTGTCAGTGGGTGAGTAGGAGAGGGCGTTCTTATAGGACTGCTCCGTCTTGGCATACTCCTTCTCTGCCAGGTACAGCTCCCCACACTGGATGCAGATGGAGGCTGCCAGTTGCTTCTGTGACAGGATCATTTCTGGTTGCTCCAGAGGAACACGCTTCAGTATCTCAAACTGGAGGTCCATGGCCTGGGAAACCAGGAAACTCAGATCAGAACCCGAGCCTGACGTGCTAGGTCTCAGGCCAGTCTGCAAAAAGCCCCCAAGCTCCCATCTCAGACCTTGGGCAGATCTGGGTCTTTATGGACAGGACAGGCTGCTGGCGGGACGCTCGGGAGGCCGCAGGGAGGGGCAGAAGCAAAGGTGCTAACAAAACTCTCTCCTGCACCTTACTTGTTACATTGTCCACCTCACCCTACACCTCCTGCAGCCGATTGGCTCCACGGCCCTACAGGCCACAATAAGCACACAGTGGGCGCTCAGCGCAGGCTGTGTTCTGATGGATGCATTTGTTCTGAATATTGCCCTGCTGGGAATGTGGGGCAGCGCCCACAAAAATCCACGACATAAAATGGTCAAGTGAGAACCAGAGAGCATTGGGACAAGAGGAACTGATGACGCCAGCGTTCAGTCTAGGGAAGTGGGCACGACTCAGCACTAGGCTCCTTGTGGGCCAGAGGAATGCGAATCTCGTGGGAAACAAGGGAATAAATCATCTCAGGCAGTCGGAGAGTGGGCTCTCCTATACCACCACAGAATGCACCCCAGCAACACCTTTGGGTAGAAAGAGGGAGGAAGGTATGGCAAGACTGGCCAGGAGCTCTCCCATCAGGAGCAGCCCAGTGGGGAAAGCATATGGTGGGGGACAAGTCAGACCTGGTTCTAATCTCAGGGCCACCTCTTACTAACAGCCTGACTTTGGGCACACTCTCGTATCTGCTGAACAGGAAAGACACAGTGTTTATCCCAAAGGGTTACTGTGAGAATGAGTAAGAAAGCAAAAGCCAAGTACAGAGTCCAGCACAGTATAGTCACTGGGCGGAAGCTACTGGCATTGTCCATTACTGTCCCCAGCAGCAGCCTGCAGGTCAAAGGCCCTCACAAGCCTCAGCTTCTTCAGCCCAGCCCCGCAGGCTTGGAGCAGGTCGGCACACCACCACTGGACGTGCAAGGGTGTGGGGATAAAGTGCACAGGTGGGGCCTGCTTGCCTTTGGAGGGCCAGGCTTGGAGACTTCCAGACCTGTGTCCTACTGTTCCTTTTACAGCTCCCATCTGGAAATGGCTGAAAGGAGCTTGCGTCCACTTGTCAATTACCTTGTTCAAAGTTTCCATCACATCTTCCTTTCGCTGGCTCTTGTAAGCCTTTGCCAGCAAAACCAAGCACTTGACACCATTCATCATGGACGGGATGTCTTTGGCTGCAAAATGGAAACTCAAATCAGTGTTCTCTGGCCCCTGGGAAGCTGGGATGGGGATGGAGGGAGCTGGGTTCAGGACCCTGCACCATGCCGGAGGGAAGAGAGCATGGGCTGCTCTAAACGCAGGGTCATGTTCTTAGAGAGTTTCTCACCGAAGTCATGTTCCAGTGCCTGCTTCAAAACCTTTTCTGCTTTGTTGAACTTCTTTAACTTCATGAGCAGTTCAGCCAGGCTGTAGCACATGAAGTCCTGTCCATTAATCTTCTGGGCAGCCTCATAAAAATTAACTGCCTTGGTGCAAACAGGAAATATTGGCATCAGGTCTGGTTCTACACAAGTGCGTCACATACCCAGGGCCCCTCTGAATACAGAGACTAAGATGAAAAGGCCCTCCAGGCTGGCACAGGGCTCAAGCCTCACCTGAGCAGGTGTGTTTGGGGGTGCTGAGCTCTCCCCTCAGCACCCATTCAGCAGGGAGCTGGGCTGGAAACTCAGCCACTCTCCTGCCATCCAGACCCTCACACCCAGCACCATCCTCCATCTGTCCGGCTGTGCTGGTCCTCCCCATGCCTTCCCACCCCAGCCCAGCCTGACCTTGGTGTAATAGTGGGTCTTCACGTAAGCCTGCCCGAGCCTGAGGACCAGTGTGTCATGCGGGTTCTTCCTGTAAGCCTCTTCATAGGCCTCTAGGGCCTTGTCGGGCTGGTGGGGAAAGTGTACGGGTCTCTCTCTTCTCTTCCACTGGAGAAGTGAGACTTGGCAAGGCCGCGAGGTTTTCACTCACCTCCAGAATATTCATGAAAGCATCGCCCAGCATCAGGCTGGTGTGCGGGCCTGGCAGATGTTCACAGAGCTCCCTGCAAAAGTGACCTGATGCTCATCTCCGACCTGGGCATGCTTCATATTCCTGAATCCATCTCCTTCTCTTCTTTCCAAACACTAATGCTGGCTGGTTTCATTCATTCATCATCCAGTACTTACTGAAAGCTGGCTGTGCATGAGGCACTGTTCTAGCCACCCCCTCGTTCAGGCTTTCCTGCCCTGCCCTCTGGACCATGCATGGCCTCCACCCATTAGTCTGACCTTCACTCCCAGCCCTCCAGACCCCTCCCCACAAGGCAAAAAGAGCCATCTTGCTCTTTCTAAAATGCCAGTAGGACCTTGCCACCCACCATTTATTGGTTTCCCACTGCTCAGTGCTTCCCTCCCACCTGAACTGCCTAGATGGACAAGGCAGGGTGCCTCCAAGGTCCCAGTGTCAAATCATAGGCATACCTCACATTGGTCACATTATAGTCATTGGACATTTCCTCAAGAACAGGCAGAGCCCAGGGCCAGGGCAGAGATGCGTTTCCAAGGCTCCCATCAGAATGTGCGCCATACACGGGGTCAAGCAGGGACCAGGGCAGATTCAGTTCTGTATTGTCTGTATCCTCACAACTGAACAATGAGCCGGGCTGGCCGAACCTACCATGCTCAAATTCCAACCCATGGGAAACTCCATACTCTCATCAAACACACTCCAAGGACCACTAATCTGGAGAAAACCCTCCCCAAAACACCTTTGGAGAAGAGGCTATTGGTGTGCAGCCTGGGGCCTACCGGTAGCATCCGACGTAGAGGCGGACGTTTTTGTAGGCCTGCAGGTAGATGCTGGCCATCTTCTCCTTGGCTTCCACGTAGTAGGGCTGCGTGGGCACGACGTTCATCAGCAGGCTCAGTGCCACATCCACGTCCCCCTTGCTCAGAGCCAAGTCCACATTGGCGATGGTGACGCGGACCTCCTCTGGTGTGCCACTGAACTCATTGGTGGCATCTTGCATGACCTTGGTGGCCTCGTGCTAAGACATGGGAACCCAACAGACTTTCCACTTGCTGTCTCCCACTGCAGGTGGCCTGATGATACTTACTCTTCTAGGCAACTAAAGCAATCCCCCTTCCCACTCCTGCTCTGGGTGAGAAATGAGACACGGAGGTAGCCAGGAGCAGTCCTGCTCCTGGGAGGCCGAGGATAGTAGGCCCACATCTACCTACAGAGCGGCTTTGGCGGCAGGAAGGAGAGAGCCATTCAGGGCAAATGGCCACTGTTCCTGGAGGGCAGGCGGAAGGTGCCCGGCTAGCTTGGGGTACAGAAACCCCCAACTGTAAGGACCTACCTGGCCCTTCCACTTCAAAGCTGTTGGCAGTTCCCACCTGTGGGAGACCTAGGGATGCATCACCTTGAAATGCTTTCGGTCAAAGATATCTTAACATTACGGCACTGGGCACCTAGAGGGCCATTTGAGTTAGAGCTTCCTTGCATATTCGTGCCTTGGCTATTGTAACGAAGGTGCTCTCCCTGTCCTTTCTGGCGCCTTTTGTCCTGCATGCACCCTTATCAGACGTTTCTTCCTCAACCTCTGCTTTCTTTTCGTTTGCCTGTATGTCTGGGCCATCTTTTTGCTTTTATTCCAGACCCTTTGGTTTTTGGAGTATAGACAGTAGGGGTTCCATTGTTTGTTTGCTTGAACACTGCGAATGTCTTTTTATTGAATAGGTACATTTATGTCATTTACAATTTTATTATTACAGATATGTGTTCTTGGGCTTCTGTCAGTTTATTTTGTTTTCATTTTATAGTGTTCATTATGCCGTTAACAGGTGGCTTTCCTTCGCAATTCTTGATTAATTTGGTGGAAATGTTTCTTTTTCATTCTAATAGTCATCTTTCTATCAAGCAATATTTTGTATAAACTTTTCATTTCATACTCTGCCCTACAAAGATGGAAAAATTAGCATGTTTCTAGTTCCCCCACCTTGCCTTCCCATCCCTCTCACTGACTTTTTTCATGGGGTAGTGCTGTTTTTTGACTTTAATAACTTTTATTTTCAGGAACTTAGCAATTATAATGGCTTAGATAAAAATTATCAGTTATTCAACTGTGATTATATTTAGATTTATTTAGATTAGCTCTGTATTTGACTTAATTCTGTCTGTTTATACCTCAAATTTTTTCCACTTACAAAAATTTCATTTTGCATTTGGTTGTCCAGGTTATAGCTACAAGAGGGTTTCTCAGGGAAGTTGAACACCGTAATTCTTGACTAATTCCATTTTTAGAGTGTCCTTTAATGCTTTCATACATGAAAGACACCCTGAGGGACATCTTTTCCCCCTTAGCACTTTGTAAGCTTTGTTCGACTGCCTTCCTGAATTTGCTGTTGAGTAAAATTCCGAGGCGCAGTTGACTTTTCCCCACAGTGGGTAATGCGCTCTGCCCAGATGCCATAGGCAACCTTCACTGCGGCCAGCCCTTGACTCCCACAGTGCCTTAGGGTATCGCCGGTAGGGTACTTCTTGTTCTCTGTTACTGCTATCTCCCCAGCAGGGTGCCCTTCCCACCTGCTGATTCCTGTCCTGGGAGGACCCGCTCTCCTACTGCATCTTCTGTGTTTTCTCAGTCCCATTTCTTCTCTGCAGGAACACCAATTATGCCTTTGCTGGAAATCTGGTGTCAGTCTTCCTTACCCATTGTCCTCTCCAATCACCCCAGCCATTCTCCTGGTTCTCTCCCGCTTCCTCCAGTCTGAGAGCTCTGGCAAGGGTGGGCTACTTCCCACTGTTTCTCATGGGTCCATTTTATAAATGGCACCACTGTTTCCCACCACTTCTTAATTCTGCTGGCGGACTTTTCATCTCGCCCTGTTTATGGGACCCTCTTGTTGATCTCTTGTGCTCTACCTTGAGCTGGTTTTGCAAGATTCCATGTTCTTTTTATTTTCATTGAGTGTAGACGTTTTTTTGAAACAAATATTTTTTAAAGTACTCTTTCTCCCAAAGTATAATCTCTACTCATCCTTTGCTTGTTATTTTTTGCTTCCTTTTCTCCTCTTCTCCCCTTTCTCCCTGCCTCATCCCCACCTACAGCTCCGGGCTGGAGCCCTCTGTCACTTCTCGCCTGCTGATGGGAACAGCTCCCTCTAACCTTGCCCTTCCCTCAAGAACTAGGCTGGAGAGGAACAGGGCCTTGGCACATTTCCCCCTGGCTTTCTGGGGTCCTCCCTCTGGGGGTCGCCTTTGTGAGAAGCTGGGGTCAGGAGGGAACCATTCAGTTTGCAGTGAAGGCCACAGCTCACAGACCTGTTCTCTCTGCAAAGCAAGGGGCACAACTGATTTTCAGGCTACAGGCTGCCTTACTTTCCCCGGGCCCACGTCTCCTCCAAAGGAGTCCATGACAGAGAACCAGGGAGCATCACAGCTTCTTCAGCAGCCTGCCTTCCATAGTGCAGGGCTGGATTTCTCTCAGCATGCCCCCGTCTCTCCTGGCTTGACCACATCCCCAGTTGAGAAAGTTTTGAGCAAATGCAGGAACCTCAGGCCCCCTGGCCCCCCACCTGCCCCGCCCTGCTTTCTCCCTCCCACTGACAGCAATTTCTGAAAGGACGGGGACCTTGCTGGCTTGCTCTCCTCTGTCCCAACCATCACAGTACCCGGCACATAGCAGGCCTCAATCAACAGCTGAATAAATGACTGCATCTACTGTTCTTCGATGTGGCTCTTCCCCAATTTTGTTACAGATGGAGATTCCTTCTCCACTTTTAACTCTTTTCTTCCTTTTGGCAGATATAAAGGAGGAAATACAAGACCATGCTACCACATTCCCACGTTTGCTCAGAAGGCAATTGTTAGCTTCAAGGGGAAAGGCCTCATGGGCTGCTCCCCCTCCTCCACGCCAGGGTCATCACAGAAGGCCAGGTACCCCAGTACTGGTGGATCACAGAGATGGTCCTGGAGCTCTGCTGACAGACCCCTTCAGAGTGAGTGGTTGAGGCCCGTGTGGCCAGGGGAGCATGTGGAGTCGGCGCCAGCCTGGCTCTGCCTCTGTGGGCCTCATGGCTCCTGCGCACCAGCATAGGATGCCCAGGGGCTTCCTGTCTTTGCCAGCCCCATCTTCCAAGGCCCCAGGGTTGCCTCATACAGTTGAGCAGGTTTTACACTGCAAAACTCCAAGGGGACACAGTTCATAAAGATTACCTGTGATTGGTATCCACTAGAGCTGTCTATTGCCCGATCTGCATGACCATCTGCGGTGGCCCTGATGGGCCTGTGCGCTCTGCCTCCCTGAGATCTCCATGGGCACAGTGAGGCAGAGGACTCAGGAGGGCAATGGGAGCCCCTGGAGCCTTTGAGGCAGGGGAGAGAGATGCTCCCCCATGAGCAAAGGCTCAAGTCAACATCAGCCAGAACCAAAGGGCCTGTGTCCCAGGCCTACCCTGGACCTCCAACGTGCCCCAGTCCTCAGGGAAGAGAGCGGGCCCTTCCTTACCAGCTCTCCATTCATCCGGAGGGCATCTGCCAATTCCAGTAAGATGGAAACCTGCTCACTGGGCTTCACAGAGGGCCCACGGAACTTCTTGCCTCCTTCCATCTTCAGAGTTGGTAATTTTATGATCATTTTCAGTGTCTCTATGGCTGCTGGATAATCCCCAGACTTGCTGAGGACCCTGGCCTTGATGAAGTGGTAGAGCGGGTGGTCTCGGACCTAGGGGAAAGAGTGTGGGGCTCCAGTTCCCCGCAGCTGCTGCTCACAGCGCCTGGAGTGCAGAAAGCCACAGGCACCCACAGAGCCTGCCCCAGCCTTTGGGCCAGCGGGAGGGTGGGAGGGCGTAGTGGCTCCCGAGGCTGCTCTCTCAAGGGACTGGGGGCTGCAGCTCGCTGGGCCCCAGGATGCTGAGCGGGTGACCGCACACAGAGGACTCCCACCTGGAAGTTGTGGCTGATGCCCAGCTCCAAGCAGTGGGAGCACATGGCCAAGTTTCCCTGAGCGAGGCAGATCTGTGCCATGAGGAGGTGGGCGTCCACGAAGGTGGGGTCCAGCTCCAGGCAATGTTGCAGGATGCTCTGGGCATTCTCTAACTCTCCTAGAAATAACAGACAAACTTCTACAACCAGGGTCCTCGGGACTCCATGGGCCCAACACATAAAGGCAAAAGGAATTTTACACATCCTATTACCCAGAAATACCCAAGTTAGGCATTTCACCCAGTTCCATTCTGTTTCGCTCAGGGGTCTCTTCCTGAAAATAGAACTACACAGTTCTGCCTCGACCCAGACAAAAGCCAGGCAACTAAAGCCTGGAGAAACTCCCTTTGGCTCTCTGTAACTCTCAGGGTGTGGCTAAGTCACTCTAGGGCTGCATGTGGAAGCTCAGGGGAACACTTGTCTCGATTCCCATACCCAAGAGCGGAACAAAGCTGGGTAAGAACAGCTGTCACAGTCACAGCCTATGCAACACCGGCTCTATGCCCAACATAGGCAAAGCTCTCGGAACAGCTGGTTGAACATTTGCCCAGCCCCACGAGGTTGGTCTTACTGTCCTTGTCTTGTAGGTGTAGGGCTAGAACGCCAGTGGTATAAGCGAGCATGCAAGGGACAAAGTCAGCATTTCAATCTGTGGATGGGCTCCTGAGGCTGAGCCTTGAATGCCTTGGCACCATGGGGCTGTGCGGCTCTGTGCGGCCAGGCTGGCCCTTGGGGCTGGTGGGGAGCCCTCCTCCCTCTGGAGCCAGGCCCCCTCAACATCTCCTGCTCAGGGACTACAATCTGGTGGGCGCAACACCTGCTTCTGGGTCCCAAAGCCCTGCTCCTTCCCTGTGAGCGGCAGAACCAGGCAGATGTCACCGCGGCAGCCTAGGCAGCCAGAGGCCTTGCTCTGGCCGGAGACCTGCTGGCAGCTGCCAGCACCCCTGGGGAGTGCTCCTGCCTTGCCTCCAGCGAAGCCTGGCACCCAGATGAGCGCAGGGTGACCGAGGATGGAGGCGGGAGCCTCAGCAGAGGGCGGCCCACACAGGGCGCCCCATGCATCTGGGTTCCCCGGTGGCCCCCAGGACAACAGATAGGCTTGGCTCCAGGTAGATGGGGTGAAGGGCCACAGGGAGAGAGTGCTTCAGAGGGCACAGCAGGATACCGTGGAGGGCTCTGCTCCCTTTCCCTCTCTCTGGGGATCTGGGCCGTGCAATGGGAGAGGCTGGAGGCTCTGCACTGGCCATCCTGAGGCCCTGAAGCCTGATGGCACTGGCCCCCCGTCTCCATGAAGCTTCCACTGCCTTTAAACTCACAGCCCCACCACCCCATCAGCCCTACCTGCACCCCATCCCAGCACGCCACCCCTACCCCCCCATACCCCACCCAACACCCCATATCCTTCCCTCCCCACACCCCATATTCCACCCCACCCACACCCCACCCAACACCCCACCTGCACCCATCCCAACACCCCGTAGCACTGTCTGTCCTAACAAGCACCACGATGTACTTTGCAGTCACGCCTTGGTCTACTCCCAGAATGCCAACATGAGGGCGTGTTGGCCCATTCTGAGCTCCACTGCATCCCAGAGTCAGAACCCTGCCTTGCACGATGAAGTCTCCACCCAGAAGGCGGGTGGGCGAGAGTGCTGCTGAGGGAAGTGGATGGTTTCTGGGGGGTCGGAGGCTGGGGCGCACGTGGGTGTGTGTAAGGCGCCCCAGGCGGGGAGACCCTGGGTCTGGGTGGATGAACAGGGCGCACCTGAGAGATACTTGACCTGAGCCATCACATACAGGGGCTCTGTGAGCGCTGGTGCAGCTTTGACTACAGGATTCAAGATGACGGTGACTTGTTTAAGAAGTGGAGACACGATCTGGCCTGGTGACTGGAGCTGTGGGGACAGGGGCCTGGCTGTGTGGTGGCTGCATCCCCACAGAGGCTCCTGCTGGGAAAGCCCTGCTTGGGAGGCACCATGACTCCACTGCACACATACACACACCACTCCTCATCCAGGCTGGAGTTCCAGCCCCGGGGGGCTGCCTTTGCTGTGCTTCTGCTGTGCCCTACCTGGAGCTCAATAAATGCTTGTGAACTGACTCACTACAGCCCTGGGGTTTCTGAGCTACATCCTTGCCCTCAAGGAATCTCGCCTGGCCAGGACAGCAGGACAAACAAGTGAAGACAGACATCCTTCTCAGAAGGCTTGGGGAAGAAGGGGGACTGGCACCTCTCTAGGATAAAGGCAGGGGTGTGGGCAGGACCCTCCAGGTGTGGTTCCTGGACCGCCAGCAGGGGCACCACCTGGGAGCTTGTCCCAGAGCTCCGCCCACCGGGCGGGAATGGCCTCATGATGCCTCCCAGCTGTTTCACGCGTGCACGTGTGTTTGCGCAGTGCGGGGCTCCCACCAGCCTGGTGACCGGCCAGGTGCAGTCTCCACCTCTGTCCAAACTTGTACTCCAGACCCCTGCCGTGGAGCCGCGCCTCCCCCTTACCTGCTTGGGGCAGAAGAGCAAGTACTCCCTGGCGATGCAGATCAGGAAGAAGGGGTCGAGCTTTTCCAGGTACTCGGGGCCCACTGGGAGGCTCAGCACGCCTGAGAAGTGCAGCTCCGCCACCTCCTTCAGGAGCATCGAGGTCTCCTGCTCCCTCTTGTGCTTCCTGGATGCCAGAAGGGCTTGGAGGAAAACCAGCACCTGTGGGAGGCAAGCACAGGTCTGCAACCAAGGGCAGCCAGGCAGTCCGTAGATAGGCGAGGACGAAGCACGAATCAGGCCATCTCAGCCGCTCTGTGCTGGGAACCGGCGGGGAAGTGGGGTGGGAGGAAGGTGGGACACGACCCCGGAGCAGCCCATGCCCCCGGGAGCTCTGACCTCAGGCTTCCCTAGGGACTGCTGCACCTCCTTCAGGAATTCCAGCTGGTGCTCTGCCTCCTCCAGGTGGCCGTCTAAAATCTGGCACCAGATGATCCCTGGGGCCCGAGAGAACAAGCATGAACAGCAGGCCAAGGAGCATGGGTAAGACAGTGGAAGGATGGGTGTCAGGGCTGGGGACCTTCTCCCAATCATCTTCATAAATGGAAGGAGCCAGACCATAAGGCAATGCAGCACCTTCACTCTGCTCCAGAGCTGCTGCCTTCAACAGGTTGGGGTGTATTCCTTCAGACATCTCTCTAAGCACCTGTTATTGCTGCATACAGGTGTCTCCTGTCAGTTCACATGAAGCTACCCCACTTCCTTTAATGACGACACACTGTCCCACTTGTGGACGTAACCATTTAATTATTGTCCATGGAAGGACATCTCATTTCACATCAGGTTTGTTTTCAGTGTTTAACTACTACAGTGCCATGGTGAACATTTTTGTATGTTCTAATTCCTGAAGTAAAGATGATGGGTCACAGGGCATGCATCTAAAATATTGATAGATAAGGCCAACTTGTCCTTCAAAGAAATCTGAACTAATACTACAGCCAGGAATTTGAATGTGGCCTTTCCCCACACCCTTTGGACATGTTTTACTCTTTGCCAGTCTAAAAGGTGAACCCCAACTCATTTTAATGCACATTTTTTCACTATTAGGGAGTGTGAACATCTTTTAATATATCTAATGACCTTTTCTTTTCTACTATAAGTTTTCTATTCGTAGTTTCTACCTGTTTTTCTTCTAGGGTAATTTTTTTTCCTTTGTGTATTTAAGATTATTAACACTTTGTAACAAACATTTTCTTTACTTTGCCACTTACCTTTCAACTATTTTTACAATACCTTTTGCTATCCATTAGTTTAAATTTGTTCATAGTCAAATAAGCAAAATATTTTCCTTTACAGCTTCTGAGTTTGGTCATGCTTAGAATCCCCCAGGGAACCCAAGTCGAATTTACTTTTGAGTAAAGTAGTAAGATAGAGACTTACCTTTATCCTTTTATAATGGATAGGCAGTGTCCACCCATGAGTTGCTGAAACTCTTGTTGGTTTGAAAGGTCATCTTTGTCATAAGGCCTGTTTCTGTCCCGCTGATCTATTCGTTGATTCTAGGGTTGGCCTCAAGATGACTTAACGACTGTTGTTTTGTGATGTTTTGAATTTGGGAGGACAAATCCCTTCTGTTCCTACTTTTAGAGATATTTCTTGGCCCTTCTGGTGTATTTATTCTTGACTGTCTTCCTAATCATCACCTAGGTTTTCAATTGTATCTGTCTCGCTATTTGGCTCATCTATGGAATTTTTAACTTGCAGTCACATTTTTACTTTTCAGCCCCTCTTTTTTGTTCTCTACACCTTTTACCACAGTAGCATATCCTTTAATTTTTGACCCAGTAGCCTCTGCACACACCAGAGGGGCTTCAGTGGGAAGCACGTCTTTTCTGCATCTGGCCTTTACTTTGCTCCTCAGAGCCACGGCTTTGCATGTTCCACTGGGCCCCTCTTGCAGACTGCTAGCAGATTTACAGATGGACTGGACTGAGGAGTACTGGCAGCTGGGGCAGATTCCCCAAATGGTTAAGGTCACTGGTTTTCCCAGACAGACCAGGTAAGATGGTGACTCGAGGACACATGCTTGAGTGGGCTTGGCCTGGGCGAGAGCCTGTGGGACAGACATTCTGGCCCGTGGACTTCCCTTTAGGCTGACCAGCTGGGGCTCTCCCTTGAATGAGGAAGTGGGGCAGGCCTCAGCCTGGTGGAGGACCGTTTTAGGGGATTTTGCCTATATGCCGAGCAGCTGAATTTTTTTGTCCTGCTTGTCCCTGGTGGTGGTGGGTAGTCACAGGGGTTCTGCCCTGCTCCCTCCTGCCCCACTGCCCCTAAGAACCTCCTTGATTCCATTCCTGGTTATCAAAAATCTCCTTGCTGTCTCACTGACTGCCCCTTGGCATGTTGTGCTCCCAGTCTCTGGTGACCCTGAGCTTGTGTTTTCATTTTTTTTTTTTCCTGGGGAAAGCTGTTCTACTCATTTCTTTAGCTGACCCATTTCTGCCTATGTCGGCTTATGGGTTTCCAGACCCGCTTGGAACTTCCATGCATTGGATGCTATGCTCTCTGTCTTCTAGAAACATGAAGTTCTCAAAGTCCCTGGTTCAGTGAAGGCAACCCTCTCTGTTTCTAGGGCTGCATTATCTTGTTAAAGCATCTTGTGTTATTTTCATGGGATTTGGGGATGGAAGAAGAGGAATGGGCTGAGGAGCTAGCCTGACATGTCGAATCAGAAGCTGAGACCAAATGCTCCGACAACGGTACTGCCCAAATGAGGACCCTCCGTGCAGAGAAGTGACCTGCCCCAAAAGGCAGCCCCCAAGAGCCAGGGCAGGAAGCTGGGCCATACAGCTTTCAACCCAAACTAAACTGTTGGCTCAGAATTCACCAGAGAGCACAGAGTTGAGTGCATCTAAAAAATGTGTGTAATGAAAATTGGGCTCTGGAAAATTCACCTGACATTTCCACAAAGGTGAGGGGGCAGCACCTGGACAGACAGGGAAGTAAAACTGTCAGAACTAGTTGCTCAACCTTTCAGCTCAGGGGCCACGGAGGTGAGGCCAGAGGCGGGGGCAGGGCTATGTCTGGGCAGGACTCTCTCCCAGGGCTGGCCGAGCAGAAAGGGCAGGCTGTCGGTCTTCTGGGGGATCAGAAGTAAATCAGAGTGGCTGTGACCACCCTTCTGAGAATTCCTGAGCCTCATAAACATACTTGCAGTTTCATGGAAAGGCACCCCATCATAGAGTGCACCCCCAACTCCCACACCCTCTTGAGGGAGTGTTTTCCAGCCCTTCTCCTCTGGAAACCATGAAGGCTACCCCGCTGGCTCACACCCCCTGCCCTGCCCAGCCTGCACACACCTGTCAAGGCGGCCACATTGCTCTCATCCAGCTTCATGGCCTCTGAGTACCAGAGAGACGCCTCCTTCACCTGGTCCTGCAGGATGAACAGATAGCCCAGCTCTGTGGCCACGTGGGCGTAGGAGGGCGTGGCCATGAAGGTGCGCTCCATGAAGCTGCACACCAGCTGTAGAACCGCCTGGTGCCTCCCGCACTGCAAGGAATGGGCACACAGGAAGGGGTGACCAGTCAGTCCTGCACGTCCTCTTGTAGCACAGTACCATCAGAAATGGGGGACACAGTGGCAGGCCTGGGGACTTAGCAGAGCCAAGAGGTGCCCGTGTCCAGGCAGCTGGGTCTGTATAGCTGTCCACCTCCCAAAGAACATCCCACTGGCCACATCTGAGGAACCGCCTCACAGAGGTGAGGGCCCTCCGAGGGACCAACCCGTCTGGCCACAGTAATTGATTCAACGAGTCACCATGAGTTTTTCAGAAACTGGAGCTGGGTGAGAGAAGCTCTTTGTGTCCCCTGATGGGAGGGGCCCTGAAGGTTGTGAGCAGCTCCAGGCCGTGTGGAGAAGAAGGCAGAGAAAATCAGGTAAAGAATAGGGTGGGAGAGACGGTGCTCTGGCACTGGACCCCGCAGCTGTGGTCCTGAGCTCGGTGTTTCCTTTTAGAAAACCTCGCTTTCTGGCTGAAGGTCAGACAGACAGACTAGCCCTCTGGTCAGTTTGTCTTACGTTTCCAGGTCATGGGAACTGGGCGCCCCCCTAACCTGGGCCAGGGCTGGGTGTGACCCGGCACCACCCTCTTTCCCCAGCAAGGCATCCCAGTCTAAAAGCACACCCAGATCACATCTCCTGATCACCTGGCATCTGTGAGGGCCACTTGTGCCACGGAATCCAAGCCCATGTGATGCAGTCATTGGCCAGAGGCAGGTAGGGGCCACAGGGCACGGGCCACAAGCCTGAGAGGCCACGTTTGGGCCAGAGAGGGGCGGGGCAGGGTGCTCAGGGAGCTTCCAGGGGGACCACGGGGCTTCCCTAAGGAAATCAGGGAGGAGCATGAGTTCAGAAGCCTGGAAAGACCCTTCTTACCAGTCTGCTAATCACGAGAATTTTTTTAAGATGGAGGTATGCATTTTGGGGCTCTCTTGTCTCTAGTGCCTTAATCAGATTTCTAACACGGTTTGCAGCCTACAAAGACAAAACACATGTCAAAGGCAGTATGTACTACAGGAGTTGGGGAGAGGTTCTGGTCCCTGGTTGCACATTAGCATTAGCCGGAAGATCGTCAAAATACCCATGCCCAGGAGCCAGCCCCAGAGGTAAATGGACCTGGGTGGGCCCAGGCATCAGTATTATTTTAGGGCCCCTAGGTGGAGCCTTTGGGAACATTATTCAGCCAAGAGCTGGCACTGCCCATTTGTTCATGAGTCTGTGCTGAGAAGCTGCCTTTCAGACCCACAGAGACAAAGCCAGGAGCCAGCTGTCCCTGCATCCATACTGCAGCCCACCGGGCTGGCAGCACCCCACCTGGCTGGCAGAGCAGATGGTCAGGGCGAGTCTCTGGCTCCTGGCCTCTGCTCCATGCTGATGAGTTACTGAATTGGTACCTCTGTCATTCCTGTGAATCCTCCCACCTACCCTATAAGGCAGTGTCACTGTCCAAATTTTCCAGTCCAGCACAGGAAGGGCCAGAATTTGTTTGAGGTTACCAGCCAACTAGGTGACTCCAAAGCCTACATTCTTTTGATTGCCTCCTCTGCCTACTGCCTACCTGGGAGGGGGGAGTTCCGGTTCCCAGTTGCAAAGAAGTGCGGGAAGGGAGACCTGGATGAGGTGGGTCTGCCCTGCTCAGCAAGTGGGAGATCAGAATTGGGCAGCCTAGGCAGGGATAAACCCCAGGTGTGAGGTGGGGGGGACAGGCATTAAACGCTACCTCTGCCCTTAGGCCAGGCCCCAGAGATGGTGCTGGGGCCCTTTCCAGGGTTCCTCCCGAATATGGACTGTCTTCTCTGCCTCACCCCACCCCACAAAGCCCACAGTCTCAGAGCTGCAAGGAAGGTACCAGAAGCTTCCTCTTCCTACCATGACCCCTTAGAAACTCTTGAGGTTTTTCGTTAAGAATTCTAGGTGTTTTTGACTGTGTTGGAAAGCTATTTTGGGCTTCTTTGTAAAACTGTAAGTTCTAGGAGCAAGTTTGGGGCTAGCTACTGCCTGGCTAATGCCTGAGTAATTCCAACCATCCCCCCAAAACAGTGGCATTTTGTGAAATCTGAAACACAACCAAGCCCTCCATCGGTTAACTTGATGGAATTATTCTAGTGCACCAGGCACTATTCCAAGTTCTCCCTATGTCATCTCATTTAGTCCTGATAAGAACCTCACAAGCTGGGTAGAATTATCTCCATCTTGTAAATGAGGATCCAGGGGGGTTATCCAGGTGTAGACACCGGCCCAGGTGTAGACACCTGCCCAGGCTCACAGGTAACACATGGCAGAACAAGAGTCACCCTCATGGCATGTGTTTGGAAGTGTACGGCCCAAGGACCAAACCAGGGCAGACCTGCTGGGCAGGGCATTGGGGGGTAAGGATAGGGGGATGGAGCTGAGATCTGGGCAGTGCCCTCCAAGGTCATGGGATGTGGGCACTCTGAGGGGTTCCTCTGTGGCTGTGTTTGTTTTAAGGCTTAACTTCTGAGTCTTGAAAGGACTTACTGTGGTCATGTTCCCTTCTCTTGCAAGCTCATGCACAGCTAGAATTTGGCAGGCATCAATATTGCTTTCATCTTTTTCTAGGATTCTGAAATAGGAAGAGGAGCCACATGAAGTGAGTGTCTCTAGGCAAAGCTAGGATGGTGTGGCAGCAACTTCTTATTGTCTTCTAATATCCATGCCCCTCTTCTCTTTTGATAACAGAGCTCCCAAATTGGCTGGGTGCATGGTTACCCAGAGTAAAGACCACATTTCCCAGCCCCCTCTGCAGCTTAGGCCTGGCCGGGCGATTAAGTTCTGGCACAATGGATGTGAGGAACATTGCCCAGTGTGACGTGCGGTGGTGCCCTCCTTTTCTTCTCTTGTCTCTTCCTGCTGTCTGGCATGTGGACCATGTGAATGGTATCCTAGAAATGGGACAGCAGCAAGATAGCGACCTGGGACCTACTGAGCTAAGTTGCCATCCCCTCCCTGGCCCACCACCCAAATGTCAACCAGAGAGGGATAATCCTTATATGTTATTTAAGTCGTGCATTTGGGGCATCTTTGTGACAGTAGCCTAGCTGTATCCCATGTAACACAGACATGGTCATGTATCAGGGTCTGGAGGTCACCCGGAGGCATGTGGCACTGTGAGGGTCTGTGGCTGTAGGATGGAAAGGAACCTTGGTTTCTGTTGCATGTCACTGCAGTGATGCAGTTGCTGGTCGTACTGTGTGTTTTTAAGCATTCTGTTTCTTTATAGGAACCTTCAGGTTTTTCAGCCTTGCCAGGGAATGGACTTATGTGTAAAGGAAGGTTACTCTAACACACAAAACCCCACCATGAATACATTCAGCCAACATTCAGAGTTCTGACCATTTCTGGTGACTCTGAAAGCACTGTGTACTAAGTGTGTTTGGATATTGAAAGAGAAAATTTTTAAATAAGTTATGGACTGAAGAAGAATCAGAATGGATATTAGAAAATTCATAGAACCAAACGATACTGGACATGCTATCCACCCGGAAATGTAAATACTGCTCCAACAGTACTAAGGGGCATTGTGGACTTAAAAGGCTTATATTCTAACAGCAGCTGGAGAATGGAAGAGCCCAGCAGCCGACTGAAGAGCTGGAAAAACAATAGAATAACTAAAGGAAGTGGTCGGCAGGAGATACTAAAGTTAAGAGCAGAAGTGAATGAATTAGAAAACAAAGCTCCAACAGAAAGCTTCAACAAGACTCAAAGCTGGTAACAAAGACACAAATCTAGAGAGAACAGATTCAGAAAACAATGGGAGAATCCTACCAAGGCCCCTAGCTGGGTGGGCTCCTTGAGGGAAGGTGTGGGGTGTTTGTTTGTTGGTCATAACCTGCTGGCTCCAAACTGTCTCCCTGCTCCTTGGGGCCAGAGGGCCTGGGCAAGGGGGCTGCATGCCGATGGTGGGAGCCTCCAGTCTGGGGCCTCCAGGGGTCCTGCTGGCCTGGGGCTGAGCCCCCAAAGCAGCTTCCGACCCAGCTCCAGCCAAGGCCACCGGCCAGGTGTCAGCTAGGGGAGAGGGGTCCGGGCACTCAGGCAGGGCCCACCTACAGGCTGAGCAGGGTGGAGCTGCCTTCTGTTCACCAGCAGTCCCTCCCTGGGACTCAGATTCCCCGTCCTCAGGGGAGGTATCATCAGGCCGAAGGAGGAAGTTGGTGTTTTGTTCAGAATTGTGCTGTATGTTGCCTTACAATCTAGTAATACCTAGATGACTCATGGTCATTCAGAAAAAAGAGTCCATTAACTTTTTAGGGAGAAAATTAGCATTGTCCATTTTAGAATTGATAAAGCATTAGAGTTTGAAGAAGTAAGCTTCAGTTAACTAGAAATCTCCATCCTCAAAAAAGCTTCCCTCAAACATAACTCCCCCTGAAGCCCTCTATTTCTGTTCACAGGAAAATGCTTCAGCCTCAGACTACAAGCCTTTGTCGGCCAGGGACCTGTTTACTCTTCTAGTCAAGCACATGGTACCCATAGTTCTGAAAAGTTTAATACCCCGGCCCTAGCCCGTTCTTCTCTGTCTCTCCGCAACCCCCACTCCTCAGAGGCCACTACTGCCCCCCACTCCCCCCAGTAGCTCTTGCTGTTCTGGGGGCTCGGGAGCCCCTCCACCTCTGGGACCCCTCATGCAGGCCTATTCCTTGACTTCCCGTAGCAGGCTGTGACAGGTGCACGGGCTGCCCCCAGGTAGCTATGTCTTCATAGCTCCTCTGCTGACAGCATTTCCTTCCTGTCCTGTTCCATCCAGGGCCCCCAGTCTCCTATCTCCCCATCTACCAAGGTGGAAACAGAGCAGCACCCCTGGCCGGCCAAGGAGGACAGGGCCATGCAACCATACGGGGCAGTCCTCCCCTCACCTGTGTCCTAGTTCTACCGTCTGCTCCCAGTCCTGCAGAGCCAAGAACAGCCGCATCTTTAAGACCAGGGCGGGCACGAAGCTCCTTGAGACAGCAGCGATGTGGTTCACCACCTCCAGAGCGCCTGAGTAGTTCTTCTGCATCATCAGGTAGGTTGCCTGCCAAAAGCCCGCAGGTAGAGCCTCTGCCAGTGCCCACGGGAGCCAGCGCAGTGCCTCCACCAGGACAGGAGGGGAGACTGGCACACGGGCCCCAGGGCGCCGAGCTGGGCCCTGGGGAAGGAGTCATCACAGGGCCAAGCACAGCCACCCCGGGCTCCTGGACAGGCCAGGCAGGGGCTTCAGGGAGGCAGGGGAGTCCTGGGCAGCCTGGGACAGAGTAGACCAGGGGGGTGGCCAGTGGAGAGCTGGGCACTTGGCGAGCCGGGCACTTTCTCCAGGTGGCTCAGGAGGCTTTTTCACAGGTGGCCCATTCTCTGCCAAGGCCCAAGGGGCTGGGGTTATGGCCTCTGCAGGACAGTGCCAGCCACCAGCTTCTCCTGGGTGAGTTATGGCATAGGGGCCTGAGGGACAGGGCAATACCCCTGAAAGACTTGCCCCTAAAAAAACTGCAAAACACTCTGCAAAGACGGTGTTAGACCTAAGGTAAGCCTCCGTTTGTGAGACAGGAAAACCAGAGGAGGGTTACGCTAAGTAAAGATTTCTGCGAAACTGTGTTCACTGCAGCACACATTCTAAGCGCAGTGCCAGAAACACTCTCAATATCCAAAAAACAGGAGAGTGGGTCGGCAGATTGCTATAGGCCCATACAACAGGGGATTGGCTTTATGTAGACGTCCAAAATGACGTTTGCCTATTACAAAATCTTGAAGAAAAAGAAACAAAAGGATCAGGTGCTGTGCGATTACAACTGTCTTAACAGTGCTCTCTGCCACTCTGCAGAGGGCGTTGGCGGCTGATGGCTCTCAGGGAAGCCTCCCTCTCGGGTCCTGGGACTGGAGCGAGATGCCTGGGCCAGGCCTCCCAGTGCACCGTCCCAGGCACCTCCACCCAGCGGCCTGTGGGTGGGGCCGGTGGGGGGCTGGCCCAGTTCGCGGCCTCAAGCAGTCACGGAGCCCTTCGCTGCGCCGCGTCTCCACTAGGCTCCCCTCTTCCTCTCGGGTGCTCTCCCAGAAGCCTCCCGAGCCATCATCCCCAAGGCTTCTGCTTCCAGAAAGCCATCCCAAGGCACATGCTGATCCATGCATGGAAAATAGATGGGAGACACTGTCCTAGAGTGTTGACAGGAGCTGTCTGGAGGGGTAGGGCTAAGGATGTCATCTTAATTCATCCTTAGACATTTCAGACTTGTATTTTAAATGAGTACATATTCATTTTATAAGAAAGATATGTACAAACAGAGAGAAGAGGAGGATAGTTTTCCTCTCATAGATTAATTCAATGCGTGTCATAAGAAGAAAGGAACTTACGGGGGGGATGGGACTCGATAATAAGGGTGAATGTAATAACCACATTGTTTTTCTTGTGAAACCTTCATAAGAGTGTGTATCAATGATACCTCAATAAAAAAAAAAGGAACTTAAGTTGAGAAAATATAAAACATATAACCGTGCCCACCTCCTCTCACAGTCGACTAAGTGAATTAACAGGTGGGAAGAGAAAGTGAAAGGCGTAGAGGAGAGGGACCAAGAGGCCACATGAGCCAGAGGACAGGGCCCAGGACAAGGGCCTAAAGGGGCCCCACTGGCTTCCCACTGGCCAGGCCAAGGGCCTGGGGACTAGGTCTGGTCTGAGGGCCCCTGATGGTCTCCGGCCCCAAAGGCCCAGTCAGGACACCCTTGCCCACCTTTCCCATGAGCCCCAGCACATCCTGGGTGTCCTGAATCCCTTGTTCCAGGTACTTGATGGACTTCTTCACAGTGTGGGGGTCGTCTGAAGTGAGGCCTACCCAGCCTCGGAGCACCCAGCCCTAGTGAGAACAAGACAGTGGTGAAACCTTGGTCCTGCCTTGCTGACAGTCTGCCTCTCCTGCCGCATGTCCCCCCGTGGCACTCTGCACTCCAGGCCCACCAGACCAGGGCCGCCTGCTCTCACGCCCAGGCACACTCACCTCCCACTCCTTTGCCTGGAATGCCCTTCCCAGCTCGCGCCCCCCCGCCAAGTCCCTCTCCCTGCGTAACTACCAGTGGCCCTGACAACTCAGCCAACGAGGCACCCCTGCAGGAAGCCTTCCATGCCCTTCCAGGCTGGGTCGGGCCTTCCCACGACCCCTCGGCTCCCTCGCCCCTCTGGGCTGCTCCCGCCTGTCTTGTCGCAGCCTGTTGGCTCCAGGGTCAGGAGGCCAGCATGGGCCCCTGCGGGCCGCTCTGCTCTCTCCACACTGCAGCCCGGCCCAGGCCTGGCCTGTGGGTGAGCAGCAGCCATCTGGGCTCACTGGCTTTGGGGGCTCCTCCCCAGCCTTCGCCCAGGCTGCTTGGCAAATAGCAGGTCTGGCGCAGGAGGGGCGCTTGAGAGGCACTGAGAAGACCCTGCCCTGCAGCAGCCTTCACTAGAGTGGGACTTCTCAACTCTTTCCCTCATTGCCCTCCTAAGGGGCCCCTAGATATTTTCCCCTAACTGTTCTCTCCCCATCCATGAAATGTTACCATCACATATAAACTATGTACTGAATGTAAAACTGTGTTTTACCTATAAACAGTAAGGTGTTTTCACCCCCTCCTGCAAGAACCCATTTTCACCCCTTGAGGGGTGATATCACCCCCACTGAGATGGGGGGTAGACCAGCCTAGATTGAGGCTCCCTATTCTACCACTAGTACAGATCCGGCCTGTGTGAGATCCACTGATAGTCAGAGCATCACTGCCGGGAGGGAATGCAGGCCCAGTGTGACCAGCTCATCTCGTTTTTCCAAAGAATCAGCAATTCTGGACTTCTAAGTAAGAATTGCCTGACTTCTAAATACCAGCAACTAATTCATAGTTTGAAAAATATGTAATATGGGCCACAGACTGGACCCAGCAGACACAGGCCAGCGTGCAGTCGACTGGGCCTTGGGACTGCAGCAGGAGCTCCTGTGAGGCCCAGGTCTTGTCAGGGCCTGGCTGTGGCCTCTCCCAGTCCCAGGCTTCCGGGGGAGTGAGGGCTGGGTCCTGGGACCGTCCTGCTGAGATGTGTTTGCCCGGGGCAGGCACCTCTCTGAAGCTGCTGGAGACCTTCAGTGTGCGGTCGATGTACTCCTTGGCCTTGTCGTGGCAGCCCATGAGCCAGAGGAAGAGGCCGGCGTAGTACAGGGCAGACCCGCTGGCTGTCTTGTCCATTTCCTCCAGACTGCTCTGGAGCTCCTGCACTGCATCTTGGTCTGTGAATCCGAGAGGAGGCAGAGGACGAGTTAGGGTGAGGAGGTCTACCTGGTTCTGTGGGAGGCACTGAGGGCCAGGGAGCGGCCTCTGGACACCCTGGGCCCACTCAACACACCGAGCCCACCACACACCAGTGGACGGCCTGGAAACCAGCAAACCTGGTCCCTGTGATGCCGCAGCAGCTGCCTGGGCCTGGACTGGGGTTGCTGTCTGAGATTTATCTTTTCTCCTCTGCCCAGCAGTTTGCTGAGGAAAAAGACCAAATGTGAATACCCACACTCTGGGTGGGGAAATTATAGTCTCTTGGAGATCAGGGGTAAAATTATTGATATCGGCTTGATTATTCTTGGCAAGATCTTGGCCAAGGAAAGCAGGTGTCCCTCAACTCTTAGAATCTGGGGGAGGAGCCCTTCCACTGTCGTGTTCTCTGCCCATGGCTCCTACTTGGTCGGACCGGGCATGGATCTTCTGTGAGGCTTTTCAGGGAGAGGAGCAGCAGCCACTCCTCACTGGCCCACAGCAGACGGGGCCAGGGGCGTACACTGCCTTCTGCAGCCCAAGAGGCTGTGTCTCTGCCGCCAGCCGCACTCACCGGTGACTTCGCAGTTCTTGTGAGCGTAGATGAGGGCCGCGGTGGAGCACAGGGACACGTCGGGGTGACTTCGGATTCTCTCCAGGCTTCTGATAGCATCCTGGATGCGCTCTGTAAAGAAAGCTCACGTAGTTAGGCTCTTGGGCTCCGGGCCTTTACAGGGCTGAGCCAAGGTTTGGCCCCACCCAAAAGGTCCCCAGTGGCCCATTTTCCTGAAGACTGAAGCTCTCAGATGGGGCTGCTGGCACTGCGAGTCAACTGCCAGAGGCTGAAGGGCTTAGAGCTGAGACACACACACCTGTGTGGACTCACAGGGGTACCTGTGAGGCCAGGACTTTGGCTGGGGGTCGGTTCTGAAAAAGGACCTTAGGGCATTCCCAGCTGGCTGCTCAGTAGCCACTGATTTCATTTGTCCCTCCATGTCCTCTGACGTTGGCCATGGGCAGCTCAGCCAGCTCCCAGCCCAGGACCACCTTCTGAATGTCATTGGCCAGCACCCACTTGGGCCCCACCCCTCTCTGCCCTTGTACTTTACCTGCCCTTACCCACACCTACCACTTCCTCCTTTTCCTGCACAACTGGCTCTCAGCTCCCAAGCCTGGGACTCACTCAATACCATGCAGTCATCTCTCCTTCTGCTCATTTTGCAGATAGGGAGTCTGAGGTGTGGAGCAGGGGCAATAAACTTTCTGAGGTCTCAAAAGTCAGTTGGAGATGGATTACACATTCTGTGGACTGACCTGGGAATCTGGCCACTGCAAGACTGTTTCTGGGAGGATGGAACTAGGGTCTAAAGAGGCATCCAGGCAGAGCCCGGGGTGCTGCATCTGGGTCAGGAGGCCAGCACTGGCGTGTCCTTACCTTCCCTGAGGACTCCATAGGCTTTAAAGAACTGCAGCACAGGGTCTTTACTGAATTTTTCCAGGCCCACAGCAGCGGCCTGCTGTAACTGGTGGAAGTACTTTTCCTGGCTGTAGTAAACAATCCCAGCCTGTGGGGAGGAAAACACAGTTGTACGGCTGCAGGACCTTCTCTGTCTCTGTTCAGATTGCCCCCCCCGCCCCCCGTTCCCTTCTCCTCCTCAGACCTACAAAGCAGAGGGAAGGAGAGCATCCAGGCTTCACCCTGTTCATCGGCCCCCAAGAGGCTCCCTGCAGTCTCCCCGGGAAGGAGTTTGGAAGTGTTTGTTTTGGAAATATCCACAGATTCTGGTTCAGATGTGGAGAATTCCACCCAGACATGGTCTTCATTAGGGAATGAGGGGAAGGAGAGAGGTACAGTAACAAGGGCGTTGCGCCCACAGTTAGGGCGGCAGGTTATTGTGGACTAACCATCAGCTGGGAGCCGCTGTCAGGCTCTGCATCCTTTATCTTATGCATCATTCTCTGCATATCCTCCAGGTATGGAAGCTGGAGCCCTTGGGGACTGTGGCCTGATAAGGTCATGCAGCCATAGGGCTGATATTTCAAAGCCAAGTCTCACTTTCCCTAAGGGTTGTGGGTGCTGCTGCTGGGGGTAGATGTGGTCGGGTTGCATGCAGCCTTGTGGGCCATGTGGAAGGGCATAGGCCTTAACTCATCCTGGGGGCAAGAAGCTGAGGAATGGTTTTAAGAAGAGGGACGGTTGTGTTCAGATATGTGCTTGCAGAGGCCACTCTGGCTGATGTTTGTGCATGTGTGGTGGTGTGTGCCTGTGTGTGTGTGTGTGTGTGTGTGTGTGTGTGTGTGTGTGTGTGTGGTGGAGGTGGTGGTGATGGTGATGGAGGTGGAGGTTGTGGTGATGGTGGTGGTGGTGTGTGCATGTGTGGTAGTGAACAAAGGGCTGAAGCAGAGAAACATGCTGGGAGAGGACAGTGGCTGGTGCCCAGAGCGCTAGAGGGTGAGAAGTGGGTGACAGAGGTGTGCAGTGGCCTTCTTTGCTGGTGGGATCAGGAGAGGGGTGGGGAGAGTAGGGCTGGGAGATCACACACGGTGCTATGTACTGATGGGCGACACAGAGAGGCACGGACGGGCAGGGCAGGGGCGATGAGGGCAAGGTGACAGATGCGGTTTCTAGCGTTGGTTTGGGGAGCTGCGGTCATGAGGGCGATGCTGATTGGTGCGCTCTGCAGGGAGGGTGAGGTTAGCAGAGGCGGAATGGGGCGCAATGCCGTCCTGGAATTGAGGGGTGGAAGAGGCAGCGGGGCGGGGGAGCGGAGGAAGCAGGGTGGGAGCTTAGGGCCGGGGAGGGGGGCGGCGGCGAGCGGGGTCGGGACATCCTGGGGCGGTCGGGCGGCGGGTCCAGAGGTCGGGGGTTGGCGGGGCAACGGGGCAGGAGGTCGGAGGGAGGTGGGGCTGCTGGACTGGGGTCGGAGCCCTTAGGGAGCGGGGTTGGGCAGTCTGGTGGCACTAGGGCGGGGTTCGGGGCCGGGGGGGAGGCCGGTCGGGGGCCGGGTTGGGGGTCGGGGCCGACGCGGGGGCACCAGGGCCTACGCACCATGAGCGAGGAGGTGCTGTCACACATGTTGGGGGCCCGGGGCTCGTAGTCCAAGTCCGGGGGCGATGCGCGGCTTTGGGTCCAAGGCAGGGTTACCGTTGGCGCCCCGTGCCGGAAGTGGAGGCGCGCGCGTCCTTGGAAACGGGGCCGCGGCCGGTTGCTAGGGCGTCGGGGCGGGGGCGGGGCGGCGGCGACCACGTGACGAGGCGCAGCAGTCGAGCGCCGAGCTGGGAACCGCGCTGGGTTGGAGCGGGGCTGCCATGGGCCTGGGGGCTAGCGCCGAGAGGCCCGCGGGCGGCGCCGAAGGCTTCCACCTGTACGGGGTGAGCGGTCCGCGAGCCGTGGCCGGTGGTAGTGGCAGGGTGGGGCCTCCTTCCCGTGGGTCGCCCGCCCCGAGCCCGCGTAGCGGGGAGTCGGAGCGTCCAGGGCTGACGCTTTTCCCGAGGGCAGATTGGGCCGCGGCGACTGGGTGGACTGGGGGTCAGAGCGACCCGGGGTCGGGGTGACGGGTGGACTGGGCCGGGGTGATTAGGTGGTCTAAGGGACGTGGTGACTAGGTAGCCCGGGGTTTGGGTGACCGGATGGACTGGGGTTTGGGATGACCTGGTGGACTGGGGGACGGGCTGACCAGGTGGACTCAGGCTGCAGGGGAGCCCGCCCTGCACCCCGCCTGTGGTGCAGTGGGAAAGGCTTCAGGGGTCAGGGTTGGAGAACAAGTTTGAACCAGCTAGAAAGGGTGGGAACATTGGCAGCAGGGGAGGCCCCTGGTGGAACAGTGCAGAAGGCGCGGTGAGGTCCCCTCTGTGTCACAAGGAGGTCTGCATAAGCAGTCTGTGAAAGCGAGGTTCCTAGAGTATGGAAGTGAGGAGTGGCCCACAGCCAGTGGACGTGTAGGGTGGAGAGCCATACTGGGGGAAGGCGGCCGTAACTTTGGTGAGAAGGACCAGAGGGGATCTGCCCCAGAGCACCCCGGGGAAGGACCCCTCTTCTCTTGTGCACAGCCAATGGCTGCTGGGACCCATACAGGCAGGCAAGCTATTTGGGGCCTGGCTTTTGAGTGCCCTATACTGTGATTGGAGGCTGTCATCAACTATGAGGAGGTCTAAAGGGGGTTTCCTGGAAGGAAAGAGATGGACAAGGCCCAGAGTTGGCAGGAATTGTGCTCAGAGAAGGACATTCTCTAGTGGACATCATGGTGAGACACCAGACAGAAGAGGTAGATGGTGGAATGCATCTAGCCAGGAGAGTCTTCCAACAGGCTTGATGGAAGACAGAGGAATTGAGGGTACTGGCAGGAGCAAGGGGTGAGCGGTGGTGGTAGGGGAGACACGGGCCTGCTGTAGAGGGACCACCAGAGATCAGGGTCCGAGATCCTCACTCATGAAAACAAGCCTGTGCTCTGTGGCAGGCAGAGTTCCAGCACTGGGGAAAGCAGTGAGCAGGACACACATCACTCTGTTCCCGTGGAGCTGGTGTTTGGATGTCAGCAGGCGGAGAAGGGTGACACACAATGTAAGGGGGTGGTAGGTGATGACCACTGCTATGAAGAAAGCAAAGCATGGCAAGGGGTACAGAGTGACCACTGGCTGTTACTTTGGATAGAGGAGTCAGAAAAGGCCGCTGACCAAGGCGCATTTGCACACACCTTGCAGAGCCCAGCACAGGCAGTACATTTGGAAGAAGAGCACTTTGGGCTGGGTTTGTGCCTGTTGTGTTTGAGGCCAGGCCAGGAGGTGAGGCTGCTGTGCATGGAGGGGTGGCTGGTCTGAGGAGGAGAGCAGGGAAGAATGAGGCAGGATGTGTTGTCTGATGATTCAGGCCTTATTCTGAGATCAGAGTTGTGGGGGTTTAATTGGAGGTGTGACTCTAGCTACTTGCATTTTTAAAAACTGAGGGGCAAGTGTGCCTCCTTCTGTGAGCATTGGCGTCTCCGTGAGGCACGCCTGCTGTGAAGTCCTGCCCTCCCGAGCCTGGA
The DNA here is from genome assembly GCA_032199065.1 of Smutsia gigantea. Classification (NCBI taxonomy): domain Eukaryota; kingdom Metazoa; phylum Chordata; class Mammalia; order Pholidota; family Manidae; genus Smutsia; species Smutsia gigantea. The sequence goes on along the minus strand of JAVSCE010012734.1, from coordinate 332,988 downwards.
GCCGTGGACTCCCCAGGAAATGGCTGCTGCAGGGCAGTCGGGGGAGCGGGTGCGGGTTGGATCTCCTGGGGCCAGGTTACTGAGTAACCGAGTGTGTTCCTTCTCTGTGAGTAGGGTGGTAACAAGGTGACGTGGCAGGCATGGCAGGTGTGCAGTGCTGGCACCTGCCAACCTGTGCAGCATGTGAGCTGCACTGGTAACAGTTCCCTGATGGGGAGATAGCCGGAGTGTTGGGACAGCTTCAGGGTCGGTGTCATACTTCCCAGTGGGGAGCAGCCAGAAGGCCGTGCTTGTTGTGGGGTGGGGGTGTGGTGGGCCGCCATGTACTTATTTCTGCTGTAGAGCCACAGTGATGGCCAAGCCCTGGGGCAAGGGCCATAGAGTACAGCCAAATGGAGGACAAGGCCACTGGAGAAGGGGTCGAGGTGCTGGGCCTGGAGCTGGGGGGCCTGAGCCCCTGGACCTCACTGATGGTAGAGGGCAGCTGACACAATGTGGATGAGGGTAGCACTGGCCTCAGGAGCAGGGCCCTGGGTTGAGGGAGGTGGATTGGGTTGGAAGGGGCCCCGAGGAGGGAGGAGCACCTCCCCACAAGCTCTCCCTGTGGTTTTCAAGACACTGTGTCCTTCTTTCCCTTCAAGGGAGGTGGGAGAGCTCAGAGCACCCTGTAGCAGAGCCGGGGCTGGAATTGGTTTCTGGGCTCACTCTCATCATTGGCCATGGCAGCTTCTGGAGGTGGCAAGCAGGGACTTAGCTGGTGACCCTGCCCAGAGAGAGTCCTAATTCCAAGGCAGATTGGCCTTGATCCAAAGGTTCGGTGGTAAGCTCTCCTTCAGCCTGGGGCATCCAAGAGTGGCAGGGCTGCTGGGTGGCATAGCACCCCTTTGAGGCACCCAGAATCTGAGGCCATCTGAGCCCTGTGCCTCTGGGCCTGACTAATGCCTGTCCAGCATCGGGTTCTCACAGCCAAAGGCCTGAGGGTGTGAGACCTGGGGACAGAGGTCATATGTTGTTTGAGCAAGGCTCTGTAAGTGTGGCCTTTGGGGTGGAGTTCCACTGAGGCTGCAAGGCTAGCTGTGTTTTGCAAATGGCAGTGGGCTGGAGCTCAGGGCAGGGCTGGAGTGCTCAGGGCTGGCATGGCCCCTGGAGACCTCCTAGGCTGGGGTGTGGACACCAGGCTCAGGCTCAGTCCTGTTCCTGGGTCTGCTCTGGTGTGCCACCACTCCTCAGCAGCTCCCACTGCCTGCTGGCCTGGGCCCAGCCCGGCCTGGACTGTCGGCATGGTCGGGGGCCCGCCCTCTGGGGGACAGGCCATAGCTGCCTCCTGAGCCCAGCCCTGCTCTCCTCCACCTGTGCCACCCTTCTGTGCACAGCTCGGCCTTTTTGGTAAGGTCCTTCCGGGTGCCTGGCAGCCCCAGCCTAGCCCTCTGTGGGCAGCAGCACCATGGCTGTGGCCTGTGCCCATGTGGCCTCCTGGTAGCCCCAAGGCTGCCTTGGTTCTCCTGAGGCACCTCTGGAAGCATGGTCTGCGGAGGCGAACAGGAAAGAGCCCTTTACCTAAAGGAAAATGTGTGCCCAGGAAGGGCTTGGGAGCCGGTGGACTGGCCCTGGAGTGCCCACGTGGTGTATGTCCTCCCTGGGACGTGGAGTGCTACTGTCTCCTAAGACTGAGGGTGGGGAGCTTTTCAGAGTCCCAGGGTTGGTGCAGTGACTGTGGCCTCTGCCGTGGGACAGGTGCAGGAGAACTCCCCAGCCCAGCAGGCAGGCCTGGAGCCCTACTTTGACTTCATCATCACCATCGGGCACTCGCGACTGGTGAGGCTCCATGACCCTGCCTCTGCCGAGCACATCCTGGCCTGGGGGAGGTCCCACCACCAGGGCTGTGTGCTGTGAGCGGTACCCCTGCACCAGCTCCTCCCTACACGGGGCCCCTGCAGTCAGTCTGCTGTCCCCACAGAATAAGGAGAACGACACGCTGAAGGCCCTGCTGAAGGCCAATGTGGAAAAGCCCGTGAAGCTTCAGGTGTTCAGCACCAAGACCATGAAGGTGCGGGAGGTGGAGGTGGTGCCTAGCAACATGTGGGGCGGCCAGGGCCTGCTGGGCGCCAGCGTGCGGTTCTGCAGCTTCCGCCGGGCCAGTGAGCACGTGTGGCGTGTGCTGGTGAGTGGCTGGGGAGGGGCGGGGTGGGGAGGGGTTCGCCCTCATGACCGGTGCCCAGCCCCCTGCTGAGCGCAGCTGGTCGTCCCTGAGATCACCCTGCTGCTTTCAGCACCTGGGCTTGCTCGTCTTCCACCTCGGGCTCCTAGGCGGGGACGTGGGACACTGCCTGCTGGTAGGGCGGCTGCTGCTCTGGGGCTTCCCAGGGAAGCTTTGTCAGCTTCCAGCGGTGTGTTCTTTCCCGAGGTGCCCGGATGGGACTGTAGCGAGTCTCAGGGAGGGCGCTGTCACAGGCGCTGCTTCAGTGTCTGTTCACACAACACGTACGTCTGCTGACGTGCCAGGCTCTGAGCTTGGTCCTTCCGACTTGGAGGACAGAGGACAGGGGTCCTGCTTGCTCCCCTGCCTTCCTGGTCCAGTGACAAGGCCTGGCTTGGCTCTCCCCCAGGATGTGGAGCCCTCCTCTCCTGCCTCCCTTGCTGGCCTGCGCCCCTACACAGACTATGTTGTTGGCTCAGACCAGATCCTCCAGGAGGTGAGGAATACACAGTCCCCAGCCCGGGTTGGGTGGAGAGGAGGTGGCCCCAGCCCTGGTGGGGTGGAGAGAGGAGGTGGCCCCAGCCCTGGTGGCGTGGAGAGAGGAGGTGCCCCCAGCCCGGGTGGGATGGAGAGGCCTCCTTTTTTGGGCTTCCAGTTCCGGTGTGGGGGCAGGGCTCAGACACGGTGTGTTTGTCATAGTCCGAAGACTTCTTTTCGCTCATCGAGTCCCACGAGGGGAAGCCCTTGAAGCTGATGGTTTACAACTCCGAGTCCGACTGCTGCCGGGAGGTGACTGTAACTCCCAACGCAGCCTGGGGTGGAGAGGGCAGGTACTCTGGGGTCTCAGGGCTGCAGGGTGGGCCTAGGTGGGGGCTGAGTGGGCCTGGACCTCCTGAGTCCATGGAGGCCAGTCCTGGGCCTGGGTGTGCTGAGGCTGATGGTTGGTCCAGGAGGCAGCCTTTCAGCCCCTTGGGGGCCATGGTGGGTGGGGTGGCAGAGGACAGGGAGGGCTGTGGGGCGACTCTGGACTGAATGTTTCTGCCTTTGGCAGTCTGGGGTGTGGTATCGGCTATGGATACCTGCACCGGATCCCAACTCAGCCCCCCAGCCACCACAAGAGGCCACCCAGTGCCTCACCACCTGGACCCACCGCCCAGGACTTTTCTGCCCTTCCTGGCCCAGAGACAGGTTCCAGGCAGGGTGACTACGTGGAGGTATGGGGGGAGCATCTGCCTGCTGGGGAGGAGGAGGGCTCCATGTGGGCAGAGGGGCTCCTGGCAGGGGAAAGAGGAGACTCTGGGAGCTGCCCTCACCAGGGGCCTGTCTGTGGAGCCCTTGCAAGGTCCATCCTCTGGGTCCCAGTGGGAGCAGGTGGCCCCACCTGGGACAGTGACACCCCTTGGTTCCCCCGCCACTTGGGTCTGCAGGTGAGGGTAGCGGTGAGTTACTGGTTGTCAATTCTATTTCATGAGTAGGAAACTGAGGCTCAGAGGTGGTCAGAGCCCTGCTCTGAGGCTCAGTGAATCTGGCAAAGCTGGCCCGGGGCTGGGCATGCAGAGCCCCAGTTGGGCCGGGCCTTCCTTCATCCTGCTGAGCAGGTCACCTGAGTGCCTTTGGGCGCTGGGTTGGTGCCAGGAGGCACAGGGGACCGCTCTCCCATCGTGTTAGAATTCAAAGGCCCTCTTTTCTCGGGGTCATTGCTGAGCCCGGCCAGCCGAGCAGGAAGCGCTCCTCCGTGTTGGCACCACAGGGAGGCCAGCAGGCTGCCTGCCTCCATGTTCCCTGTGGTGCTTCCAGGCACGTGTGGGCTGGGGCAGGTCGCACTGCTCTGTCGCTGCCCACTCCTGTCCTCTCTTCTGCCCTGGCTGCCCTAGGCTTTGCTGCAGGCGCCTGGCTCCTCCGGGGAGGGACAGCTTCCTGAGCCTGGGAGTCCTGGCCATGGTGCTCCAGACTTTGGAGGATTTCCCTGTGGCCTGGAGACCCCGCTCCAGCCCCCACCTCCAGTGCAGCGAGTCATGGACCCAGGTAGCACACAGGCCCTGGGTGGGGGCTGAGGAACCCACCGCCAGGGTGCCGTTGTGGGTCCCGGGCTGGGTGCTGCACTCCGGCGGGATTCAAACTGCCATTGGATGCGCTGACCCCGATCTTATACATGCAAGAGGATTGCAGGTGGTCCCATCCAGTGTACAGTCCAGAGAAGAGGGCCTGCTCGGGTCACATGTGCTGGACACAGAGCAGGGTCTGGGTTCACTGTTGTCTCCCGTGATGCCCAACCTCAGACCCCTGCCTTGCTTTCCTCAGAAACAGGCAGTGGGAGGTCACTTTGGGGGTGGGGGTGGTCATCACCATGGGCCAAGGAGGTTAGAGTCTCAGAGTAGGTCAGATGTCACCAGACCGCACCTCTCCCCTAGGTTTCCTGGACGTGTCGGGCATCTCCCTCTTGGACAGCAGCAATGCCAGCGTCTGGCCCAGCCTGCCCTCTGCCTCTGAGCTGACGTCCACGGCTGTCTCACCCTCAGGGCCAGAAGACATCTGCTCCAGCAGCGGTTCTCAGCGTGGTGGTGAGTGGCTGGCTTCTGGTTGTTGGGAAGTCTGCCCTGTTTCTCAGCTGGGTCAGTGGCTGGCCCGGTGGCATATGGCCACGTAAGGCATTTGTACGCTAGCGCTCCCTCCTGAATCAATGATGGGGTGGGAGCTGGGAGTAGTGGGGTTCCTGCCTCAGGCCACACTGGCCCCCTCAGCCCCATCCTGTGTTTTCCAGGTGAGGCCACATGGTCTGGGTCAGAGTTTGAGGTCTCCTTCCCGGACAGCCCAGGCACACAGGCCCAGCCAGACCACCTGCCTCAGCTGAGCCTGCCCGACAGCCTCACCTCTGCAGTCTCACCGGAAGATGGGCTGTCTGCTGAGCTGCTCGAAGCTCAGGCTGAGGACGAGCCGGCAAGCCCCGAGAGCCCCGAGAGCCCAGATTTTGGGTCAGAGGTTGAGGGGGTGGCTAGCCAGGGCCAGCCCTCTGTCCCTGAATAATGCCCTGGGCTATGACCAGACCCCTGCTGGTATCTGACGAGGCACGTGGGGGGCAGCTCAGGCCACCCTGCGGCCCAGCCTACTGCCCGGTCCTAGCTGGCTGTGTTTAGCTTCCAGGGCCGCAGTTCCAGTGATGTGCAGGGGGTGGGGTGGGGTGGTGGGGCTTTTGTGTCCACTCAGACCCTACTGGTCTCCAAGAGATCAGCATTAATTCTGCCTGATGGTCCTGGCTTTTGGGCAATGTCAAACAAGTCCTTTTGGGGTTAGTGGGGCCGGAATAAGTTTTGCAGGAGCTGGGGTGGGAGAGGATTCTTTGCTGTTCCAGCAGAACAGTAAGCAGCCATATACCTTAGGTCCAGTGCTTCATCTGGTCACTTTGGCTGCCAGGTGTGAAGGGGAGAGGGAGGGAGGGCTGGTGTGGACACGTGCTCATCACTCAGCAGGACCCCCCCTTTAAGTCCTACATGGCTCAGCCAGCCCTGCTGTCCTGGAAGATCCCCAGGCCCTGGGACCCCTGAAGCTCCAGTCACTGCACCTGTCATGTGTCCTCATCCCTATGTTACACTACATAGTTAGAGGGAATGGCAGTGAACTGGGTTCCTCCTGGGGTAGGGGGGCTGGAAATTCCTGGCTGGTCAGCAGACTCACCTGTGGTTGGACCACAGTTCTTCCCTGGGGCCTACAGCCCACAGTGCTAGCATCTCCAGGGGTACTCCTGTCTGCTCCCAAACATCCTCAGCCATCTCTTCTAAATACACAAGGCACCCAGCTAGCCCCAGTATTGAATCAAAGATGGCAGTTTTAAGTTCACCATCTAGGCAGACTAGAGCTGGTCCACCCAACGGATCTCTCCGTGCACAGTCCCACCGCGAGGGGGAGTGAGGAGCCTAGACCAGGGTGGGGAGGGGCCCCTTTGTTTTCCCTTAGCATCGAGGGAGACTATTCCCTCTGGTACCTTGGGAACGTAAGGCCAGGTTGGATCTTCTGCTCAGGAGGGCTCCATCCTGGGCAGCCCCCGTCACGCAGTCCTCTCCAGGCACGGAGTCCCTTACCTTCTTACTGTGAAAGCTACTCTGGCCTGCTTCTAGCCTCTACCAAGTTGGAAGTCCCACCTTTACCCACTCATTTGTACTGTCCACACATACCAGGGACTTGGCTCTGCTAGGTCCACAGGACAAGGGCTGGCTGCTCTGGGGGCGTGGGCCAGGCGTATTAGCAAACGCTTGAGTTTCTAGTGTGGCGACTGTGTTAGAGGCAAGCCCTTGTCCTGCCTATCCCAGTGGCCGAGCAGCTGCAGGATAGGCAGGCACTGTGCCCAAAGCTGCTCTTGGCACCTGGTTCCTGGATAGTTGGGGAGCCCAGTGCCCATCTGCAGGAACCCAGGAAGTAGGAGAGAATCTCAGCCTGACCCAAAGCCACCTTCACCCAGGTGTCCTGCACCCACTTCCCCATTATGCACATGCAGAAGCGAACACATTCCCCTACCTAAACTAGGGACAGTGGATGGCAATGCTAATTATTTCCAAGGAACACAGAACTAAGTTTCTTGCTTTCTCTGTAATCTGCTATGAAGGAAAATGATGTGAAAAATAAATGTACCACTTCAAAATATTTTAACTAAAGCCTTTATTCTATACAACTGTGAAATACAGATTTTACCCTTGTGGCACTGCAGACTGTCAAATTTTCTGGAAACTTACTGGTTTGACTGGAGGAAAAAAAAGTACGACCATGCTGGGTCAGACCTGATGTGGGGTGTGCAGCACCCGGGGGCTCAGCTCAGGGCGGACCGGCCCAGCTGCATCCGTCCCTTCAGCCAGTGGCTCCTTGCAAACAATTGAGGGTTGGTAAATGAGTTTTTGTGTTTTTTTTGTCATTAATTCACAACTATTGCTAAAAAATGTGCACCAAAAGTGCACTGTTGTATCCAACAGATAGAAAGGATTTTTTAAAAAAGCTGGCTGCTCTTGTAGGGGGGAAAGACTCATGGGAAGGTGGCATGTCTTTGCTCCCTTCTTCCAAGTGCCAGAGGCAATGGCCTTTGCAGAGGGGACTGACTGCCTGGAGGGGATTGTGTCTCTACAGTTGTGCAGATCAGAATGTCTCCAACAGCGAGGTCTGGTCCCAGGCTCACCCACTGCCTCCCACTGGGCCTGTGAAGATGCACAAAAGACCCCCATCCCTTCAACAGTCCCTGCCATGGGGACAGGGACACAAGCTTGGAGGGAGCTGCCCACTGAAGGCACTTGGGCTCTGGCTTCACCCCAGCTCATCCCCTGCAATTTGGGGGGGGGGCACCGTTCCAAACACAAATGACCTTGGCATGAACCCAAAGAATGTTTTTCTGCCAAAAGTTGAAGTGTTTATCCCCAATAAGTTATAATCTGTACAAGATCCAAGTGATTCTAGGAAAGCTTTAGACAGAACAGTGAACAGAAATCTGGATGTAGGTACAACAAAAACCACACGAGACTTTGGAAAAACAAGTATGTATACTTCCAGGATATGAGCATCAAATCAATTCACTGTGATGTCCTTTTCGTCTGACACCATATATGTTAGGTAGCACTTAAATGAAGTCCAAATTTCATCGTGGCCTTAAGTGTTAATGGTGTCATGCTGCTGACCCAGAGCAAGAACATGTGTCATCTGGCTTTGCCTGTAAATAAAAGGACACAGTGGAGGAAGTGGAACAGCTGCGTGTCCCTGTTGGTGCTGCATAACCCGCAGCGTGGGGCAGCCTTGCTGGGCACGTGCCAGGTGAGCACTAGTCTGGGAGTCCATGCGCTATGATCTAGCACCTGGGATTTCAACACATCTTCCTACAGGAACACATCTGAGATGCCATATGAGCACAAGCCCAACAGTCACCATTTACTGTGAAATGGGTTGGCTCTTGAATTGTGCAATAGCAAATTCCTATTAAAAATAACTCTTGAATGGTGAAAACTGTTTTAATGACAAACTAGGAAAAAGCCCTCATAGGTACCGCACACGTGGAATGTACCGTCAGCAGCTACAGAGCGTCTGGGTTTGAAGTTGAAACACAGTGACAGGTGTGACCCGACCTGTGTCTCTAACAAGTGCTAACAAAGATGAGGTCCTCTGAAACGAGAGGAGGAAGCAGTCTGTGCTGGCCTGTCGTCAGTTATCTGTACATCTCATAAGACAGTCTGTGCAGGGGCTCTTCTGCCCTGCTGCTCGCCTCCCAGGGGACAGCTTAATCTACACATGGAGAGTGGTTCCTAGTTACATCTCAGATAGTCACCTCAACTCAGAGACTCTCACCAAACTGGCCGTGAGCGGTCTTGCTCCCATTGGGGCTCAGCAGCCTGGTCATAAATGAACAGCCAGGAGCGCCGGCCCAGCCCTCACATGGACTTCTGGCGGTAATGCAGGGTGAGGTCACCACCACTCTTCCATATGAAGTGTTTCACTGTTCGAAGGTCCATATTTGGATCCAAAACCTGAACAGCAAAATGTAAAGAATAAACAATGTCAAAGCCTCTAGCATCCAAGATCCTCATTGTTAACTCAGGGACTCTGCCCAGGTGACCTGACTGTCCTCCCGTCCACGCCTGGCAGCTGCTCTTGCAGACACAACTGCCATGTGCGCACACAGGCGTGAGCCTGAGCAGTGGCACAGGCAGCTGGTGTGGCTCAGCCAGAAATGCCACCATCAGCCATTCCTCTGCAGAAATGCCTTGGGTGCATCTCTATATATAAGAAAGCTCCACATCAAGTCGTAAACTAACACAACAGATGCTGCTTGGCATATCGAGATGATCCTTTGTCTTTTTCTTGTCATGAAAAAAATGCCTCAGCACATTCTGTGTGTATCTGAATCTCCATGGCCCTTTCTCAAAAACCTCCCGGGAGTGAACACACGGTTTTAGGACAGGGCCTCTCCGACAAGTGGCAGACCCAGTGCTCCTTAGTCTCTCTAAATGCAGAAGCCCCCGAAAAGCAAAGACTGCGGGATCATGATCACACTACATTATTTAACTCTTGAGCACCAGCAAGGAGAAATGGGACTGACCTGGTCCTGGCATAAAAGTTCAATTTTCTCCTCTGCCAGCACAGCAATATCCTCTTCTTTTTCCTGTTCTCCTGGTTTTTCATTACTTGAAGAGCTAGTGGTTTGAGACTCATTATCCAAGTTGATGATTTTCTCATAAACATGTTCCATGACTTTCCGGACCTGGAGCATGTCACTCGCAGAGAGTCTATCTCTGTAAAAAGCAAGGGCGATTGTGACATCAGGAAATCACTGATACTATTTCTTTCATATTTTTTGGTGTTAACATCTGATAAAAACAACACAGAAACATAAACCAATAAATGTGTTTAGTCATTGTCTTAATTCATTCATAGAATTGCCTACAGATTTCCAGTGTCCTCCTATGATACCTTATGTGCAACTGAGTTAAATATGTATCCTTAAAACGGACGTGCATAAAGAATGGCCTTGGTTTCTGCCCCTGAAGACGCCCAGAGCAGGGGCAGACCACAGGCTCCTGGAAAGGAAGGCAGCCCCAGTGCCTGCCAGGCCCCACTGGGCTTGGTGCTCATTCCTCCCACAGCCTCGAGCCAACCACTGCCTGAGCTGCAGACTCAACCCGACAGCAGGCTGGGAATCCCAGCTGGATGTCCCACAGGCACCATGTCAAACTCTACATGTTCAAAACTAGATTCATCAATTTCCTCACCCCCAAATCTACTTTTCCCGTATCTCTGACATCAGTTAATAATGGTCAAATCAAATAGCTCAGGTTCAAACTCTGAAAGCCATCTTGAACATTAGCCATTAAATCTAGGTAAAGTGGTATCTTGACTTGCTTTAAAGTAACCCTGAGTGTGACTGAGTGTGTGCTCTAGCATGCGTGCATGTGTGCTCAGGCAGGTGGGTGGGAGGGTAGAGATACATGCAGATGAAGCAAACTGTTCAGCCACAGGTGGAGAACCACTGAAGCTGATGAACGCTTTGCATGTTTGGAATTACCCTGACAAAAGATTTTAAAGCCTTCCTGAGTTTTCTTGTTAAGATCATACCAATGAAATCTCTGATTTCCTTCCCACCATCCCTCCATCCTATGCTGCAGCTACACAAGTCCTCACTAGTTGTCACTATCTTGAAGGCCTGCCTTCAAGCCTTTCTGGAAAGTTCCAGCCAAAATACATTTCTTTCCCTATAAAAGTAGTTATACACAGACTGTGTCCTAAACTATGAATTATGGCAAGAAGACAAAAATCCATGTCTTACTTATTTTTGAACATCTGCAGCCTACCCCAACTAGGTATTTATTTGGTAAATGGTTAAACTGTATAAACTTTCAATATTATAAAACTAGCCTTAGATCTAGTACTTACCTTTTTGCTATTAAAAGCAACCATAAGGAATAAGAAGCCTGGTAATTAATTAGATAAAGGCATCATATGACACAATATTTACTTACTTTTTTAAGGTTTTTGCTCCTGAAGATGCATGAGGTTGGAGGTAGAAAGGAATTTTGTTGAATTTGGGCATATTTTTCTGAAATATTAAAAGTAAAAAAGATATAACAGTTCTGTTAGTTGATAAAATGGTGTCAACAGGAAAAACATGATTTACAAGTTACTGTTATTTTACATTTAAAAGTGACTTTCTGTAAAATTTATAGTAAGCTATGAAATTATCCAAGTTAGCCTTAGAGAAAATGGGTCAGAAAAGTGTAAAATTTCATTTTGTAATAAAAGATATGTAAAGACAAGCCACATGTCAGGGGTGACACAGGGCTGCCGCACGGCTCTTCTCAAACCACAATTCAAGGCATCAAAGGGAACAAAGTTTATTTTAATTCTTTAAGTTATGCAAACCAAAATCTCAATTCTACATTAAAATATTGGGGCTGATACCTAAAGGCCCAAACAAAAAATTAAGTGTCTTGAGAGAAACCCATGATGTTCACCTTTGAGCAAAAGGGCACAATACGTGCAGGTGAGGCTCACCACCCAGCGCAAAGGCCAAGCAGACTCTCCCACTTTCCTTCCTTCCCTCTGATATCAAAGTGAGGTCTGAGGGTTTAAGCAAGAGTGGAAACTTCAGCCAACCACCTAGATGTCTACCATGAAGTAAATCACATACTTACTAGATGAAGGATAAAATTAACTGGTCATCTTTGATATGGGTATTAATCCCCTCCGAGCCTCCATGTCATTTCCTGTCTACATGTCTCCTTTCAGGAATAAGCCACAGGCTGAAAATCAGCAATTCATCCAGGTGAGCTTCACACTAAAGGAAGTAGTGGTTTATGGGGGGCTCGGGCTGACTACAGAATATCCATATCCACCAGGTGTCACACTGGCTTCAAGTTCTTGGAGGAATATCTGGGACAGACAACTAATGTTCTGAGGTTCTAGAGATTCAATCTCTTTGCATATGGCTTTAGTAATATACAAAATGGGTCAATAGCACATGAGAGCCTAGAAACAGACCCATGTGAATATGGAAATCTAGTATATGATAAAGATACCATTTCAAATTAGTAAGAAAAGGACAGATTATTCAATAAACTGTGTTGGCACACTGGCTATCCATTTGGAGAAAGTTAGCTTCCTACTTCACACCAAACAGAATAAATTCTAATAGAGGAAAGATTTAGATATAAACAATTTTTATAAACATACTAGAAGAGAATGTGGGAGAACATTTTTGCTACTTTGGCATGGAGAATATCTAAGCAAAACATCAAACTCAGAGCCATAAAGGTTCAATCTGATTATAATAACAATTAAAAATTCTGCCCAGCAAGAGACACCAGGAACAAAGTAAAATTTCAACTGAGAGGCATATATAGTCAAAGGGTTAATGTTCAACATGAAGAACTCCTACAAATTGGTAAGAAAGACAAATACTCCCCACCCCGTCACCAAACAAGCAGAGAATACAAACAGGCACTTCACAGAAGAATCACCAATGGCCTGTGTCTGTCTACGAGCACAGACCAAAAGTACACAGCTTGGTGAGGGTGCGGGGTGCAAGTGTAAACTGGCACTGCCTTTGTGGAGGGCATTTGGCAATATCTGTCAAAATTTTAAATGTGCATATTCTTTGATCCAGCAATTCCACTTCTAGGAATTTATCCTAAAAAGATGTATGTACCAGGATATCCACTGAAGCACTGTTTGTAATAGAAGACACTGGAAACAACCTAAATGTCCATTACTAGGGCCGGTTAAATAAAGTATGGTACATTTATGTAACAGAATACTGTGCAGTCACTAAAAAGGAATGATCCACATGTACAGACATGAAAAGATATCCAAGACATATCTTTAAGTGAAAAAAAAAACCACAAAACACACAAAAACCACCCCAAACCCAAGTTGTAGAACAAAATGTATACAGATTTTATACAAAATAATGGTACATATAGATAAGATATATATATATATATACACATGTGTATGCACAGAAAAAAGTGCTGATGGCTCTGCATTCAACTCAATGGTTACTACCTCTGGGGAGAAGGGTAGGGAGTGAATAGGAGAGAAGGAAGGATTAGGAAAGGGGTGGGAGCCTCACTTTATTCTTTTACTATTTTCTTCAATAAGCATACAATATTCTTGTAATTAAAAACCAACAGATAGAACCAAATAAACAGTTATTTATCAATACTTCCGCAACTTTGGAACTGTAGAGGACTCCACTTGGCAGTTTAGCTCTTGCTAAGGTTCAAGATTATACAATCCAAAGAGCTCTTGACTGCACGATTTGGAAACATAAAAGGCAAAGTGGGAGTGGAGGGCACTCACATCCACAGTGATGTCAATCGCCCACTGCGGCGCCGTCTCGTTAAGAAGCACTGACTCGGTCTCGCCGCCGGAGTCTCGGCACAGCAGCCTGAACAGAATCCACAGGGGGCAAGTGAACAGTAAGCACAGAGAACAAAATCACTGTCAGCCCGCATCAGAGGACCCAGCGTGTTCTTTCAGGACAACCCCACTCAAGAGCTGAGAAGCGAAGCACAGCCAGGCAGAATGGCTTCCTCAGCTAAGGAGAGCAGGCCCTAACACTCAGGCCTCGGGTGCTGAGGCCAGGCATACATTACTGCTGCCTCTCTGAGCCACTGGCGGTAACAGGAAACCAGGTCCAGGCAAAGCATGCGAGAAAGGCCCTGCCAGCACTGCAGGGCTCAGCACAGGCCTCCCACAGCAGGGCCAGGGTGATTTTGGCAACCACACTCTCAGGAAAGCACATAAAGGATGTGAATTCTGTGCTCAAGGGCCAGACAAGCATTTTTCTTACTTCTGGCCCTACAGAAGAGTCTAGTGAGCTCTCCCCTGTGACTCCGGAGGCCAAGCTGGCAAGCTGGAGGCAAAGCCAGTCTAACTCTTCCCTGCAGGACTGCAAAGAGCCTTGTGCCTCAGTTTGGGCCACTGTTGGGCACAAGACTCCCCAGAAGCAGCCCAGTCCATCCTCAGGGAAGTCTCCTACACTGATGCTGTCTTTTGGGCAGGGATTTCTGGTGGGGCCATCACCCTCTGGCCCCGTCAGTCATGCTGGCTAACAGAGAAAGTAAGTTCCTGCAGAAACCACTAGAGAAGCTGCCTCGAAGCAAGGTATTGACCTTGCTGTAATACTAGAGGCTCAGCTCTCAGAGAGAATGTGGTTTAATAGCATGAGACACTTAACTAGCTCACGGGGAGAAGCAGCTTCCCATCCCAGTACCCCGGAGTTAATGATAAGCAATCTGTGACATCTGTTCAGATCAGTGCTTCTCAGCAAATGGGATGCTTTCCTAGGCAGGGCTGGCAGCTCCCCTGCCATACCTGAACAGTGTGCGACCTCCTGCTTCACCGAAGATCACAGGGGTGTGGGGGGGCACTTGAAAATACCCATTTCCCTTCTGCACTCGGTTCTCCTGCTCCCCATTTACTAGGAAAAGAGGCAGATGGTGTTGGTATCCAGTCAGTGATAAAAACACAGTTTCTACACATTTTGTTTCCACAGGCTTCCAGCATTGCAAGAATTTTTAAGTCAAAAATCCTGTAAGTCAGCCAGAGTCAGAAATAAAGGCAAAAAAACAAACAAAAGGTAAATTCCTGAAAATAAGAAATATGGCAACCAGGGATGTACCTCATGAGAAATAACTGCATTTTAGAAGATTTTTAATAGATGAGATTAATGTTTGAGATTTGAAATGAAAACACAACCACCTACTCAGCCAGAGGGAAGTTACTTTACCTAGGACAGACTTGTTTAAAAATGGTGATCTGCTCTTTTTTTTGGTACAATACCAGGTTCAGAAAGATTTCTTGGGCCAGAAGAAAAAGTTAAATTTAATGGCAGCCATAACCAATGGCAGAGGCATTAGTGAAGATGACATCCTCAGAGCTCACACTCATTTTTATTGTTCTCTGCAGGTCCCACTTCACTCTGTTTTCTTTCTATCTCTGGACCCAAGTACAGCTGACTCCCACTCAGGTGCCAACCTGTCCACAGGTAACTTCCCTAATCAATCTGGAGCATTTCCCTCTGAAACCCTACTGCTCTTGGACCCTTGCAGAGCATCCAGCCCTCGTCTCTGATCTCACACTGCTTCACATAAGGAACCCTCTGCCAGACTGGAATGGCAGGCCCTGAAGGACAGGGCCCAGGCCTGTTCATGGTCATTACCCCACTGCAGCTCGCTACAGGCCTCTGAATATTCGAGCTGCTCCCCAGGTGCGATCCAAGCAACCCTGGGTATCCAGTGAGCATGATGTACGTGCACATTACCAGACAGATGGAGTGTACAGTTCCCTGATGTCTGAGGAGGCAGGAGAGAGAGACCTGCCCGGCATTTTCTAGGGCAGTTTGAGTTTAAGAATGATTTGGGGTTTCCGATGACTTCTTCCTTACCCCCTGAACCAAAGCCTGGATCCAAGAGGTGCTGACTGTCCACTGTTTTTTGATTACTTAATCTTTACTGTCTGCTTGGGACTCTGAGGGCGTCCTGTCATGTTATGGATGGGGAAGGCCAAGCCAAGAACAGGAAATGACATGCCCATAGCTACACAGCTGATACCAGAACCTAGCTTCTTTAACCCTCTCTGGAGAGATCTTCTACCTAGTTTCTCTGGCTCACTGTCCACTGTACAGTTCTGAAGGGGAACGAAGCACACAAAGTGACAGAAAAGCCACCATGGGTGGTGGGATCAGTGCCCTCTCCGGCAGGGACATCAGGAGACAGGCTTTCAGAGAAGCATGTCATCCAGGACCAAGTCTCTGGCAGGAGGTCCTCACTGCTGCTGACCACCACAAGCGGGCCATCTTCAGTGACTCTGCAGCCGAGTAAGCCCTCAGGACGTGGGGCTCAAGGACTTCCACAAGCTGTAGGTTACATATGAGCTGTGAAACTTAAGTTTTCTTTTCCCCCTTTCTCTAATCAAACTGAGCCGAACTCATACATTCTGCTACAGAAGCTACTGCCACTGCCTGTGGCCCACATGGCTTCTGACCATCCTCAGTGACATGAGTTCTTACCCATCCTCATTCATTCACATGACACTTCTTAAGTTGGAGTCTGACTTTTTTCAGATAGTCAGAGCCAAGATCAGGTAGATCCCAGACTAGGTAATATCCACCTTTCAGGCCAGTGTGAAGTATGGCTACAAGGACAAACCTGGCTTCCTGATGCAGCTAATTCTCTAGCTTGGGATACTCTGAGAAGTAACTTTGGAATAAGCCTGCTAAGCTGCCTACTTTTAAGGACAAAGGTCATTCGACTAGATAGGGTTTAATCTGTCTGCCTTTGGCATCTCACTCATAGAAAGCTCTCTGAGAGTGTCAGCTGGGATGAGATGGATATTCTGCTTTGGGATGTGGGAGGGATAAATCGGGCACACCACAAATATTTATGTCACAATTTAGCAAATGCTTAAAATATTTCTTAAGCATTCTTAGAATAATGAACAGTCTGAGTGTCTTTAACTGCCAAGTAATTTTTGATCAACTGTCTTGATGTTAAAACACGAACCATGGTTTACTTCATTTTCTTCTTCATCCATTGGATTCACATGTGTTCTAGGCCAATATTCTAGGAGTGCCTGGAGTAAAAGTCCTCCTAAGTTCACTGCAAAAGAGGTCATTGAAAAGAAAAGACATGGAAAGGAGTTTTAAGATTTAACCTAAAGATGGAGGGAAAGAAATAAAAATTACAAGTTTCCACATATTCTCATGTCAAATTCTTAACCCAATGCAATTATGTTTAAAAGCAAGACTTTATAGATTTTGCCAAGTCTATTATGATGTTATCTTAGAATGTTTAAAGCGGTGATAATATGGAGCAGATATTCTATTTGGATGTTCAGATACAGCCATTCTTTATGAACTATATTCTTTAAAGGGCTTTTTCCATATAAAGCTGCTAAGACTATACTAACATACATGAGGAATTTCTACATGCTACATTCTAAAGAGAATACTGACCAAAGATACAATCAACAAAATATAACAGACCCTTAGAAAGATGTGTATCTTCTTACCATACACAAAAATGAACTCAAAATGGATTAAAGACTTGAATTTAAGACCTGAAACCATCAAATTCCTAGAAGAATGCATAGGTGGTGAGCTCTTTGACATGGTCTTGGCAGTGCAAAGGCAAAAAAATAAAAATAAACAAGTGGGATTACCTCAAACTAAAAAGTTTCTGCCCAGCAAAGAAAACCAACAACGAAATGAAAAGGCAACCCACTGTATGGGAGAAATATTTGCAAATCATCTATCTGATAAGGGGCTAACATCCAAAATATATGAAGAACTCACACAACTCAATAGCAAAAGCCAAGCAATCCAAATAAGCAGAGGACTTGAATATATATATTTTCAAACAAGACATACAGATGCCAACAGACATGTGAAAAGATGCTTAATATCACTAATCACCAGGGAAATGCAAATCAAAACCACAAGATGTCACCTCAGACCAGCCAGAATGGCCACTATCCAAAAGACAAAACTAACAAGTGTTGGTGAGGATGTGGAGGAAAAGGGACCCCGGTGCACTGTTGGTGGGAATGTAAACTGGTGCAGCCACAACAGTACGAAGGCACCTCAAAAAGTTAAAAACAAAACTACTATATGATGTAACAATAACACTTCTGGGCGTTTATCCAAAGAAAATAAAAACACTGACTCAAAAAGATACATGCACCCCTGTGTTTAATGTGTTTACTATGTATAATAGCCAAAATACGAGAACAACCTAAGTGTCTATTGACAGATGAATGGATAAAGAAAATGTGGTATATCAACACACAATGGGATATTATTCAGCCACAGAAAAGGATGAAACCTTGCTATTTCCAACAACATGAATGGGCCCAAAGGGTGTTAATGCTAAGTGAAATCAGACAAGGACCATCTCATCTCACTTATATGTGGAATCTAAAAAAAATTAAAGAACAAACAAAAAAGCAAACAGAGATAAAAAGCAGACTGGTGGATGCAGAAAAAGGCCACACAATGGGTGAAGGAGGTCAAAAGGCACAAGCTTGCAGTTATAAAGTGAGTCACAGGCTGTACTGCGCAGCATGGAGACTATGGTACCAGTGTTACAGAGCACATCTGAAAGCTGCAAAAAGAGTAGATTCTAGATGTTCTCATCACAAAGAAAAAAACTACTATGGTGACATATGTTAACTGGATTTAGTGTGGTGATCATTACACAATACATACAAATATTGCATTATACTGTACATCTGAAACTAATGTAATATGTCAATTATAAATCAATAAGACATTTTTTTAAAAAGAGGAAAAAAACAGATCAAAGCTGTTTCCCAGCTTCCTTTTGTCCTAAGTGCTTTCAGATTTCCAGAATGCTTCAAGAGTGGAGAGTGTGCTGTCTGTCAAAGCTAAACTATAGATTATGAAAAAAAAACATATATATAAAAGCACAGAGCTAAGCCCAGCTCAGGTCTACCTTCTTTCTGGGAAGGAGGAAGAGAGGAGGGCCACGTAGACTCACGTTTTGGATCTGACCCGTCAGGGCTACTGAAGCCGGCGTCTTTTGCAGAAACCCAAGCAGCAAAACAGTCACTCTCATCCAAAGTGATGGTCAGCATCTGTCAGCAGGAAACCATGGTTAGCGGCACTCATCTGAATACAGCCTGTATTCAAGTAAGTCCCAAAACGCCTGTCATCTGTACTATTTGACTGACATATAAGCCACAGGTTCAGAAACAAATGTGCTTCATGTGATTCAATGCAAGTATAACTTAATTTACTGGGATACCAAAAGGTATTCAAACTGCATTTTGCAAGTTATCAACTTAAAAACATTTTTCCTTTAATTTAAAACATAGGACTTTGTAAATAATACTTATTTTTGAGCTAAACTGAAATTGTTCAAGGATCTCAAACTGTACACACATCAATTACTAACTTACCCCTGTTTTTAAGTCTACTGAGAACCAATTTGGCACATATACCATCTTAAATCTTTTCTTAATTTCATCTTCAAAATCCACTTTCCCCAGATCTTCAACTTTACATGCCTATACATCAAAAAAAAAGTGTGACAATTATCAACATTAAGTGGTGAATTGATCTGATACTAAGCTATCCAAAATTTTATACATTTTCACATTGGTTTAAATAAAACAGAGTCTAAAATACATTTCAAAAAGAATGCGGTCAAATATTTTTGTCTTAAAGCAAATTAACCTTTAAATAACTAGCTATTGAAATTTTAAATTTAATTTTGCTGATACTGACAGAACTTAGCTAGAAGCAACGTCAAATGAAGCAAAAAAGTCTTCAAGTAACCAAGCCCTTTAAGAGAACCATGAAGCTGCCTTCAGATGGCAGCTATAAAGTAGGCAGCAATTTTAAGTTTCTCCTTCTGGACCACTATAAACCTTCTTTCTCTCATTCCCTAAATGTGTGTTGTGTGCTCCCCTAGTACGTCCTGAGCTTCCTTCCTCTGGCGTGACGGGGCATTCTAATTACAACCCCACCCTGGTCCTGAACCACATCCCGGGGGAGTCTTCCTCATGCTCCCAGTGCCCTGGCTCCTTCCTGAGGGCTCCCCTTTGCCACCTGTCTTAAAGGGTGACTCTGCTGCCTCTCCTACAACCAGGTTTCCTGAAGGCACAGACACCATAACTCCATCACCCCCTGTAAAAACTTTTGAGGCCCATGTTTTTAGCCACAGTAAACCAAAAGGCATCTAAACTTCAGTTTGCAGGTATTGAAGCAAGGGAGTTTTCTTTGCTGCCATATTGCCACCTCTGTGGTCTCTGCCTCGCTCACTGCCAAACTGTCTCACCCAGAGACCTGGCTCCTGTCTGCGGTCCATCTTGAGTTCTTGCTTTCATCCTGGACAATACCGACATCCACATGGACAACACAGTGGCTTCTCAAATCCTTGATGATATTCCTGCTACAAATGTACAGCTCCTGCCTCAGCAGGGCTGCCCTGCCACCTGGATCCTCTGTCCCCACCTGCCTTTGCCACATCTTTACTCTGCTGTGATCTCTGGCCTTGCCACCTTCTACCTCCCTCACTACCCCAGCTCCTGACCTTGACCTTTACTCCTCAGAGAGGGAGAAGCCTAAACAAAAGCCCTCATATCTCTGCTGCCATTCCTCCTGGTACAAGGAAGAAGGTGCCCCTTTGTGCTGTGCTCTGCATTCCTCACATCTGCTTCTTGGAAACCTTGCACCATCACCTACCCTCTTGTGTCTCTGACTTCTCCCTAGCAGCAGTGAACCATGCTCAAATTTCTTCCATCTCAAAATCACCCAAACACCAAAATCCAACTTTCCCTTGGCCCTCTCATCACCCTGAGTCCTCTGCAGCCTCTGTCTGCCCACCTTACAAAGGTAAAGTCTAGTCAGACACCTGCACTTGGCCTGTTGCTTCACCTCCCGGTCATGCTCAACCTACTGTGTGGGAACTCCTCTTCCCAGACACCACCCTTTTACTGGTTAAAGCCACATGCATGTTACATCCCATATCTTACTGCCCCCCCACCCCCCGCCAAACCTGCATGCACACTGCACCCCTGTATCTTGTGGCCTTCTTACTGGTTAAATCCACATGCACATTCCATCCCCTATCTTACGGGGACTCTCTCAGGCCAGTGCTGCCAGCCCTGGGCTCCCTTCTGAAATATGTCATCACTTCTCAGCCTCCATCGATCGGCTCCTAGTTTTCTTACTCCTTTTTATTATATACCTCTGTGGCTTCCTCCTTTTCGATCTTCCTAAAAAGGTGATAATGGTTTCTTCTCTTTTCAGTATATTCCTTGGAAACTCTGACATTGCCCGTGGCTTCCTGCAAATCCGTGAGCTGATGACCCTGGGTCTACTTCTCTAGCCCAGCTTTCGTCTGTGTGCCAGGCTGCACCGCTGTCTGCCCTAGACATAACCTTACCCAGACAGCCCGCCTTGTCGAAGAATCTCAAACTCATTATCTTTTTCTGACAACCCAGTTCCCTCTGACATCCCCTGTACCACTCTACTCTCCAAACTGTCTCACCCAGAGACCTGGGGCTCACGCAGCTCCTGCCTGTCTCCTACTGTTATTCAAGCACACTTACCCACAGGCCTGCATATCTGATGACATTTCGCCTAGAGCACTACAACAGCCTACTAACTATTATGTGTCAGCTACTATGACACATGCTTCTTGAACATCCCCTTGATGTCACCAAGAAATAGGAGCCACTCACATTTTAGAAATAAAAGAGATAGAGAGGTTCAGCATGGTCCGAAGATCACTTGGCTACTGGCTAGCAGAGCCAAGATTAGGATGCAGTTCCTCCCAACCCCGAGCCTATGTTCCTAAACACTGCTCACTTCCCTGCCTCTCTGTTGGATGTCGTGTGTGCTACACCCCATCACTCCATCTCAAAACTTTAAGACCTAAAGTCTGGGTATGGGCAGCTGCTAGGGACACAAAAACACCAATTGTGGTGCATGCCAGCTCAGTCCCCATTTAAGCAGACTACCTCCCGTTTACACAGTAGGACTCTACTAAGGCTGCAGCTGATTAGACCAAAAGAGGACATCAGACCATGGGCAGAAAATCAGTAAGTCAATCTAAAGAGCAGCTGGCCTGATTAAGTTTTGCTGGCTATCCGGAGAGCACCAGATGCCGGGCAGTAGGGGCACAGCCCAGCCACAAGGCAGGGCTAGGCCACACTGCGGTGGGCATCTCAGCCATAGTTCTGCTGAGAGGTCCGTGGGGTTGCTCCAGCCTCCCTTCCCCACCACCATGGGACCCTTCTCTGAAAGAAACGTGACTTCCTGGTTCCCTGACAAGCACAGCTGTATTAAACAAAAGCCAACTGGACTTTTGGAGCCTACTGTGATTAAATTTTCCAGCCAACTAAGGCCTCTTTTCTGGATCTATGTTCACCAGGCAACTGTTCTGTAACGTGGCTTCCCACACAGCTCCCCACAGGGAGAGAAAATGCTGTCAGGCCAAGGTTTCTATTTCAGAGACAATTCCTTCCTCAGAAGGAAGCTTATTTATCTTACTCTTTAGATCCAGAAGTAGTGAATTTCTACAAGCTTGGCCTATCCTTTCAGCCCTTCCTTTATAATACCCCACACCTGTCCCTTCCTTGAGGGCTGCCCCTCCACCCCCCGCCAAATAATTATGCTTAAGACAACTGTCTTTTAGCTTCTTTCCCATTAAATGATAGACTCTGAACATGGAATTTTTCTGCCTGAAAGTCATCTAAGATTAGGGTTCTTTAGGGAGCACCAAAGATAGGCCAACTCCAGATTGTTTGGGAAATGACTTTAATCTTGTTTTTCATCCTTATATCCCTACTGCCCCTTATACTCACTCTAGTCTCCAATTCCAAGAAACTGCTCACTTTGCCCCGAATAAGCGCACACCTTCCCTCTTGTGCTTTTGCCGCCCACTCTCTCTTCCTAAAAAATGCCCTCCCATTAGCTATCTGCTGGAATCCTTTAAAACCTCCCCCTCAATGATTTCTCCACCAAGAAGCTTTCCTGATTTCTCTGGTTTTAAGTAATCACCCATGTCCATAAGCTATCCTGTCATCTGCTTATTCTATTTCTCTTTGAGGCTTTCATGTTCCCCTACTTCTGTCCCTTCCACCAGAAGGTATCATGGGATGACTTTTCAGTCATCTATGACACTCAACAATTCTTTGCACACAATATTCACTCAACCCAGGTTATATTTTTTGAGGAAATATACTAATAACACTAAGAAGGGACATCTGCCAGAACTCTAAAAGCAACCTTTTCAATCCGCCTATAAATTCTTTGGTACTGTTTGGACTGTGGTTGAACGGCTTAATACATCTCAACTATTCCAGAAGAGGACATCAGACCATGAGCAGAAAATCAGTAAGTCAATCTAAAGAGTAGCTGGCCTGATTAGGTTTGCTGGCCATGACCCAGAGTCGGACTGATGCTCACAGTGACTTAGTTCATGCCCACAGCTGCAGTGACTTTGTATCTCCCTTCCCACAACATGTGGAGATGTCTGCAGACACTTTTGGTTGCCATGACCAAAGTGGAGGTAGTTACTGGCATCCAGTGTGTAGGGGCCAGGGCTGCCACTAAAAATCCTACAAGCACAGGACAGACCCACTCTACCCCCCACCCTGCTACTGACCCCCAAGGAAAGATTTTCTGGCCCAAAATGTTAGTAGTGTCCAGGATGAGGAACTCTGATGTATATATTTTAAGGTAAGGCAGCATATAACAACAGTCTATAATATACTGAACAGAGAAAATGGTTCCACTCAAATTTTAGGTGCTTAGAAAGATAAACTATAGTCTTATCTAATATTCACATAAGAAAGTATCCACCCCCAAAATAGGGTAGGTAACAATGTAACTAAATGTACTTACTGTATGTACTTACTTATATGTATGTTATGTATGTACTTACTGTCTTGGTTATTTCACATACATATATTTTACAATAAAAAATTAAGTGGATACATGATCCAATAACCTGTATATAACACAAAAAGACACTCACTTTTAACACATCCCAATATGCCACATTATTGTTGGTATCTTTGGTTAATATATGTCTCTTATCATTGAGAATGTGGCACTGAATAATACTAGCACCCCCTAAAGGAAAAAAAAAAGACATTTAGCAAAACAATCCTACTTTTAAATTCACAGTATGGCAGTAACTAACTGGCATGTAACAAACCATACTAGCCACCAGGAAGGAGACAGTGAATCGGAGGACTATATTAGGTAAGGTGATCTAGGCCAAACAAAGGAAAGTTGTCTGATTTTAGTAATATAGATTAGAAGACTCCTACTTCAAGGGGTTCCTAGTGGAAAAGCATGGAGGGCAAATGGTTGTAATCCATTGGGAAAAGTCCAAATGATAGATCTCTATTAGTCCACCTCTTCTTAACTTTTGCTTCCTACTTTCCTTCTCTTTTATGCCTTCCAAGTGGACACCAAAAGTAATAGCATGGCCTCTAACTACAGATGAACGCACCCTTAAATATTCTGACACTAATCCCAAACTCTGACATTAAGGTCAGAGTTGCCACTCCCAGTTGTAGCATGCAGAATTCAAGGGCCAGATCTGACCTTTTCTGGCTTATGCCAAAAGACAGCATCAAATCCTATATACTGTACAAAGTGAGTGCTGACTTTACCAAGATGATGACTATTCTGATGCTGGGCATAAAGTTTAACTCAGGAAAGTCCACTTTTTAAAGTCACGAAATAGCATTTTAAAAATGTTTTTCTTCTATTAAAAATCAACCAATATGCGACGAGTCTTCTGTGGATATCAGAATTACATTTCAAGGAAAGTCATGTCCTCTATTTTTGTCAGTCTCTCAGTCGCTATAATTTAAGTCAATAGAAGGTATAATATCTGCCCTTCTTACTCACCTATAACAGCCTGGTCAGGTTGTGTACAGAGGGGTGGAACAGGATTTGTGCAGTCATTGTCATACTCTCCAGAAGCTCTAAAGTTATGAATTCCCTTCAATGTCTAAGGAACAAAATTCACTACTTAATCATTTCATGCTTTATAAGCTTTGCTGATCTGCTTGAAGTGGCAAGAAATCAAAGAACAAGTAAGAAAAACAATCAACCAAAAAACATGTAGTCACAAAGTACAGTTATCTACCATGATTTAAAAAAGCAAAACCTATATTAAAAAGGGAATGTAGTTTTTTTGCAGATAACACTAGGCATAGTGCCTTCCAGGTAAAGCTACACTGATCTTAAAACTGGCACGATGAAATTTAGACCACATATATTTTTACAAGCACCAAGAAGGATCACTTGACCTGCATATAGACAGGAATAAATGCCAACACTTTCTTTTCTGTTATCCACAGTCTGGGGAGTAAGAAAACATAAATCTTCTTCAGTTAGGATTTACGAACTAACAGTACTTTTGATGACTTGTTCTCTATTTCTCTCCGTTTTCATGCTATGAAGAAAAAGAAAATGGATTTGGAAGCACAATTTTCTACTTTCTTTTTGTTTAGAAAAATGGAACCCTAATGAGATTTCCTGCTGTGCTGGCAGATGTCTTGCCAGCTGTCCAAGGACAGCACTCCTACAGATAGACCTTTCCTAACCCAAATGGTGTAAATCAGAGCAGCAATTACCATTTTGTAATGGCAAAAAGCCTCTCTGCTCTCTTTGAGTTAGGGGAAACAGGTACTAACATTCTTCTTTAGTAACAGTGAAGTGGCATAAAGCAAACTCTGGGCATCAGGGGAACCTATAACCTGGCCTCCTATTTTCAAATGCAGCTTCACAAGTCAGAAGCTGTACTGATATTTACAGTGCCTATTCTAAGCACGTTAAATGTGTATCTTGGTTGCTGACAAAGAAGTCGGAAGCTTTATTGTCACTATTGCTTTAATTTTAGTAAAACCCTTGGGATCGCACCTGCATTCAGGGGCTTTCAGACTTCTGTGACTGTCCAACAGCAGGCTGAGAGTGAGGTCCACACTGGGCATTTGCTACTGGTATCTGGCAGGTTGGTGGCACCAAACCACTTGTTTGCCAGGTATACAGTGGCTCACTTACCCATTTATTTACCGTGGACTTAGTTGTTGCCACCCAGATTGCAGGAGGGGGATCTGCTGATCTATCAAGCTCCATCTAAAACAAAGCACAGAAATATTGCTGCAGAATGCTGATTCTTCTGAATTGCCAGGACTAGCTATACACTATTAAATATCAACTGTTTCATTCAATATTTGTGCATTGACCATACCATGGCTTGTGTTAAAAAAGCTAGGGGTGCACAAAAAAATGAGGGAGTCTCCTTGCTAAAAGGATTCAGTGTCCTATAAATTTTAATAGGGCTCACTTCTCATGAAGAACTTTAAAACTCACAGTTCATGTGTGGTTAATTTAAGAGATCTAAATGGGTACAGTCAAAAGGATGATTTACCATAATATTTTGTTTTTGCTACTTTTGTTTTTATGTTTTCTTTAGTAATAAGTAAATACATTTCATTGTTCTTTGAAAATGTGTGTAGTAAAAAAACATTCTAATGATACAGCAAAAGTGAAAGGCACCCATGTAATTTACCCCCTTGCCTAAGGACAGAACACTTGTGAATAGCTTACTGTGAGTCCTTCTGTATTTTAAAAATACTATACATACACCCATGCATTCACCTGCTATTCTTCCTATACCACGAAACTGCAGGCTTGGAATCCTAGGGACAGGGCTGAACTCCCAGCAAGTAGGAGCCCTCTTTAGTTCAAAGTGCTGTTCAAATGTAGCATGTGGTCATGTCTACGCAAAGCTCTTTTAGGCATTGCTCCATAGCCAGGAGCTCCTGGCAGCTGCAGGACTCCCAGTGCTTGTCCCGTCGGCCTGCATCCACACATGCTATGCCTACAATCTCAGCCTCAACTCTCTAGCTTCTCTAAAGGATGAATGGTTTTGCCCAGTATGGTATATTTCTACTTTAAAGAGCTGTATGCGGTCCCTTCTGTGTGAGCTCTTGGGCCACAGGCATCCTTTCAGTTTACCTCTATCTCTTTTCAGCCCTTCCTCCTATACCATGGTCCAGGCTTCAGATGTCACTTCATTTCCCAGGCGATGGGTACCCGCATTCTGTTTCTTGCTTTCTTTGTTTTCAGATGACTTCTAAGAAGAGTGTGTAGTGTCGTCTTTATGCTTCTATTTTAAATCTGGCAATTTCCTTAATATTGTTTTAATGTGAGATTCTGTGAATATCAGTGAAGCTTAACATCTTGCCGTATGATGCCTGGGCGTTTTTTAGTCTACGCTTCCCTTTTAGCAGGTGTCAGTACAGATGGCTCCTCAATATCCTTTACCCAACCTTGGACCTTGATTATTGGGATTCCTTTGAGGCAGTAATGGTTTGGAGCATGAACCAGCTTGCCTTCAGGAGACTTGCTCACATCCTCCCTCTTGAGGCAATGGACCCTTTTCTGCTCTGCTGCCTACTCAGATGCCTGAACTTCCCATACTTCTCCTCTAAGGACAGGCTATAGGAAAACTAGGCTGGCTTGGGAGCAACGAGGGGCCATCTCCCTAAGGCTCACCAGGGGAGAGCTATGTGCCCCTGATATACCCAGGAAGTCACAAGTTCTCCTACAGGCCACTAATACAATTTAAAAATATCTTTTTTTATAATAGTTGATTCATGTTTTAACATAGATTTTGCTGTGTTTGGCTAGCAAGTATAACAATCTTAATTATAAAACTAAAATTCATGACAAACCTTGAGAACTGGTGCTTTCTCTTCACAAATTAGCACCCGAATGTCAGGGTTTCTTAGGTCTGTACAGTAAATCTTCCTGTCCCTTCCTCCAGAGTACACATGTGTGAAGGCATCATTGACCTGCAGGGCCCAAACACCTTCATTGTGAACCCGGTACGTAGCTATACATCTCTGCTGGCCAAGGGACCAAAGGCGAATCGTCCCATCAGAACTGCCGGAAAGGCACTGGAAACAAAGAAAGTAAGCTTAGACACAGCCAAACCACTCCCTGGGCTTTGCACTTGGCTGCTTCTGACTACACCCGCCTGTCCCATCTGTATTTCTGCCTCTGATAGACTTCTAGAGTCATGCACCTTGGGCTGAAGTGACCACAGGAGACACTACAGGCACAAGCAGGGGGAGCCTCTGAGCAGAACAGCCTCTGTCCCCTCCTAGCTGTCCACCTGCAGCATCTGCATCCCTGGGGAATTGTTGAAAATGTAAATTCCTGAGTCCTATCCCAGACCTAATGAGGCAGCAACTCTGGTGGGGCCCAGCAATATGTGTTTTGACAGGCAACCTGAGTCACTCTGGTACACTACATTCGGCAAGCTTTGTGCTAGGCCTGCAGGCCTTTTAGAGTCCTGGGTCACAACTCTCTCTCATCTGTTCCCTCACAGCTCTGGATCCCTGATGGCCTGCCAGGTCTCTAGGATTCTACTGACAGGAGTCAGAAGCAAAATCTAGTCCCAGGCTTATCACTCACTCTGTGACCTTGGATATTTCCCATGTGAGCTTCAAGCTCAACATCTACGAATATACATGTTAATGGCATTCAGTTAACATTAGCAATTCTGACAATTTCTAAAAGCTCAGGAGCATCAACTATACAGAAGTCGCTGGCACACAACTAGGGCTGAGCACAATTGTGAGTCTGACAGAAACAGGCTGAATCAGCCACCCTGCACTGACATTCAGCATGCCTGGTATTCTCTGCTAGTAACCGTGGTGACCTGCAGAAGAGGATAAAAACTTATTTCTTAGGGAAATAAAAGGCCCCGAGGAGAAAGCAACTGCCACTGGTGTATAAAATTAAGTTGGCAAAGAGCTTCAAAAAAGAGAAGATAGTTGTGGGCTTGGAGATTGGGGAAGTACTTGAATACAGGAGGCCTTCAGAAATATTAAGGATTTACTGGCATCCCCTGTAACTCGACGGGACCGTCAGAACTCTGGTGAACACAGACTGGGAGACTCACCCATGAGTTGCCAGGAGCATGAGTGTTGTAATCACCTGTTCAAACTAGTTCACAAGGGAACCAAGAGACTAACCAATAATGAAACTGCCAGGAGGAAGATTACAAACAGACCTCCGACATGTGTGTGTGAAAACTGACAATCTGATGGGGGAGGGCAAAGAGGGGCTCCCCATTCCAGGCAGAGGTGCTGCTGAGGTGGCAATGCTGTCAATAAAGCTTTGATCACTTAGCCCGGAGACCCTGTCTCTGCAGGGAGTAAAGTCTGATCACTTCATGGTGAGGAAGGCAAAGGTGATGGGCTAGAAGTCCTCACAGCCCAGCGAATTGCAACAGGAAAGAGATTAAGTCCCAAACCCAGGTGCACAGCTGAAAGCGGATATAGAACACAGAACAGTCTCTGATGGCAGTCAGTATCCTAAGAGTGCTGACAAGCATGCCCCCACGTACACTGCAGCCACTTTTAAGCACAATGCTAGAGAACGCTTTGCATAGTTTGGTAGACGGGAGAAGGATGTGCCTAGCTTATAAGCGCTCTAGTGCCTGATCTCTTGTAGGAGCTAGAGTAGCCATGAAAACATTTCCTACTGCCTCCACCCTTCCACTGGATAAACATGAAGACCCTCCCATTATGAGGTGGCTCCTGGGACTAGGAGAGAATGCCCCAAATAGTTCTACTAAATCAGACTTAGGGGCACAGTCTAGCCCTGACCAGGTGCTCTGTTTTTGCCAATGGAAATGAGGACTAGTGTACTGGCCGGCTGCTGTTGAACACCACAAGTGTTTCTCATACACAACTCCAAGTGCCAACAGCAAGTGGCCAGTGGTCAGGGACAAGGAGTGGCTGGATGCTCGGAGACCCCTGAACCCATTAGCTGAGTTCAATAGGACTTGCATTACCAGGAAAACCCTTTAAGTAACACAACGGCACGACTAACTTAAACCAGGATGGCAGATTGTCCAAGCTCTTCAAGCAATTGTCTGAGCAACACAAGGAATGAAGTCAGGTGGCCTGGCTCAGTAATGTTGGTGCCAATCAGAACAACTGCTCTGGTGGCAGACCTCAAACAGCAGGATTTGCTAAATGAGGATCTTAGTCTACGACAGGGAAAGAGGTGTAGGCTGGCATCCACGGGGCTCCACTGGTCTGTTATATGGATACCTTGCCACACATCCTGACTAACAAGGCCACCAGAGACCCTACATTAGAAGTGTGCAGGGCAACTCTGGCAGGTTGCAGTATGCACTGTGGTCCAGTAACTGGTAACTATCTCTTTCGTATTACAAGAGTTCATGAATCATTAAGTAAAGGTTTACCTTCCTCTCTTTTTCTCAAATAAGTAGTTACTATAGTTGTTTTGTTGACCAACTTCCTAATGTCCTAACCTAACATGGCACAGATGGTTAATTTACAGTATCTCTAGTTGCTGACAAGGAAGACGGATGGAGGAGGGCCTGGAGGAAGAGAAACCTGCTCGGTTGTGAACATAAGGGCTGACAGCAGGCTTACAGTCAGTGTGGCTGACTTCAGGAGATGCGCACCTGCAACCACAACTGCTATTTAAATCATCTTAGGTAAAAAGCACAGTCTTAGGTGTATAGCGCTGACCCCTGAAGCATAAATGGGCTAGAGGTGCCAAGCCCCCATGCAGTCAAAATTCTGAATATAAGTTTTGACTCTTCCAAAACTTAACTACTAATGGCTTACTGTTGACCAGAAATAACAGCTGATTAACATGTATTTGTATATATATTATATACTGTATTCTTAGAACAATGGATTAAGCTAGAGAATAGAAAATGTTAAGAAAATCATTAAGAAAGGCAGGTGAATGACATTAACACTACTGTACAGTATTTATTGATAGATCTGTGCATATTACATGGCAGTCTTAATTTTTTCGATATTTCTAGGCTATGTAGTTTGTGTTTTTTTTCAAATTGTTGCAAATGTCCAAAAATATTTTCAAATTCATCTACTGAAAAAGATCTGCATATAAGTTGACCCATGCAGTCCAAACCCATGCTATTCAAGGGTCCACTGTAAACAGAAAGCATGGCTTGGACTGCAGCAGACAGGAAGAGCTATATGAAGTCTGCCAGGCCTACAGCCTCCTTCCGGAAACCAACTTATCTACAGTCCCTACTCAAGACCACATGACCCAGTCCAACCCTGGACAAAGCTGCAGAACAAGGAGCAGGCAACCATGTTAAGTGCAGCCTACCAGCTACACTGCACAACAATGAGGAGCTGCCCACACTCGGCTCTCAGACTCACTTGAAGTGAGCTGCACAGTTACTCCAGAGCCCTAGGGTGTGATGTGGCTTACAGACCAGAAGTATGTACCCCTTCTGATCTTCTCACCAACTACACGAACTGGACATGCAAGCCCTGCTTTGCAGAAGGGCAAACTAAAGACTGGTGAGGTGCAGGCCTCCTCCCTAGGCCACATGGCATATCAACATAAGCTCCTCCCACCCGCCCAAGGACCTCCAGGGCTTCTCCAAGCCTCTCTTCACCTGGTTTGGAAAATCATTTCCTTCCTTTGGCTAGTTTTTCAAACCTTCCTCACAACTGCAGACAAAGGTCTCTCTAACTCATGGGTGTGGCAACCTCTGTGGCATAATTTGCACAGGAGGGCCAGGCAGATGAGGGTCTCTTATCTTACCACCTGCTACACTCCCTTTTTTTGCCCAGCATGATCAATTCTAGTTAGTTCTGAACTTATCCCTGGCCTGTGGAAGGATGGCTGGGGGTGGAAGGGGTGTGGGGCAGAGGTGTCATAACATAAAATGGTGCTCAGTTTTCGTTCTTTAGTATCTACATTGATGAAATATCGTTTTCTCACTGCTACAGAACAAACAGAATTGTGATTTACAATTCACAGATTATGCAGCCAACTGAGTACCAGTACATGCTCAAACATCACCATAATGTTTTCTTCGAAATGCTGACCCTAAGTACTATGTTAGACAACAAACTTACAGACTGTATCTACACCAGGGTCTACTAACAAGATATGCCCTCAAGTCAGAGCCACTGTGAGGGGATTTTCATATACTTCATACACTGGCAGAAAGCCTTCAATATCAAAACTTCCTTCTGCTTTACACAAGGTGACATTTTAATATATTTCAGCCTATTTGTGTCATAATTACACAGACTCATCTGCATAATTATTCTGAGGAAATTCCTTATTTGGCTTTTATTTATGTAAACACAGTCATTTCAAGCTGTGGATTATTTATGTGCAACTGAGTGTCCTGAGGATTCAAAATTAGAGCACAGTTTGTAATATGTGTGGCTTTGGTTCAAACCAATCTACATGACAGCACACATACTGGAGAAGCCCGGGCCAGTGTATGGGGAGGCTCACGGGGTCACCTACCTGCGCGCCGTCTCTGTTTAGCAGCAGTGCTTTTACGTTATCGGTGTGCCCTTTCAGCTTCATGAGCTTTGCACATGTTCTTGGATCCCATACTCTTAAGACCTATGAATTTTAACAGAATATTACACAAACTGAGTATATCCACCATCACATTTAAATGATAAATGACTTCTGTAAGTCAAGTGACCACCATTAAATTCTGAGAAGGAAATGCTATTTCTGCCAGTGGGCACTGTCTAGGCTCCCAACATTTCCAGGGAGGAGAAAGCCTTTCTAATGCCAGAAAACACACAGACCTCCCCGACCCCATCTACCTCATTCCCCCACCCTGTCACCACACATGACAATAATTATATGATCATACTTCAATTTGTTCAAATAAACCTTTCTTCTAGCATCTACCATGCAAAATCATCGTCAATATATGTAGTAGTTACACAGATCAAATTACTTTGGTTTCTTTGTTTTCTAGTGTTACAATACATCCTTTAAGCTCCCCCTTACCTTCTCAGTGGACCCTGAGACAATGATTGTTCCCAGTTGATTCATTGCCAGGCTATAAATGGAATCTTTGTTCCCGCTTAAAGAAGAAGCTATTAAGCATAAACAGAGCTAAATGTTAACAAAATCATCAGCTGTTTATAGTCATTAGTCAGCAAAAGTTGCAAGTTTAATTATTTGATTTAGAACTTCTTATCGTTATGGTGCTAAGGAGATAATTCTAAACAATAATATTATCAAAATTTATCTCTCTTCTGGATTTGAGTATATATAAGCACTCAATAAATATTTGCTGAATTGCACTGACATTAAAAAATTATTCACATAAGTATTTCTGAAGATATGTGCCAATAAATATGAGAAATATGTCCAAATTATTTGCAAGTAAACACAAATCAAAACAAAACTAGTATTTTCACCTACCAAATCAGATAAAAAAAACAAGCTAATACTTAATCCTCAAATAATACAGTAAAACGGCACTCTTATATGTTACTTGTGGGAGGGTAATTTGGTACAACTCTTCTGGAAGCAAGTTAGGAGATGTGTAGCAGGAATCACACATCCTTTGATTCGAAACTCACTATCAGCTACATGAAAAACACTTGCATATAAAACTATGCATATAGTATGATCCTAATTTTATAATAAAGAATAAATATAAACCAACATGCTGAGGAATTATGAGTAAAAGAGTTAACACATGTAAAATACATAGAAAAGTAACTGCTTGTAGTAAATGCTCAATAAATGATAGCAAATAGTATTATCTAATTATAAAAAAAAATAATGTGATATCCTCTCTAAACAATTCTAAGCAAGATGCATCTGCTGCAGGGTCTGCAACCACTAAGCCTGGCCTCTGACCTTGGGACAGTCTCACTTTTTTCTCTGTTCCCTCTTGCTAGTGTCTCTTTGAGGCAGGCCTTACATCTACAGAGCAAAATAACGAACCACGACAGCCTCCAGCAGAGACTGGCTACTGAATCAATGAGATGTATGGTTGAAATGCCAAGGAGAACAAGGGCAGAATATGGTTTAGACCTTCACATATGTCCTGGAAAAGAGGGCAAAACTATATTCAAGAAGCTATAGATACTAGTCTCCCAACCTGCCCTTCTTGGCGTGTACTGGGTTATATTAGAATTGTTTTAGCTCTGTTGATGTGAATATACCACACAGTCATGACAAACTGGATCTATAGTGGAGGGATCTGGACAGTTCAGGGCCATGTCCTTAGCACAGACTTCCCAGGCCAGGCCTAGCCGAAAATGTGCTTCTAAGAGTCCCTCCTGAAAAAAAAAAAAAAAAAAAGAGTTCCTCCTGACACCTGGCCTAGAGGACTCTAGTGGGCAGGGCCAAGTGTGGGGCTGAGTTTCAAGTCTAGATTTGTATAGGTCTGACCTGGCAATCTGGTATCTCTTAACCTGTCTCTGAATTGCCTCTAGAAGCACTCTGGCTTCTCTGAACTCTGGAATGGGCTGGAGTATTTTTTAATTTTGGTATCCTTAATGTACAATTACATGAGCAACATTATGGTTACTAGACTCCCACCATTATCAAGTCCCCCCACCTACCCCATTATAGTCACTGTCCATCAGCGTAGTAAGATGCTATAGAATCACTACTTGTCTTCTCTGTGTTATACTGCCTTCCCCGGGCGCCCCCCCCTACATTATGTGTGGGCTGGACTCTTTAGGGCTGCTCTCAAAGGATCCCAAAAATTGGCCTGGAAAACTTTTTCCTTTCTTTCCTTTGGGTATTTTCCATTCTGGCCATTAATTCAAAGACTCTTAATATATAGTAAGTTAAGAGTCAAAAACTGTCTACTTTGTCAGGCTTAAAGTGTGCCTTAGGGTGAAGCAGTGCTGTGGGAGACACAAAGTAGTAAGAGACTCTTCTGCCAGCAGGAGCTTCTACTTTAGTTAGGGAGCTAAGACATGCACATGTACAGAAATAACCAGGCTGCTCCTGGAGAAGTTACATTTTTACACTGCAGTGAGAAACTAGCTCCTTGTTGTTCAATCATACTCTTGGGGCTAGAACAGTGTAGGTAGAAGCACTCTCAAATAGAAACCACTGTCTTGATGTAAACCTATCAAATATGTTTTATCAACCATTTTTTATTTATGTTAATTTAGATCACTTTCAAAGAAATTTGTTTCAAACAGCTTACTTGTGACAGTGTTATTTGAGGCAGTCAAGGCTGTTAGGGTATTCACATCCCAAAGGAATATTTGTCTGTCCAAACCGGCTGATGCTACCAGTTCTTTATCCTTGGCATACGCTAATGCCTTTACATAATCCTGTAACAGAACACACATGCTGATCTACTCTGCAGACCAATAAGAAAATGAGCCACAGAAAGTACTGAGATCCCAATATTACGCTAAAGATAATGTAAATCATGTTAGTTGTCTTACCTTATGTGTTCTTAGCGTTGACATGCAAAATCCCTTATGCGCATTCCATACTTTTACTGTTGTGTCAGAAGAGGCAGATATTACTAGAAGAGGCAAAGAATTAACCCCTCAGCAGCATGACTTACCATCATTTTAAAGCATCATCTTAAAGCACTGTAACATTACATGAGCAACATTATGGTTACTAGACTCCCACCATTATCAAGTCCCCCCCACATTTCAGACTAATGTTCACACACACATATACTTGAATACTTACAATATTCCTAACATTAATTCTGACATCTGTTAATGCTCATAAACACACACACACACATATATCTAAAAACTCTGTCTAGAACCTATTGCATTTTGTCTCAAGGACATTTTAAAAATAGGGAAAACTTTTTAAATATTCTAGTTGAAGGTGCACTAATTTGATTGAGAAAAATTGCTCTAACAGAGACTGTAAAACCGAGAAACAGATTTTACCACAGTAAAAACAAAATGTTATTAATAAAGCTAACAATACATACAAATGAATCTTTTTACATACAGTTTAAATGCAGGCAAAACTAATCTGTAGTATTTAGAAGACAGGAGAGCAGTTACCTTGGGGCAAGGGGTAGTGACTAAAAGGGAGGCACAAGGGGGCTTCTAGTAATCTGTTTCTTGATAGAGGTGGTTTGGTAAAATTTGATTGGGCTGTACTCTACAGGTGTGTGTGCTTTTCTGTCTATATACTTCAATAAAAAATCTTATGTAAAAAATGAAAAATATACTGAATTGCATTAAAAACTTGCAGAAGCCCAACAACACAAAGAAATACTTACAGGTTTTCCCATTACAACAGAGTACAATGTCGTTTACCCAATCGGTATGGTGTTCCATAGAGGCTATATATGGATCTTGCTGAAATTATAAGAAAAATCTTAAGAATGTCATTCATTTATACGATAGGATGAAATAGATTATAAATTATAGAAATGCTTAGATTCTTCAATTAATGTGACTCACTGCTTCTAAGGTCTTAAAATTGACAACTGAACTCAGAGCAGTTTCACCATTAGTTGGAAATCAAAGCTTTGTTTCAGGAATTTTATTATTGATGAAAGTCTAGGTTTTGAGGATGAATTTTTATGCCTTGAGTTAGTGAAGGCAACAAGATCAGGGAATTACTGAAAAGCACAGGACGTGAGCAAATGCGCAGGCTGGGGAACCCAACGCAGCAGTCTTCGCTAGAGCAGACACCAGGGGCGGGAGGCGGGAGAGGTGGTGAGGGGCCCCGCCTGATTGCACAGGGAGACAAGCACCTTTGCTTTGAACCTCCTACTGCTGCTTTGACCTCTGAGTGCCATGTTCCCCTCATGCCATCTACCGTCCTTCAGAGTAGAAATGGAAGCCAAGGGCTAAGGAGGATGACCTCCGCCACCATTTCCATTCAGTAACTTCCTGCTCTTCTCACCTGGCTTCACTACTACGAGGCCTTTTAAAGAAGAGCATTTATACATCCTACAACTAAGACAGGCAAATATATGTCATGGGCAAAGAAGAAGCCGTCTACAAGCCTGTTTGAGAAATGGTGCTAGTCAATCTTACCAGAAAAGACCAGGACAAGGATGTGTGAGGGTAGTATAGGCAGGTTTCTAGATTCTTCCAGCTTAGTTGTTGTGTTTTCCTTAATATGTTTGAAATACTGTCAATTCCCAGAAAGCTGACATTCCAAATCAAATTTAAGTTCCAAAAAGCATTTCAAAGCCATAGTTTTCTTATTCTTGATGGTGGGCCACGACTGTTTACACTGGTTAAAGATTCAAAGCCCCCTGGACCAAAGTTCATTTAAAGAAACATTACCCAGCAACTGTGCAACTACTGGTTCTTTCTGGACTCAGTATCAGATTTACAGAGCTTGCTAAAATGACACAAACTTTTAAAACTACAAGGTCTAGCGCCATGTTTCTCTCTGTCATTTACTAGCTATTTAGCCACGGATTTCTCTGAGCTTGTTTTTCCATCTATGAAATAGATCATTACAGCTGCCCCGAAGGAGTACTGTGAAAATTAAAACCATACTGGATATGAAGGTGCAAAGGCTGTCTGATACAGAGCTGGGAGTTCAATAAATGCCCCTCTTCCCCTGAATCTTCATTGGTACTCACAGCAGTTATAGGCATTCAAACAAATGCAAAGAGTGCCTCCTGTCTGAATTTATCCTTATATATGTTTAAATCCTGTTCCTTGTTGAGGAAGCAGACTTCAAACCTCCTGGAGAAGGGGAGCATGCTGTCTTCACATTTTCACACCACGCTTATATTTGTCTAACAATGTCCTGTGGATTTTGTGGGTACCCTAATCACTTTTAAATGAAGACATCAAGTACTTGTTCAAGATCAATTATAAATATAAAAGCACACATTTTTTTAAAATTAAAAACCTTTTTTAGTATAGCATGCAAAAGGATTGCTCAGAAGCCTCTGGAGAACGTATTTACAACAGAAAGAAGAATTGCTGAATTGACAAAAGTAATCCTCCTGCCCGGCCTCCTTGTTCCTTTGTAGCAGCGTGCTTATTAGCACACACCTAATTTATGGGGCCCCTGTCTTAGCAAAACTCTTGCAACACTCCTTCAGCAGGGTTTCTCAGGCCTTACAGAATGTCTTTACACAGTGTACCCAGTAACTCAGTGCTCAGAGATTACATCTGACACCATGAAAGGTGCCACATCAGACCAACATTTACTGGGTCCAGATTT
Source organism: Smutsia gigantea (assembly GCA_032199065.1). Taxonomy (NCBI): domain Eukaryota; kingdom Metazoa; phylum Chordata; class Mammalia; order Pholidota; family Manidae; genus Smutsia; species Smutsia gigantea. The sequence goes on along the minus strand of JAVSCE010012734.1, from coordinate 295,762 downwards.
AAAATTTAAGCCCACACCCCTCACCTTGTGCTGACTGACACTCCATATCCTGATGATGGAGTCTCGGCCGGCGGTGAAAAGCCTGTTGAGTGCAGGATCCAGCTGTAGGGCATTGACTCCGTTTCGATTGTATTTTTCAACTTCATCTCGAATAACATAGGAGACCTGACAAATGTGTCATTTGTTCAAGTTACAAAATGTGCAAATAATAAAGTGGAGCCTCTTAGCAACCAATCTGAAATTCAAAAGCCTACGTTTTCCAACATAAAACTTAACTCTTCAATCCCACAAAACTGTGTTTTACACTACAGAGACCGAAGGGTTGGGGAGAGGAGAATGATGCTAATACCTAGGCCAAGATTAGCAAGTCTGATGTGAACTTCCGAAGGCTTCCGAACGGGGCTCCTCTCCCATTCTTGTTTGTCTTCAATCCATTTCCCACAAGGCAACAGAGTGATCTTTTAAAAATGTAACTGGAATTTGTCTCCCGCTGCTCCAAACCCCCTGGGTGCTCACTCCACCAGAAGCACGCTTTGGTATGAACTCCCTAACACAGCCTCATGCTCATGCGCCTCCTCACCCCTCCTGCTGTTCAGGTTTGCTCAGGGCCCTGCACACGCTGTGCTTCCCACCGTCACACATGCGCGTCCCCTCTGCTGGGAGGCTCTCCTCCTGCTCTGTCTGGCTAACTCCTACTGCAGTTTTTAGATTTTTGTTTAAATGATGCATCCTCAAAAAAGCCTGCACTGACCTGCCAAGAAATGAGGTTCTGCGTTCCTGTAACACACTAAAATTTCCTTCTGAGTACTTTCCCCTACTTTCCTGGTGGGCTGTCTGCTCCACGTGAAAACCCAGAAGAACCAACCAAAAGAAATTACAATTAAGAGAAAGTCAACAAAGTAGCTGGCAGCCAAAAGCAGAACTTTTCTAACCCAATGAGATAACCAATCAAGAATAAATGTGAGGGGAGGCATTTAATAGCAATGAGTAAATACCTGGAAATATATTTTGCAAGGAAAGTACATAACAGACAAGACAAGGTATATAAAAGAAAAACTTGGCTTAAGGAGACATGCCATACTGCAAGTACAGGAAGATTTTGTCCTAAATTTGTGAATTCACTCCAACCCATTAGATTTCTTTGTAGAACTTGACAAAATACCTAGTACAATGTTTTTTGAAAGGATATTATTTATATAAAAGGATCAATGGATTAAAACAAACTGAAAACATGTTCCTACTGTAAGTATTTTTTATTTTGATAAACAAAGTGCTTCCAATCAATTAGGGCATGGTAAATTAATAAATTATCCAGGAACACTTCATGATTCTCTTGGGGAAAATTATATCTTTTCTCCAATTCTTAAACCAAAATGAATTTTGATATGGATTAAGACTGGAATCTAATAATTTAATCATAAAACACTTTAAAACATTTAAAAATATTTATATAGTCTCTACACAGAGAAGGCTCTGTTAGCAGGATAAGAAAGTCAATCTTTACAAAGGAAAGAAGCAATGCTGATCCGACCAAAACACAAACCAAAACCTCCTTTTGTATGTACACAAATGTTCAGAGCAGGATTATTCACAATAGCCAAAAAGTGGAAACAACTCATGCCCTTCAACTGACAAAAGATAAACAAAATGTGGTACATTCTGCAATGGAATGTTATTCAGCCGTAGAAAGAAGTGGAGCACTGACATGTGAACAACACAGCAAATCAGAAAAGCATCATGCTAAGTGAGAGGCCAGTTACTAAAGGCCACATACCAGTTCTTTTTATATGAAATGTCCAGAATGGATAAATCCAGAGACAAAAAGTAGTGGTTGCTAAGGGCTTGGAGGAGAGGAGAATGGGGGTGACTACTAATGAGTATGGAGTCTCCTTTTGGAATGATGAAAATGTTCTGGAATTAGATGATCTATGCACAACTTTGTGAATATATTAAAAACCACTCAATTGTACTGTAATGAATTTATGTGAATTTCATCTCAATAAAGCTGTTTACAAAAAAAATCTGAATGTCAAAAAAATAACAAGAGCAAGGTTAAAAGGCAAAACATCTACCTGGGAAAGTAACAAAATAAACAGGAAGACAAAAGTTAATCTTGACAACATAAAAAGATTTCTTATAAAACAACAAGAGAAAGTCAAACTGTCCAACAGAAATAGGAACAAATATCATGAAAAGATTTTTAAAAAGAAAAGAAAATGGCCAACAAACTCATAAGGACTTGAGAAGGGCCAGGGCAGCACACACAGACAATGGTATAGTCTTAACCCAGTCCTCCTGGTGCAAGCAGCCTACCCAGACCAGCTCAACTTTTTTTTCAAAGAATTTAACGTAAGGATTAGAGCCCAGGGCAGGAAATAGAGTCACAACTCACAGGAGACATTTTGCAAGTAAAATCACAGCACCTCACCAGGGGCTTTGCACTGCACATAGCCATGTCCAAGGACCCCATGTGCTCTGCTTCTACTTTGCACCCCACCCCCAGCAAACTAACTTCTTCAGCTTCCTTCATGACAGTCACACCAAATTTCTTTCTCACCTTTAAACACATAAGCTCTTTCCCATTCCAGGGCCTCCAAATGTACAGTTCCAATTCCCACAGGATACTTGTCCCCCAGTTTTATCTAGTCTGACTTACCCTCACCCTCAGGCTCAGCAGAAAGGCCACCTCCTCTGTAAGGCCCTCCCTGATCTCCTTCCCCCAATCACTTACCCCCATCCTTACCACACTCCATATTTACCTCCTCTGTTACATCTTCTCCATTAGAATAAAAGCTGCACAAGGGCCAGGAACTTGTCTGCCTTGTCCCTCCCAACCCTGTATCCTCATTAGAGTGTCTGGCATTTAACGGACATTTAATAAATATCTGCTGTGTGACTCAGATGCTAGAAAGCCACCAAGAACCTAGTTGGCTTCAGTTTCAACTTTAGTCTCTCCAAAACTTTCTGGGGCTTCAAGGCCACTTATCTGCTTCTCTCAGAACATTTCCTTTATTGGAGACTCTGAGTGTATATGAATCTTAAGTTTTAAATTTCTGAGAGATGATCTGGTCCAGGGGGAAAGGGTCAGAGATAACAATGTGACTGTCAGATCCTCACTCCAGGTGGAAAGTAATTCTTAGCAAAATGAGTCGAGACCAGCCTCTTCAAGGCTAGCTATCTGCTACAGATGTGTGATTAAAAACAGCAAAGAATTAAAAGGGTCCTACTGGATACATTTTGGCATACATATGTAAAAGGAAATACTATTTAATCATTAAAAACACTGATGTAGATCTAGACTGACACAGGAAGAAAGCTATGGTATAGTTTCAGTAAAATATGTGTGGTCCAACTCAGCAGTGTATAATAATCATTGTAACAATGTTTCAGAATATTAAATATATACTTAAATATAAACACACAAATTTGGTAGGATAAATACATATAAAACTCCCAGTAGTTGTACTTGAGTGATGACTGTCACTCTCTGGTGCCTTTTTTATATTATACGAATACTTTATAGTGAGCATATGTTAATTTTTGAATTTATAACTCAGTTTTTATCCAACGAATTCTTGACTGTACTCAGAAAATCACAGAGTACTGGGAGACTGTAATGAAACCCACCTGCCTGTTATCTGGGTGTGGCTCCCCACTACCAGTCTTAACCCCAGAGGTAACTAATTTCAACCTTTGGATGTTTCTTCTGTACAGTTAATTGCATTTGCAAAAACTGTGCTGCTTCTACAACTTCCTGGCTCACCCATTTTGGACACAGCCTATTTACTCATGATGTGGCAGGGTCGGGTGCAGCTCTGAAATGCCTCAGTAACCTCCCCTACTCCTCTCAGATGGATCCATCACTGATACTGATTGAGCAAATAATCAGTGCCATGCTGTGACTGCAATTGCTGTGCACTGACTAGCCAGGTACTGTGTTACACATACATCTCCTTCCTCAGAGAGCTCTTTGGTTTCCCTAGGTTCCCATCTTTCCTCTTCATGGCTTTTCTGTTTTCACTTCCATGGTCTTTAAGAGCTGCGTCCTCTCAGATACTTTGGCTGGAAGCCACCTCCCTGCTTCCCAGAAGGCTTTCCCCCGGAATCATCCATCTCCTCATTCCAGTCTGGGCTGGCTGCCCTCCAGGTCTGCTGGCACAGCTGTCACCTTTGGTGCTTTCCCTTTACTGCTTCTCTGGGTTAGAGGCACTGTTTCCTGAATTCCACTGTCTCCATTCTTTGTTCACACCTCAGTCTTGCTGAACTACATCCCCAGGACCTTGAGAAACTAACACAAAAAGGGTACATGGGCAGTCACTGCAGCCCTTGCATGCCTGCAAAAGTCGTTACCTTTACACTGGATTCCACCAGATAAGGAAGTCAATGCAGAATGGACTCCCTCAGCTTTTGAAGGCACTGCTCTAACTTCCTCTGGCACCCAGGAGTGCCCCGTTATTCAATGCCACTGTTTCATTCTCCTCTAAAGGGATCCCATTTTCATCCTCTCCTGCACTACCATCTGCCTTCTTTGACCAAGCTTTTAGGATCTTCTCCTTTTTCTTGGTGCTTCTTGGGTCATTTTATCATTTCTGGTCCCTTTATCATTAATTTTGATATGCATTAGAAAGCCCCTTCAATCTAGATACTTGCAGCACTTCAGTGTTGGTAGATTTTCCTGAATGGGTTCATTTATAACTATCTATTTTCTATGCTCCTTCTTAAGCTACCATCAGTCAGATGCTGGAACTTTCAAACCAATCCTTCATCTTTTATCCATTCTATATTAACTATCTCTGTCCTTTTGTTTACCTTTGGTGAGACTTCCTTTATTATAACTCTATTAATTTTTTGAAGTAAATTTTAATATGATGGACAAAACAGAAATAGTATCTTCAATAAGGAAATGGTTAGATAAATTATGGACATCCATTCTATGTGGTCTTTAAAGAATGAAGATGCACTATATACACTGGTATGTTTTAAGACATATTACATTAAAAAAATTTCAGTTAAAGAAAAAATAATTAGATGTAAATAGAAGGAAAACAGGATTCAATTCTTTCAACAAATACTAAGCATCTACCAGTTGCCAGCCTCTATTCTGAACACTGAGGATAAAAAACCCTAAAGAATCCACCCCAAAACTACTAGAACTAATAACTGAATTCAGCAAAGTTGCAGGATACAAAATTAATACACAGAAATCTGTTGCATTCCTACATACTAATGATGAACAAGAAGAAAGAGAAATCAGGAAAACAATTCCATTTACAATTGCATCAAAAAGAATAACATACCTAGGAATAAACCTAACAAAGGAGGTGACAGACCTACAACCTGAAAACTACAAGACACTCATGAGAGAAATTAAAGAAGACACCAATAAATGGGAATACATCCTGTGCTAATGGATACGAAGAATTAATATTGTCAAAATGGCCATCCTGCCTAAAGCAATCTACAGGTTCAATGCAATCACTATAAAAATTCCAACAGCATTATTCAATGAAGTAGAACAAATAGTTTTAAAATTCGTATGGAACCACAAAGACCCTGAATAGCCAAAGCAATCCTGAGAAGGAAGAATAAACCTGGGGGGATTACACTCCCTGACTTCAAGCTCTACTGCAAAGCCACAAAAATCAAAACGATTTGGTACTGGCACAAGAACAGACTCATAGATCAATGGAACAGAACAGAGAGCCCTGATATAAACCCAAACATATATGACCAATATGATAAAAGAGCCATGGATATACAGTGGGGAAATGACAGCCTCTTCAACAACTGGCATTGGCAAAACTAGACAGCTACATGTAAGAGAATGAAACTGGATTACTGTCTAACTCCATACACAAAAGTAAACTCAAAATGGACCAAAGACCTAAATGTTAAGTCATGAAACCATAAAGCTGTTAGAAGAAAACATAGGCAAAAATCTCTTGAATATAAACATGAGCAATTTTTTCCTGAACACTTCTCCTCAGGCAAGGAAAACAAAAGCAAAAATGAACAAATGGGACTATATCAAGCTAAAAAGCTATACAGCAAAGGACACCATCAGCAGAACAAAAAGGCATCCTACAGTATGGGAGAATATATTTGTAAGTGACATATCTGATAAAGGGTTAACATCCAAAATATATAAAATATATAAAGAACTCACATGCCTCAACACCCAAAAAGCAAATAACCCAATCAAAAAATGTGTGGAGGACCTGAACAGGCACTTCTCCAAAGAAAAAATTCAGATGGCCAACAGGCACAGGAAAAGATGCTCTATATCGCTAATTATCAGGGAAATGCAAATTAAAACCACAGTGAGATATCACCTCACACCAGTTAGGATGGCCAATATCAGAAAGACTAGGAATAAATGCTGGTGAGGATGCAGAGAAAGGGGAACCCTCCTACACTGTTGGTGGGAATGTAAATTAGCTCAACCATTGTGGAAAGCAACATGGAGGTTCCTCAAAAAACTAAAAATAGAAATACCATTTGACTCAGGAATTCCACTGCTTGGAATTTACCCAAAGAGAACAAGATCCCAGATTCAAAAAGACATATGCACCCCTGTGTTTATCACAGCACTTTTTACAATAGCCAAGATATGGAGGCAACCTAAGTGTCCATCAGTAGATGAATGAATAAAGAAGATGTAATACATATACACAATGGAGTATTATTCAGCCATAAGAAAACAAATCCTACCATTTCCAAAACATGGATGAAGCTAGAGGGTATTATGCTCAGGGAAATAAGCAAGGCGGAGCACCTAATGATTTCACTCATTTGTGGAGTATAACAACCAAGCAAAACTGAAGAAACAAAACAGCAGCAGACTCACAGACTCCAAGAAGGAATTAGTGGTTACCAAAGGGAAGACGGTGGGGAGGGAGGGAGAAGGGGATTAAGAGGCATTGTGATTGACATACATGGTGTGTGTGTGGGTCACATAGTGTAGCACAGAGAAGACAAGTAGTGACTTTGTGGCATCTCGGTACGCTGATGGACAGTGACTGTGGTTGGGTGTGTGGGGGACTCAATAATATGGGTGAATGTAGTGACCACAATGTTGCTCATGTGAAACCTTTATAAGATTTTTTATCAATGATACCTTAATAAAATATAAACAAACAAACCGAGGAAGTACAACAATGTTATTAGGCAAACAATTTAAATAGTGCAATATATAGATTAGTCACAGATAGTAAAGTCTACTATAGTTCTGCTACAGAATCATTTATATGTTCATTATAATTCTGTTATAGAACTGTTCATACGTAAGACATTTCAAAAACTATCAATATTGTATTAGTCATTTATTCACATGAAAATGATGGTTAGGTAAAATTTGTAACTTATGTATACCTTTGTGTAAATTCTGCCTTTAGATCTTAGTGGCAAGTTACAAACTTTCTATGAGAATGCTGAATTTTTGTTAGTAAAATGAGAGATGTGTGTGAAAAAAAAATGCATGGGACAGCCCCCTCCCACTCTACCCCCACCCCCATAAAGAATTATCCAGCCCAAGATGTGAGCAGTGCTCAGGGTGCAAAACCCTGGTCTGCGATTATATATCACAGTGTCCACAGTAGCTTTCTTAGAAGAGTGGAAGACAATTATTATTTATACTTTTGTATTGTTTGTAGGTTTTTTGCAGTGAACATGTGCTAGTTTAAAAACACTTCCATAAACAAAAGTTCTCCCTCGTGTTGAGATAAAATCAATCTCTGTGGTTTCTCACACTGGTTCTACACCTTGGGGACACATTCTGAAAGCAGCTAACAAGATTCAAAGAATATTCTTTCTGCAGGCTAATCTCAATATTTTTGAAAGCTCTTCATAGGAAATAGTTTTCGAGGGTTATGCATATTAGGAACAATGTGTTAAGTGCTGAACCCCAAATTCTACTTCTGTACTGACCAGCAAGAAGAGTGGAATTATCAGCTTCCTTCTACATAGATGGCTCACATTAAGCTTATTAAAACACTCAGTCTTTTCACACAAACTACAGTTCATTCACATTTTCCCCATTTATAATGCCTTTTAAAATCTACATGCAAGAAACTAAGAGGCCTGGTTAACTCTCCTGACTATCCCAAGGAGGGTACCACTCTAGTGCCCAGAATGCAACTAAGTTAGAATTTTGAGTCACATTTTAGTCAGAAGCAGATATTCTCACTGCCTGGCTTGAACCCTCCGGTCACTGAAATCCAATCACTGATGCATTTAAAAATCACCTAACAGGGCAAGCTATTTTTGATTCTTATTAATTTCATACAATTCAACAAACATGTAGTGAGTGCTTAGGATACTGTATTGATCAATGAGATGAATAAAACGAAGAGGTGAACTGCCCAGAAGAGTTTATGGCCTACAGCCATTTCATTGGGTTCATTACTGAAGAAACCCTTTGTCCTGACTACCTATAAACTTATTACATATAATGTAGAATCACATAGAATGCTGTATTTTATAAAGAAAGCCTGGGTATTACTTATTCCTATACTCTCAATTCTTTGCACATCTTGGGGACTAAACCAATGCTCAGCAAATGGGAGTAAGTGCACCGTGTCGTCACTACTACATACAGTAAGTATACCTGTAGGCAAACACCTGTAATAATCCTTTTACTCCTCTTCTCGCTGAAAATAACAGTAGCCATAACTTTTAAATGTATCCAAAACAAAAGTGGATTCCCAAAGGCATAAGGCACACACAGAAGGCTCAAGTAACTCTTTACCCCCGGATAACAAATCATAGAAACACGAAAGATTCAAGGATGCACAATGAAGAAATGGTGAAGACGAAATTAAATTCCAAAACAAAAATTATCATTTCCGCACTAACACCAGCGCACTCCCATGTCGTCCCCACCTCACAGGGAGGAAGCTCCCACATAAAGGAAGGCAGGGGGCTCCGGCGTACTGCCTGCCCCCAAGGCATCCGTTCCGACGGCGGGGGCAGAGTCTGCAAGAAAGCCAGGGAAGGCGGAGGCAGGTGGACGGGCTGCGAGACCATCCCAGCCCTGCAAGCCACGCCTGCGCCCAAGCGGGCGGCTGAGGACCCGGACTCCGAACCGCGCCCGAGGTCCGGCCCGGTAGAGCTGGCTGCCTCCCGCCCCTTCCTCAAGCCGTTAACGGCGCGGCCCCACCCCTCCCGCCGGCCCACCCGGTTCCGCCTGCCCCAAGCCGCCACCCCGGCCGGCGCGGCCCGAGGGGTCTGCTCGCTGGTGGTGGGCCGGGGGCTGCCGCGCGTCGGGGAGGTCTGGAGCCGGGCTTCCGTACCTGCACCTTCCTCCGCCCCGCCGTGTTCTGCCGGTGATGGGCCGCCATCTTGCATGTTGACACTCCTACATCACTTCCGGAAGTGGCGCCGACTCGGCGGAAGTTCCGCCTCCTGGTTTTCGGCCCAGCGCAGGTGGAGGGAGCGCACCATGTGCGCCCCCTGCCGCTTGTCCCCGCGGTACGTGGCCCTGCGGCGAGGTTGCGGCCCCGAGTAGCCGCTAAGTGCGTTCGGCGCTGGCGAGAGAGGCCTTTCTGGGTCGGGGGGCAATCCGCATCCACCGTCGCGGGCAGGTATGGGGCGCCTCCCCTGAAGACGTGAGCACGGCGCTGGGGCCAGGGGCCAGGGGCCGGGCTGCCGGGGCGGACCCCGCGCCAGGCTTTCCCGGCCGCCGTGGGAACCGGCAGACTGGCCGTGAAGTACCCCAGGTGCGGGAAGTTATAAACTGGTCTAGAAGCAGGAGAAACTGAAGGTTTGCAAAGGAGGTGGGCTCCATCTTCTGGAGAGCCAAGTGTCCATCTAAGTAACAGAAATGTTTTGGGGAAGGCCAAAATACACACTAGTTAAAATTGTTCCCAGAGACACTTTCTTAAGATCTAAATCCTGAAGGATATGGGTCCCCTCTAGGATCCGGGTAGCACAGGGACACCCTCTGGACGAAGGTCTGACGTAGGAAGTTCTCCTGACACTAATTATAGGTGCTGGGGATGCTCAGACCCTTTCCTGGGGAAGTGAATCCTTTAGAGCTGCACTGTCCCATGCAACATCCTCTGGCCACCTGTGGCTGCTGAGCACTTGAAGTACAGCTAGTTCAAACAGATGTGGTAAGACAAATTGAGACGTAAAGGCTACCAAATTTCAAAGAATTAGGATGAACAAAAGGGTATGAAATACCTCACAGTTTTTCTGTTGATTACATGTTGAAATGATAATGTTTTAGATTAATTTCTTTTTATAATGTAGCCAGTAGTATATTTAAAGTTAATATATAGCTCACATCTATTGCCTTGTGCTAGTATAGAAAAAATACTCAGAAAAGTTCTTGTCTCGATAAATGCCTTTTTAAATTAATGCATGTGAATTAGAGGAGTAGAAACTGATGGTAGAAAGCTTCGTAAGCAAAACTGGCAGTGCCAACGTGAAGATAAATGACCTATCCTGTATTTTATTACAGTAATGCATTTATTTAGTAATGTATTCATACAACAGAATATTTAGCACCTGTTATGTACTAAGCACTATATTAAGTGCTCAGGATCCAGTGGTGGTACACATAGTTACAGAACTAAGAGTCCCAGGGTAAGACACGAATTAATTAAACACATAAATGAATATGAGGATAAGTACAGTGAAGAAAGATAGTTATAGCAAGCGATCCTTAAGATCTGAGGATGGAATTAACTAGGCAAGAGAGGGAACAGTCTGGGCAAAGATCTTGTGGCAGGAGGGAGCATGGAACTTTCCAGGAATTAAGGACCAAAGCTTGGTGTACAAACAGCAAGGGGAAGGAGTAGACAGAGGCCACACCCAACAGGGTCTTTTAGATCAGTGGGAAACTTTTGAAGGGAGTTAGGAGGGGAGGAACATGATCTGCAATTAAAAATTTTTTATTTAAATACCTCTTGCACAGGTGGGAGGGGCCAGGCGCCAGCAGTCATGTTGCTGTGCCCACTGTGCTGCTACCTGCCCAGGGATTGTTAGGTTGTGGTCTGACTTTGGACCTGAAGAACGTGGAAGCTGTGAAGCTTCCCCCCGTCCTTTTTAAAAAATTTTTTATTAAGGTATTATTGATAAAAACTCTTATGAAGGTTTCACATGAAAAAACAATGTGGTTACTACATTTACCCATATTATCAAGTCCCCACCCATACCCCAATGCAGTCACTGTCCATCAGTGTAGTAAGATGCCACGGAGTCACTGCCTTCTCTGTGCTACACTGTTTTCCCCATAACCCCCCACACCATGTGTACTAAACATGGTACCCCTGAATCCCCATCTCCCTCTCTGCCCACCACCCCACCGTTCCCCTTTGGTAACCACTAGTCCCTTCTTGGAGTCAGTGAATCTGCTGCTATTTTGTTCCTTCAGTATTGCTTCGTAGTTATACTCCAAAATGAGGGAAATCATTTGGCACTTGTCTTTCTCCGCCTGGCTTCTTTTACTGAGCATAATATCCTCCAGTTACATCCATGTTGTTGCAAATGGTAGGATTTGTTTCTTTCTTATGGCTGAATAGTATTCCATTGTGTATATGTACCACATCTTCTTTATCCATTCATCTACTGATGGACACTTAGGTTGCTTCCATAACTTGGCTATTGTAAAAAGTGCTGCAATAAACATAGGGGTACATATGTCTTTTTGAGTCTGAGAAGTTGTATTCTTTGCATAAATTCCAAGGAGTGGGATCCCCGGGTCAAATGGTATTTCTATTTTTAGTTTTTTGAGAAACCTCCATATTGCTTTCCACAATGGTTGAACTAGCTTACATTCCCACCAACAGTGTAGGAGGAGGGTTCATCTTTCTCCGCATCCTCGCCAGCATTTGTTGTTCTTAGTCTTTTGGATACTGGCCATCTGTACTGGTGTGAGGTGATACATCATTGTGGTTATAATTTGCATTTCCCTGATGATTAGTGATGTGGAGCATCTTTTCATGTGTCTGTTGGCCATCTGAAATTCTTCTTTGGAGAATTGTCTGTTCATATCCTCTGCCCATTTTTTGATTGGGTTATTTGCTTTTTGGGTGTTGAGGCATGTGAGTTCTTTATATATTTTGGATGTTAACCCCTTATCAGACATGTCATTTACAAATATATTCTCCCAGACTGTAGGATGCCTTTTTTTTATTAAGGTATTATTGATATACACTCATATGAAGGTTTCACATGAAAAAACAATGTGATTACTACATTTACCTGTATTATCAAGTCCCCACTCATACCCCAATTCAGTCACTGTCCATCAGTAGTAGTAAGATGACACAGATTCACTGTTTGCCTTCTTGGTGCTACACTGTTTTCCCCGTGACCCCCCACACCATGTGTACTAAACATAATACCCAACAATCCCCTTCTCCCACCCTCCCCACCTACTCTCCCACACGCCTCCCCTTTGGTAACCACTAGTTCCTTCTTGGAGTCTCTGAGTCTGCTACTATTTTGTTCCTTCAGTTTTGCTTCGTTGTTATACTCCACAAATGAGGGAAATCATTTGGCACTTGTCTTTCTCCACCTGGCTTATTTCACTGAGCATAATATTCTCCAGGTCCATCCATGTTGTTACAAATGACAAGATTTGTTTCTTTCTTATGGCTGAATAGTGTTCCATTGTGTATATGTACCACATCTTCTTTATCCATTCATCTACTGATGGACACTTAGGTTGCTTCCATATCTTGCCTATTGTAAAAAGTGCTGCAATAAATATAGGGGTGCATATGTCCTTTTGAATCTGAGAAGTTGTATTCTTTAGGTAAATTCCAAGGAGTGGGATTCCCGGGTCATATGGTATTTGTATTTTTAGTTTTTTGAGGAACCTCCGTGTTGCTTTCCACAATGGTTGACTAGCTTACATTCCCACCAGCAGTGTAGGAGGGTTCCGCTTTCTACGCATAGTCGCCAGCATTTGTTGTTCTTACTCTTTTGGATGGTGGCCATCCTTACTGGTGTGAGGTGATATCTCATTGTGGATTTAATTTGTATTTCGCTGATGATTAGTGATGTGGAGCATCTTTTCATGTGTCTGTTGGCCATCTGAATTTCTTCTTTGGAGAACTGTCTCTTTATATCCTCTTCCCATTTTTAAATCGGGTTATTTGCTTTTTGGGTGTAGTGGCGTGTAAGTTCTTTATATATTTTGGATGTTAACCCCTTGTCGGATATGTCATTTACAAATATATTCTCCTATACTGTAGGATGCCTTTTCGTTCTGTTGATGGTGTCCTTTGCCATACGGAAACTTTTTAATTTGATGTAGTCCCATGAGTTCATTTTTGCTTTTGTTTCCCTTGCAGGAGGAGATGCGTTCAGGAAGAAGTCGCTCATGCTTGTATTCAGGAGATTTTTGCCTTTGTTGTCTTCTAAGAGTTTTATGGCTTCATGATTTACATTCAGGTTCTTGATCCATTTCGAGTTTGCTTTTGTGTATGGGTTTAAACAGTAATCCAGTTTCATTCTCTTGCATGTAACTGTCCAGTTTTGCCAACACCAGCTGTTGAAGAGGCTATCATTTCCCCATTGTATATCCATGGCTCCTTTATCATATATTAATTGACCATATATTGTTGGGTTTATATCTGGGCTCTCTATTCTGTTCCACTTGTCCATGGGTCTGTTCTTGTGCCAGTACCAAATTGTCTTGAATACTGTGGCTTTGTAGTAGAGCTTGAAGTTGGGGAGCGTAATCCCCCCAGCTTTATTCTTCCTTCTCAGGATTGCTTTGGCTATTCGGGGTCTTTTGTGGTTCCATATGAATTTTAGAAAAGTTCGTTGAAAAATGCTGTTGGTATTTTGATAGGAATTGCATTGAATCTGTAGATTGCTTTAGGCAGGATGGCCATTTTGACAATATTAATTCTTCGTATCCATGAGCACAGGATGTGTTTCTATTTATTGGTATCTTCTTTAATGTCTCTCATGAGTATCTTGTAGTTTTCAGAGTATAGGTCTTTCATTTCCTTGGTTAGGTCTGCCCCTAGGTATTTTATTCTTTTTGATGCAACGTTGAATGGAATTGTTTTCCTGATTTCTCTCTCTGCTAGGTCATTGTTAGTGTATAGGAATGCCATAGATTTCTGTGCAAAAAAGTGCATGTATCCTGCAACTTTGCTGTATTCAGATATTATATCTAGTAGTTTTGGAGTAGATTCTTTAGGGTTTTTTATGTACAATGTCATGTCATCTGCAAATAGGGACAGTTTAACTTCTTCCCTGCCAATCTGGATGCCTTTTATTTTTTTGTGTTGTCTGATGGCCGTGGCTAGGACCTCCAGTACTATGTTGAATAGAAGTGGGGAGAGTGGACATCCTTGTCTTATTCCTGATCTTAAAGGAAAAGCTTTCAGCTTCTCGCTGTTAAGTATAATGTTGGCTCTGGGTTTGTCATATATAGCCATTATTATGTTAAGGGACTTGCACTCTATACCCATTTTGTTGAGAGTTTTTATCATGAATGGATGTTGAATTTTGTCAGATGCCTTTTCAGTATCTATGGAGATGATCATGTGGTTTTTGTCCTTCTTTTTGTTGATGTGGTGGATGATGTTGATGGATTTTTGAATGTTGAACCATTTTTGCATCCCTGGAATAAATCCTACTTGATCATGATGGATGATCCTTTTGATGTATTTTTGAATTCGGTTTGCTAATATTTTGTTGAGTATTTTTGCGTCTATGTTCATCAGGGATATTGGTCTGTAGTTTTCTTTTTTTGTGGTGTCTTTGTTTGGTTTTGGCATTAGAGTGATGCTGGCCTCATAGATTGAGTTTGGAAGTATTCCCTCTTCTTCTACTCCTTGGAAACCTTTAAGGAGGATGGGTATAAGGTCTTCACTAAATGTTTGATAAAATTCAGCGGTGAAGCCATCTGGTGCAGGCATTTTGTTCTTAGGTAGGTTTTTGATTACCAGTTCAGTTTCGTTGCTGGTAATTGGTCTGTTCAGATTTTCTGTTTCTTCCTGGGTCAGCCTTGGAAGATTGTGTTTTTCTAGAAAGTTGTCCACTTCTTCTAGGTTATACAGTTTATTAGCATATAATTTTTCATAGTATTCTCTAATAGTTCTTTGTATTTCTGTGCTGTCCGTAGTGATTTTTTCCTTTCTTATTTCTGATTCTGTTTATGTGAGTAGACTCTTTTTTTCTTGATAAGCCTGGCTAGGGGTTTATCTATTTTGTATATTTTCTCAAAGAACCAGTTCTTGCTTTTGATGATCCTTTCTATTGTTTTATTCTTCTCAATTTTATTTATTTCTGCTCTAATCTTTATTTATTTATTTATTTTTTAATATAATTTATTTTATTATCATTAATTTACAATTACATGTGCAATATTACGATTATTAAACTACTCCTTCATCAGGTCCCCCCCACCAACCCCATTACAGTCACTGTCCATCAGCGTAGTGAGATGTTACAGAATCACTACTTGTCTTCTCTGAGTTGTACAGCCCTCCCCGTGCCCCCCCACATTACATCTGCTAATCGTAATGCCCCTTTTTCCCTCTTATCCCTCCCTTCCCGCCCATTTTCCCCAGTCCCTTTCCCTTTGGTAACTATTAGTCCGTTCTTGGGTTCTGTGAGTCTGCTGCTGTTTTGTTCCTTCAGTTTTTTTCTTTGTTCTTATACTCCACATATGAGTGAAATCATTTGATACTTGTCTTTTTCGGCTTGGCTTATTTCACTGAGCATAATACCCTCTAGCTCCATCCATGTTGTTGCAAATGGTAGGATTTGTTTTCTTCTTATGGCTGAATAATATTCCATTGTGTATATGTACCACCTCTTCTTTATCCATTCATCTACTGATGGACACTTAGGTTGCTTCCATTTCTTGGCTATTGTAAATAGTGCTGCGATAAACATAGGGGTGCATCTGTCCTTTTCAAATTGGGCTGCTGCATTCTTAGGGTAAATTCCTAGGAGTGGAATTCCTGGGTCAAATGGTATTTCTATTTTGAGTTTTTTGAGGAACCTCCATACTGCTTTCCACAATGGTTGAACTAATTTGCAGTCCCACCAGCAGTGCAGGAGGGTTCCCTTTTCTCCACATCCTCGCCAACATTTGTTGTTGTTTGTGTTTTGGATGTTGGCCATCCTCACTGGTGTGAGGTGATATCTCATTGTGGTTTTAATCTGCATTTCTCTGGTGATTAGCGATGTGGAGCATCTTTTCATGTGCCTGTTGGCCATCTGAATTTCTTCTTTGGAGAAGTGTCTATTCATGTCCATTGCCCATTTCTTAATTGGATTATTTGCTTTCTGTTTGTTAAGGTGCATGAGTTCTTTATATATTTTGGATGTCAACCCTTTATCAGATACGTTTTTTATGAATATATTCTCCCATACTGTAGGATGTCTTTTTGTTCTACTGATGGTGTCCTTTGCTGTACAGAAGCTTTTCAGCTTGATATAGTCCCACTTGTTCATTTTTGCTTTTGTTTCCCTTGCCCGGGGAGATATATTCATGAAGAAGTTGCTCATGTTTATGTCCAAGAGATTTTTGCCTATGTTTTGTTCTAAGAGTTTTATGGTTTCATGACTTACATTCAAGTCTTTGATCCACCTTGAGTTTACCTTTGTGTATGGGGCTAGACAGTAGTCCAGTTTCATTCTCTTACATGTAGCTGTCCAGTTTTTCCAACACCAGCTGCTGAAGAGGCTGTCATCTCCCCATTGTATATCCAAGGCACTTTTATCAAATATTAATTGACTGTATATGTTTGGGTTAATGTTTGGATTTTCTATTCTGTTCCACTGGTCTGTGGGTCTGTTTTTGTGCCAATACCAAATTGTCTTGATTACTGTGGCTTTGTAGTAGAGCTTGAAGTCAGGGAGTGTAATTCCCCCTGTTTTATTCCTCCTTCTCAGGATTGCTTTGGCTATTCGGGGTCTTTTGTGGTTCCATATGAATTTTAGAATTATTTGTTCCAGTTCATTGAAGAAAGCTGTTGGTAGTTTGATAGGGATTGCATTGAATCTGTAGATTGCTTTAGGTAGTATAGCCATTTTGACAATATTTATTCTTCCTAGCCAAGAGCATGGGATGCATTTCCATTTGTTAGTGTCCTCTTTAATTTCTCTTAGGAGTGTCTTGTAGTTTTCAGAGTACAGGTCTTTCACTTCCTTCGTTAGGTTTATTCCTAGGTATTTTATTCTTTTTGATGCAATTGTGAATGGAATTGTTTTTCTGATTTCTCTTTCTGTTAGTTCATCATTAGTGTATAGGAAAGCAACAGATTTCTGTGTGTTAATTTTGTATCCTGCAACTTTGCTGAATTCAGATATTAGTTCTAGTAGTTTTGGAATGGAATCTTTAGGGTTTTTTATGTACAGTATCATGTCATCTGCAAATAGTGACAATTTGACTTCTTCTTTACCAATCTGGATGCCTTGTATGTCTTTGTTTTGTCTGATTGCTGTGGCTAGGACCTCCAGTACTATGTTGAATAACAGTGGAGAGAGTGGGCATCCTTGTCTTGTTCTCTAATCTTTATTATGTCCCTCTTTCTACTGACTTTGGGTCTCATTTGTTCTTCTTTTTCTAGATTCGTTAATTGTGAGTTTAGACTGCTCATATGGGAATGTTCTTCTTTCCTGAGGTAGGCCTGTATTGCAATATATTTTCCTCTTGGCATGGCCTTCGCTGCGTCCCACAGATTTTGCGGTGTTGAATTATTGTTGTCTCCATATATTGCTTGATCTCTGTTTTTATTTGGTCATTGATCCATTGGTTATTTAGGAGCATGTTGTGAAGTCTCCATGTGTTTGTGGAGTTTTTCATTTTCTCTGCATAATTTCTAGTTTCATACCTTTGTGATCGGAGAAGCTGGTTGGTACAGTTTCAATCTTTTTTAATTTACTCAGGCTCTTTTTTGTTGCCAAGTATATGATCTATTCTTGAAAATGTTCCGTGTGCCCTTGAGAAGAATGTATATTCTGCTCCTTTTGGGTGTAGAGTTCTGTAGATGTCTGTTAGGTCCATCTGTTCTAATGTGTTGTTCAGTGCCTCTGTCTCCTTATTTTCTGTCTGGTTGATCTGTCCTTCAGAGTGAGTGGAGTGTTGAAGTCTCCTAGAATTAATGCATTGCATTCTATTTCTCCTTTTAATTCTGTTAGTGTATGTTTCATATATGTAGGTGCTCCTGTGTTGGGCGCATAGATATTTATAATGGTTATATCTGCTTGTTGGATTGACCCCTTTATCATTATGTAATGTCCTTTGTCTCTTGTGACTTTCTTTGTTTTGAAGTCTATTTTGTCTGATACAAATACTGCAACTCCTGTTTTTTTCTCCCTATTAGTTGCATGAAATATCTTTTTCCATCCCTTCACTTTACTTTTGGTCTGTGTATGTTGTTGGTTTTAAAGTGAGTCTCTTGTAGGCAGCGTATAGATGGGTCTTGTTTTTTTTTAATCCATTCAGTGACTGTATGTCTTTTGATTGGTGCATTCAGTCCATTTACATTTTACATTTAGGGTGATTATCGATAGGTATGTACTTATTGCCATTGCAGGCTTTAGATTTGTGGTTACCAAAGGTTGAAGGTTAACTTCCTTACTATCTAAGAGTCTAACTTAACTCACTTAATATGCTATTACAAACACAATCTAAAGGTTCTTTTTTTCTCTTCCTTTTTCTTCCTCCTCCATTCTTTATATATTAGCTATCATATTCTATACTCTTTGTCTATGCCTTGATTGACTTTGGGGATAGTTAATTTAATTTTGCATTTGCTTAGTAATTAGCTGTTCTACTTTCTTTACTGTGGTTTTATTACCTCTGGTGACAGCTATTTAACCTTAGGAACACTTCCATCTATAGCAGTCCCTCCAAAATACGCTGTAGAGATGGTTTGTGCGAGGTAAATTCTCTCAGCTTTTGCTTATGTGGAAATTGTTTAATCCCTCCTTCAAATTTAAATGATAGTCTTGCTGGATAAAGTATTCTTGGTTCAAGGCCCTTCTGCTTCACTGCATTAAATACATCATGCCACTCCCTTCTGGTCTGTAAGGTTTCTGTTGAGATGTCTGATGATAGCCTGATGGGCTTTCCTTTGTATGTGATCTTATTTCTCTCTCTGGCTGCTTTTAATAGTCCTTATCCTTGATCTTTGCCATTTTAATTGCTATATATCTTGGTGTTGTCTTCCTTGGGTCCCTTGTGTTGGGAGATCTGTGTACCTCCATGGCCTGAGAGGCTATCTCCTTCCCTAGTTTGGGGAAGTTTTCAGCAATTACCTCCTCAAAGACACTTTCTATCCCTTTCTCTCTCTTCTTCTTCTGGTACCCCTATAATGCGAATATTGTTCCGTTTGGTTTGGTCACACAGTTCTCTCAATATTCTTTCATTCTTAGAGATCCTTTTTTCTCCCTGTGCCTCAGCTTCTTTGTATTCCTCTTCTCTAATTTCTATTTCATTTATCGTCCCCTCCACCATATCTAATCTTCTTTTAATACCCTCCATTGTGCTCTTCAACGATTGGATCTCCGACTGGAATTCATTCCTGAGTTCTTGAATATTTTTCTGTACTTCCATGAGCATGTTAATGATTTTTATTTTGAAATTCCTTTCTGGAAGATTCATGAGGTCAATTTCATTTAAATCTTTCTTAGGTGTTGTATTAATAATTTTACTTTGAACCAGGTTTCTTTGGCATTTCATATTTGTATGTGGCACCCTCTAGTGCCCAGAAGCTCTACTCCCTGTAGCTGCTCAGCTCCTGAAGCAATGTTGGGGGTTGCAGGGGAATGGTATTGGTGCCTGGCAGGAGGAAAGAGGTGTTGCCTGCTTCCTGGCTGCTATGCCTGCCTCCACTGCCAGAACTGGTGGGCTAAGCACACGAGTATAAGCCTCTATGCTCTGTGTTTGTAGTTGCTGTAGATGGGGCTTCCCTCTGGTTGGCCTAATGCCAGGATAGGGTTTGCTGGTTTGTGAGCCAGGTGGGGCTGGCTGGGAGAAAGGTGCAGTAGGCTGCATATCACGCAGGGGGTCCTTGGAGCTGTCTAGCCAGCCAGGGAGCTGGAGCTCCTGAAGTTCAAGAAAGGTCCCAACCTGCTAGGCAGGGTGCACACAGACAATTTTGTCTACCTGTCCTTTCTCCTAGCAGTAAGCTCTGTGCAATCCTTGCCCCTTTAGCAGCCCTGTTGTTGTTACGAAGTCTCTCAGACTGCCCGCCTTTCTTTGGTCCCAGAGCAGCCATATATGGATCACTGCTTTCCATAAGCGGCTGGAATCTCAGTCTCTCCTGGTATTCTGCCTGTCTTAGCTTTCCAACCCCCTAAATCACGAGAGTACCATGAAAACACCATGAAATGTAGGTTTGTGCTCCCAGAGCAGATCTCTGGAGTTAGGTATTCAATAGTACCAGGCCTCCACTCCCTCCCTGCTCCGTTTCTCTTCCTCCCACTGGTGAGCTGGGGTGCAGAAAGGGCTTGGGTCCAGCCAGGCCACGGCTTTGGTATGTTACCCTGTTCCCTGAGGTTTATTCTTTTCTCCAGGTGTATGCAGTTTGGCACAGCCCTATTTCCTGTTGCTCTTTCAGGATTAGTCATATTAATTATATTTTCATATTATATGTGGTTTTAGGAGGAAGCCTCTGTCTCACCTCTCACACCGCCATCTCTTATCCTTACTGTGATGTCCTTTTAGTGAGCAGAATGTCCAGCAGTTTGTTTTGAACTGCACTTTGCCTGAAAGGAGAGATGGCCTTGGGTATAATTCGTGGTCTGAAGCTAACTGGCCAGTTGGTCAAGGACCTAGATAGAGCAAGACTGGAGAACTGGTGACAAGGAAGATTTGGGAAGGAGTATGATGATGAACTTGCAGAATGGATGAAACTAACTGTTCTGTGGTGGAAGCTCAGCCTCCTTTTCCAGGCTGAATGCTTGCTCAATGGAATCATGAATGCAATGGCAGAACTAAGATTAGAGCTGTGCATGGGATCATCCAGCCACTGCTGAGGACCCAGGTTGCCGGTAGTAGGACAAATTCTGAGCTGGTGATACACTTCATGCTCTAAGAGGATCAGCCAACCACTTGGAGGTAAAAAGATTACATTGGCCCTCCCTGGTCACTGAGGGAGTAGTTACTTGACCTTTCTGATAAACATTATTCTAGATTTAGATCTGTCTTCACTGCTTGCCTGTTTTCTGTCAGTGCCACCATCTGAAGACTTAGTAAATGCTTTATACACAATTGTTTTATCTGACACCATATTGCTCTGACCAAGAAATTCAGGCTGTAATGAAAGAAGGCAAGGGTCTGTTGCCCATAGAATTCACAGGTCTAACTGTATATTCACCTGGAAGCACTGGTCTTACTGAACATTCAGTTACGGTGTCTTCTAGGAAACCCTTTTCAATGCTCTCATAGGTGCAGCATATGCTTTGAACTAGTGTCCAGTATTTGGTACTCTTTCTTTCTGTTCCTGTTGTCTGTTTCTGTATAACTTCCTTAAATTACTGGTCTAAACAACTACAACATTTGCTTTGCTTAAAATCTCTAATTCATGCAAGGCTCAGTGGGAATAGCTTATCTGTCCATTTTCTACTTGTTGTCTGCTGGGGCAGCTAAGAAAGCTGGAGGTTGGAATCATCTACACGTCCACTCCTTCACACGTCTGGTGACTAATACTGACTCTGTGGCCGGACATCTGCTCGTGGCCTTTCCACAGTGCTGTTTTGTTCCTCACAACATAGTAGCTTTTCTAAACCACAAAAGTCCTGCAGGGTCTCTTCAACCCACATTCAGTTCATTAGGACTTCATCATTAAGGCTGGGTATATCTAAGGAAGTTCCTTTTTTTTAAGAGGGGAACTGTCAAAGTATTTGTGGTTATGTTTTAAAATCATCACACTTCCACAGGCAGAATTAATGGATTTAGAAACAAAGGTATTAAACCCAATGAACACTACTTAAATTTTTTTTTGTTTTAACTGCATTCTCTGAAATTCTGTGCTTTGCTGGTTTAGGGGTTTCCTACCAAAGAAGGGAATCTTCTAACAACAGCTGGACAGTGGTTCCATTGATTTGGAGCTGAGACTGCCATGTAACCATTTTGCATGTGTTGTGTCCCTGGACTGGCAAGAGAAGGAGAAAAACGAGGCCATGATACTGGCTGGGCAGATAGCCCTGGCCGTCAAGCAGAGAGAGTTTTGCTCGTGTACCTGTAAACAAACAGGTCCATCAAACTCCCAGATCCCTTAGGAATGAAGGTATTCATTGAAGGTAAAGGGAACTTGGAATGCCTGGTTGAGAAGGGAAGCCATAAAGGGAGGTGAAGTCCTGATGGGGGGAGAAAGGAGAGCTGTCATCTTGTACTTTTTGTGATGTTGGATCATGTATACTTGATATGTTTTGATTTTTGTTTTCTTTCTTTACCCTTTACATCACCGTTGTATGTAGGGTATAGTATTGCTGAAACTTCATTAATTAGTCCAGAAGTTGCAGAGGAGTAGATACCACCTAGATGTTCTAGACTTAGAAAGGGATAGATAGATGTAACATCAAGTTAATTGCCTTGGTGGGGGGGGGGGGTGATAGGGTGCCTCTTTGATTGATTGTAGGTTAGTTGCAATATTTTAAAGACAATTTTTTGTGAAGTGTTAAATAAAAATTAAACAGAGTGAATATTAAAGATGAAATTAGCTCTATTAATCATTTCATGAATTGTGCAGCAGCCCATCTGGAAAGTAGTAGGGAGGGATCTGTGCAGAGAAGGAAAGGTTTTCAGAGGTAGAAAGGGAGTGGAAACCAGAAAATTATTAGCAGAGAATCCATTGTTCTAGGCAAGGCCACCCCCGCCCCCCCCCCAAGGGTTACAGGAGAGGCCTATCAGTAAAATTCCTAGTGTTGACCAGGAAGTTCCATGTTGGCTGGTTAAAGGTTACATTCCTGGGTGGGAGTGGTGGTGCTAAATTGCAGTCAGGTTAGGTACTAAGTCTTGACTTGTTGCTGTGTGGCCATTAACATGAGTGACTGCATCTTTGGGCCTGTGGTTTTCTTTTAATATAAGTGTGAGCATTGAACAAGTGGTTATTGTGGTGTCAGGCAGCCAAAGGGGTGCGTTTGTGCTTGATGTTTTTGTGGGTTTTTTTCCTGCTGTCCATCACTGAGTTCTCTTTTTGCATTGCAAATTCCCCATGGTTTGTCCTGGTAGTGGTGAGCACTGCTACAGAAAGTAAGAGACAGTTACTTTTTGTAGCCTTCTTACAGTAGGAGTATGTGCATGTGCACTAACTTCATGCATGGACTGCAACTTCATGAGAAACTGTAGGCCAGTGCCATTCAGTTCAGCTAAGTGACTTCTCAAATTCCTGACCAGAAACTCTGAGAGATAATACATGTTTGTTGTTTTAAGTGCCTTAAGTGGTGGGATAGTTTGTTATGCAGCAGCATGTAACTAACACACCCTCTCCTTGGTGCGGAGGGGAGATGTCACAGCACCTTCACAACTCTGCAAAGATATTCTCACACCAGCTTCTCTTTCTCCATAGAGTTCTTTGTCTTTGCCGGTGTCAGTACTGGACGCTTATCCAGCTGGGAGTCCTTCGTCAATCTCAGCATTTCCTGCATGGAAGATTGGCATCTTTATTCAAAATGTGAGCAGCCTTGACACCTGTTGTATTATTCTCAGATTTTGAGACCTCTCCTAAAGCCTGGACAACGTGAAAACTTTAACACCCCCCCAAAAATTTCCACACACCTGTTAAATAAAAATGCAGTACAATAAAAAATAAGTAAGAGTTCTAGAGGGTTTGTTCTAAATAAACCAATATGTTCTCATTAATCTTGCTCTGGAGGTTGGCCCTTCCCTTGGCCAGTTACTTGAGCTGTTAGCTTCTTCCCTCTTCAATGTCTTTATCTGTAATATGGAATAACAATGGTACCTATCTCATCTGAAATAATCGTAGCATAGCATCTGGTATGTAGGAAACAGTGTATTCTAGGTATTATCTTGAGTCATCGCTTGGCTCGGGAAACATTGCCCAAAGTGTTGTGATTTCCTGGAGTAGGTTGTCTCATAAATTTTATGTAGTCTAGGATGTGTCATTTTTTGAAGTTTTCAAATCAGCTTGAAATTTCTTACTTTTGTCCTTACCTCCTCTCTTGTTCTCAGTAGTCTGGATAAAGGTTCGTGAAGTGGTAAGGGCTTTTCACAGATGGTCTGTGTGCCTAAACACATATCTTCCTGCTACATGATCATCCCACTTAGTGAATTAAGTGAAGATACCAGGTATGTCTTTGTACCATCCTCAGTCTTGCCATCATCGGGGGAGACATGAGTGTTTTTGTATTTTTTGTTTTAATTGTTTAAAAGGAATTAATATGTTTTGAACATTTGTTTAAAAACATGAAATCCTATAGAGCCTTGGTTTGCAACTACTACTGTCTGCTAGTGCTTAATGTATTAATTTGAATATTTTAAAGATAAATTTTAAAAGAGCAGAATTTTAAGCCTCACGTAGGTAATGCAGAAATGCTAAATAAATTTTTTAATGCAAGCCTGTCATGATATCAGTCAGATTCATGGAGAAATTGAGAAGCTGCATGATCTCCTTATAACTCTAATGATTCTGTACTAAGAAGGGTGTCATGATATAAGAGTACAAGCTCCTAACTAAATGGGTATGCATAAGTAAAGCAATATTATGTAAATGAATATGGAAACTCAGATTGTATAAGGTGGTTATGTCAAAAGTTGTGTGCTCTTTTATGGTTTGTCAGCAAATCCTCAGGTTTAAATACGGCATTAGAAGTTAGAAGACTCATTCAAAAGTTCACTTGTTTCTGAACACACTGGAAACAAAAAACCTTTAATTCTTGTTACCTCTTTCTGTCTGCATATTTTACGGGCCAGTGTTAGAAACGTAAGCTAGTCTTCCATTCCAGAAATGTTTCCACTTCCATCTAGCTTTCCCACTGGAGGGCAGTAGAGAACCACCAGAACACCGGCTCTAATGGGACAAGAGAGCCTACTTTTTTCCTACTGATTTGTCACAATTTTTCCTACTGATTTCCTACAGCTTTCCTACTGATAAAATGTCATAATCAAGTACCTTTTCAGGAAACCTACTTGCTCCCATAAAAAGCCACAATTGATTATGAAAGTAAAAGGAAATAAAGCAAATTATGCATTTATGAGCATTTACTAAGTGGGCAGAAAAAAATCCTAAGACAACATCATAAATGTACTTTTTTTGTGGTGGGATTTTTTTGTTCTGGAACTGAACTTGCTGCGGCTTCCTAAAATATGAGTCCAAAAATGTGCAGTGGCTGTGACTGTTACTCGACAAACTGATTTGTAAAGTTATCTATTACCTTGTTAAAATTAAATTAACTATAATTTTGAGCTCACAGCCAGTCAAAATGATGGAAAAGTCAGCCTCAGTCCTTGTTAAGACTCTTCTGGCCACCCTGACCCCCTAAGGTCACTCATAGATCCCAGGAATCACTTACCAGGAGGGACCAACAATCCTGAGGCCACAGTGGTTTGGACTGAGATGCCCAGTGTTCTTGGAAAGTGGCCAGGCCTGTGGTCTTTTTCTCTATTGGTACTGGGGTTTTTGTTAGGGCTGGAAATCCCATGCCTAGGGCCTTCCTCCATAAGATCACCAGCCATCCTTGATCAGGTTCTGTCACTGCTGGGGAGGAAAAATTTTCCTACCCTTCAAGGTTCTTTTGGCTGGTCTAAGAATGAAATTGCCATGAGACAGATTAACAGGAGAGAATTAAATTTAATTATGTATATATGGGGGTTCCTTAAGACCAGGAGGCCTTCAGGCAGTCTGGCGGTTGACGCTTATATGCCATTCAGCTAAGGAGAAGGGAAGAAGGGTCTGGGACTTGAAAGGGAAGGAAGACAACTCAGGAATTGTGAAAAAGAGTAAATGTTAGGTAAACAGATGTTTGATGGGGCACACAGAGGCAGTGGGGCACACAGAGGACGTTTAACAGATAGCTAAGTTCTCCCCTGTCCACCACCCCTAGAGCATTTACACTGTATCTCTGTGGTGATGGCTCCCTTCCTGGAGCAGGTTCTGTATTTAATTTTGTTTAGCAGTTAGGGGGAAGGTCAAAGTTTCTTCCTGAACTTTCTTCTTACAAATTAGCCTAAAATAATCCACATGTTCAAGAGACATTTTGGGGTGGCAAATTTTGCTCCCCTATAGTCACCAACCTGGATGCTTTTAACAGTGGTCACAGGGCTTCACTCCTTGCACACCCCTCCTCCTGCTTTCACCGACTTCTCTGCCCTCCAGCAACATGGATTTCTCCACTGCGCTCCCTTCCCGCCCAGATGCACAGCTTGACCTCCTCATGGAGTCTGGGCTTTCACTAAAGGCAACAAGAAGAGTCGTATTTAAGCCTAAGGCCCAGTAATACAACAGCTCCTGAGATCAGCAAACACTGTGGACTGGCTACCATCAGCAGAAAGTGGGGAAGAAGAAAAACAAAATACACTCTAATGTCTCAACAAATTATCTTGCACAGAAGCTGGAACTGAAGACAGTTCTTTTCCTAGTAACCTCCCTGCTTAAATCACAGGCATTCTTTATGCCTCTAAATACCTTCAGGCGGCATTCAAAATTAGGGCTGTGAGCTTGGAAGTCTTCCTTTGTTAATTGGTTGTACATGATGCCTGTAGAAGCCTTTGAGTGGCAAAGCTGTGGGAGGGGCAGTTTCCATGGTGATTTTCAATGCACCCTTTTTCTTGTGCTTCAATTAGATCTTGTTTGCTGAGCTTCTGAATGAGAGGCACCAGCCCAGTCACTTCTGGAGGGCAAGATGTGGGAAGGCCGCAGCCCCGTTCTGAACCCACTGAGTTGAACCACGCTTACCTTGCCCCCACTTCGTGGTTGCTTCAGCCCCACATTTGCAACACATGTGACAAAGGGCCAATTTCCTTAGTATATAAAGAGAGCTGACATGTTAATATGAACAATAACAAAACACAATAGAAAAAAATGGGCAAAGGACATAAATAGAAGAAAACCTGATGGCTTACATTGTATGAAAATATGTTAATCTCATTCATAATGAAGGAAATACATATTTAAGTAAGATACCATTTTTCACCTACCAGACTGGAAAAGATCTAAAAATTTGATGATGTACTGTGTTCCAAGAATGTGGAAAAATCATTGTATATACTCTGAGAGGGTAAATTGGTATTTCTTCGCATGGTGATTTAGCAGTTCCTCTTTGAGAAATTCATCCTACAAGTGTAATTACATTTGACTTAAAAGCACAAGTAAGAGTATTTATTGAAGCATTTTTGAAGCAAATGCCTGGCGCAGATTAAATGAGTTACCCCCACATCCAGACAGTTATTCACAGGCAAAGAGGGGCAAAAGTGAAGTCAGGTTTTCCTCACCTCCCATGAGTTGTGTGAGCAATCTATTTGCTAAACACTATTGAGGGATAATTCTCAAAAAAAAAAAAAATCAAATAAAATCGACTTAAAATGAACTTGTGTTAAATATTTTATTTTGCTCATAATGAAGGAACTAGGCAGATGTCATAACTGTGTCAAGGAGGAATGGGAGCACAAATTCATGTGGAATAAATGTTGAAATGAATGTGCAAATGGGGTAAAACTTGTTTTTCACAAGTAGGGATGTTGTGTCTGCACCTTACAGAACTGATTTGCGTGTGGAGAGAGGAATTTTCACTGTTAGCAGTGACCTAGAACTTTCAGAGTTGTGAGATAGCTGCCATAGAAACAGTAATGCTGCAGGGTGTGTAGCAGTTTTGCATTGAAGCCATTGTCTGTAGATTTAAGTGGAAAATGCAGAGTCTAACAGCATATAATACAGGTGTCCCAAGTATATTTAAAAAGAGGACATTCAAGTGTGTACATATATATGTTTACATTCTCATTGACTGTTCCTCGGGAGACAGAAGAAATTGGTAACTGTGGCTGACACAGGAGAGGGACTGAGAGTCGGGAACCAGCTGAAAGGGGCTCTGTGTTTCACTGCAGACCTTTATGTACAGCTTGATTATTTTCTTTACTTTTACCATGAGTATAGGCTATTTTTTCAAGAAAAATAAATCCCTCACAAATGTTAGTGTGGCAAATAATAAAGCAGTAAAATATGTAAATCAAGCATTGCAGAAAATACAAGGAGAAATGGGTAGAAATTTAATAGGTATGGGAGAGGGCCTGTAACAACCTCTTTCAGGTTTGGGCAATTGAGCAGACAAAAAATAAGGCTGTGGAGGACAGTTTTCAGTGTGGCTGCATAGCAAGGACATTAGGTTGCTTCTTTAGAAAGACTTAAAAATTTCAAACACATGTAAAAGTAGACTAGCCTAATGAACCCACATGACCCACCACCCAACTACCACTTAACCAATTCATGGCCAACTAATTCTCCATCCACTTGACTCCTTTTCAAATTACATTGAAGCAAATCCCAGAAATCATATCATTTAATCTATAAACATTTCCTCCAGTGAGTATCTCTCAAAATATAAGAAATCATTTTTAAAAACATAACCACAATACCATTACCACTTTTTTAAAATTAAAAATTCATAAGCACAATATCATCACCTAAAATAGTAATTCCATGAGTTCATCAAAAATTTAGTGTTAAAACCTCCAACTGTTTCATAAATGTCATTTTTAAAATTAGTTTTGTTTGAATTAAGATCTGAGCAAGGTCCACACATTTTGATTAGTTTATATGTCTCTCGAATGTCTTACTATAATCTATACATTACCTGTGGAGCTTCTAGAAAATATGGTCCAGGCTCCATCCTGACAGTGTTGAATTTTACTTGAGTCCTGTGCTCCTGGAAAACAGTGACAGTTAAGAAACACACATAAACACACATGCCCTCTGTGTTCTGGAAAAGACTAACCAAAGAACCATCCTTTGCTGTGTGACTTTGGTAAGACTCACATATGCCCCCTTGTTTACTGTCAAAAAGAAAACCACAGGCCCAAATGGAGTCACTTTTGCTAGGCCACATCCCAGACTGGCACTTAATACCTACCTTAATTTCACTATCATCCTCCCCTAGAAATGTAGTCTTAATGACCCGTAAGGATTTTCTGGTAAGCACTAATGAGGTAATCTGTCACATGGGCTCTCTCCATCTACTAAAGAAAGATGAGGTAATCCACCTAATAAGACTCTTGTCCCCAGAGGAAGGTGACTTCACCTGAAATAATCCTTTTTCTGTTTATGACTTCCTCATCCTACTTTAAAAGCCTCTCCCTTTGTAGCCCTTCGGAGCATCTCTCTACTTGCTAGATGGGAGTCTGCTCAGTTTGCAAATGCCTTAATAAAGCCAGGTTTAGGTCTACAGATTTACTCAGCTGAATTTTTGTTCTTTAACATTACCTAGGACAAAACTAGAAACCGACCCTCTCAGTTCCCATTCTTGGCCTCATAAATGATTAGCTGGACTACATCATGATCCAGACTGTGGTGGATTCTTTCCTCCTGGGTCCCTGGGCTTTGGCCCACCTTCAGCCTGAGCCAGCTCACAGCTCTTTCTTATAGCCTCTCCTGAGGAAAGGCTGGCCTCACTCTCTCATCTGCTGTCCTATCAGGCCACCCTTTCACCTCACTTCCCTGCATCTGGGTCTTTCTGTCTTGTATATTCCACTCTATAAAAGAACAACTCTTTTTACCTAACTCTTGAGATCTATGGTCAGAGTTTCTCCCCACTGCAGTGGCCCTCCTCCCCTTTGTGCTGTGGTCCCTCCCACCCCTCCCTGCAATAATCCTTTCAGTAAAGTCTCTCTTTACTAAATCTGGGTTTGTTTTTTATTTGATAATCCCTAGAAATTTAGATTTATTTTTCTCCAGTTGATTGTAATATGAAATGAGATTTGAGAACCATTGCTTAGAGGATGGGAATACAATTACTAGGATAATCTAATACACATGTATCTGTGTTAGTCTGTGTTTCTCCAGAAAGCAGATTCCGAGGCAAGGTCTTGGTGCAGATGGTTTATTTAGGAGGTAATATCAGGAAGCAAAGGAAAAGAGCAGGGACAGTGAGACAGGAAGGAGGAAAATCCCACCGTCGATGCACAAAGGAGAGGTTTCTCCTGCGGGTCACCGAAGCTCATTTCCTCTGGGGATTCCGTGAGGACCATGTAGAATGTACCTTCGATTTTCTCTCACAGGAGACAGCAAGCTGGGGTATTTATCCACTTCATCCTGTCCCTCACTGGTTGAGAATTGTCTCTGAGAGTTTTAAGTCCCAAACTCTGCCAGGCACCTTCAAGCAAAGAAGCAGAGATGTACAGGTCCTTGAGGGCATTGTCAGCACACTGTCCCCTGCAGCTGCACGCACACTCAAGGCTAAGAGGGTTTGGAGCTGGGATCAAGAGCATATGCTGCTGTATTGAACTTTACACCTACAAAGCATGTCCTTGGTTGATTCACACAAGTGCTTAATGAACAGCAAAAGTTGACCACAACGAGTCCCCCAAAATTCCCCCAGTAGAAATTTTAACTAAGACTTGTCTAATACTGTGTGCTTAAGATTTTACATGTAGTATCTTAATTTAAGTCTCAGGGCAGTCACTTGAGATAGTATTAGCTCAATTTTATAAATGAAGAAACTGACCCTTGGGTTAAATACTTTGCCCTAGGTCATATAACTAGAAAAAGAGCAAGGATTTAAACCCTAGCCTTCTGGCTCAGGATTGCAAGGTGTTAACTACTAGAGTATGCTTCCCCACAGCCTTAAATCATGTGGGAAAACTACAAATTATAGCAATCATGTAAATGATCTATCAATAAATACCCCTACCATTTGGGAATTTAAAATATTTCCCTACAGAGAAAATGAAGCAATGACAAAAAACTCCATATGGCAAACTTTATGAGTTAATGGTTAAAGCTATGATAAAAAAGAACATCATCATAAATAAGAAAGAGTAATATATGACTTAAACATTCTGCCCAAAAAAGTTAGGAAAAGAATAAATTAACCTTTGATAATAGGTTAAGATGACAACAGAGAGGACTTTCAATTCAGATCGAGGTGGAATAACAGGAACTGGTTGTACCCGCCTCTCTGGACAACGAAAAAATAGACAAAACATATGGAACAGTGGTGTTCAAAATACTTAATATGAGGCAACAAAGGACAGTGACTCCTGACAGAAAACAAAGGAGTGAAACCTACCTTGAGAGAGTTTCCAGACCTTGGTACTGGAAGGGGACCCCAGGCAAAACCTGGCAGACTTGCTGAGTTGAGGAGATGGAGCTGGGATTCTGGAGGAGAACAAGACAGCTAACGTTCTTAGGCCAGGCTATCAGGAGGAGAGAACTGCATGCAGAGAGGCCAGAGACCTGCAGAAGGTTCTTCTCAAGAATTTGGCAGGATACTGATCAGTGAATGTGTATGTAAGGAAACAATCTGAGGTCAGGGTCAAAGCAGCCAAAAGGATGAGAGGTAACAATGCCCAGTGCTCACACACAGCTGAGAATAGTGCCTGCCCCCACCAGCCAGACTGGGAAACCATGATTCACAGGGCCCTGGGTACAGTGTACAGAAGAATCTTGTCTCATTCATGGGATATAATTAGCCCTAAAATGAGCATTGTTGAAGTCCCACCTAACAAATCTTTAAAGCAAGACTTAAAAGGATCAAACTCTTTCCAAGTAACTCAGCAGTGTCCCAGAACAAAGTGAAGGAATATTTATAGAAAGACAAATACCACACCTAACAAAGTAAATTCATTTTGGTATCATTAATCTACAATTACATGAGCAACATTATGGTTACTAGACTCCCCCCATCATCAAGTCCCCACCACATACCCCATTACAGTCACTGTCCATCAGCATAGTGAGATGCTATAGAATCACTACTTGTCTTCTCTGTGTTGTACAGCCCTCCCCGTGCCCCCCCAACATTAATGTCTGCTAATTGTAATGCCCCATTTTCCCCCTTGCCTCTCCCTTCCCACCCATCTTTTCTAGTCCTTTTCCCTTTGGTAACTGTTAGTCCATTCTTGGGTTCTGTGAGTCTGCTGCTGTTTTGTTCCTTCAGTTTTTTTCTTTAACAAAGTAAATTTTACAACGAAAAATTTTCAGACAATGCAAACAAGTTGGAAGATATGACCCATAATGAGACAAATTATTCAGTTGAAACCAGAATGGACAGAGACATTAGAATTAGCAAAGGATATTAAAACAGTTGTTTTTACTGTATATGTATGTTCAAAAAGTTAAGTAGAGACATGGAAAAATTTTTTTTGCTATTATTAATGCACAATTATATGAACAATATTATAGTTAATAGACTCCCCCTATTATCAAGTCTCCACCACCTAGTCCATTACAGTCACTGTCCATCAGTGTAGCAAGATGCCACAGAATCACTACTTGTCTTCTCCATGTTATACTGCGTTCCCTGTATCCCCTCCCCCGGTAGATTATGTGTGCTAATTGTAATACCCCTTTTACCCCCTTATCCCTCCCTTCCTACCCATCTTTTCCAATCCCTTTGCCTTTGGTAACTGTTAGTCCATTCTTGGGTTCTGTGAGTCAGCTGCTGTTTTGTTCCTTCAGTTTTTTCTTTGTTCTTATACTCCACAGATGAGTAAAATCATTTGATACCCGTCTTTCTCCTCCTGGCTTATTTCACTGAGCATAATACCCTCTAGCTCCATCCATGTTGTTGCAAATGGTAGGATTTGTTTTCTTCTTATGGCTGAATAATATTCCATTGTGTATATGTACCACATCTTCTTTATCCATCTATCCATTAATGTGATGGACACTTAGGTTGCTTCCATTTCTTGGCTATTATAAATAGTGCTGCGATAAACATAGGAGTGCATATGTCTTTTTCAAACTGGGCTCCTGCATTTTTAGGGTAAATTCCTAGGAGTGGAATTCCTGGGTCAAATGGTATTTCTATTTTGAGATTTTTGAGGAACCTCCACACTGCTTTCCATAATGGTTAAACTAGTTTACAGTCCCACCAGCAGGGCAGGAGGGTTCCCCTTTCTCCACATCCTCGCCAACATTTGTTGTTGTTTGTCTTTTGGATGTTGGCCATCCTCACTGGTGTGAGGTGATATCTCATTGTGGTTTTAATTTGCATTTATCTGATAATTAGCGATATGGAGCATCTTTTCATGTGCCTGTTGGCCACCTGAATTTCTTCTTTGGAGAAGTGTCTGTTCAGCTCCTCTGCCCATTTTTTAATTGGCTTATTTGCTTTTTGTTTGTTGAGGTGCGTGAGCTCTTTATATAATTTGGATGTCAACCCCTTATCAGATATGTCATTTATGAATATATTCTGCCATACTGTAGGATGTCTTTTTGTTCTACTGATGGTGTCCTTTGCTGTACAGAAGCTTTTCAGCTTGATATAGTCCCACTTGTTCATTTTTGCTTTTGTTTCCCTTGCCCGGGGAGATACGTTCATGAAGAACTTGTTAATGTTTATGTCCAAGAGATTTTTGCCTTTATTTTTTTCTAAGAGTTTTATGGTTTCATGACTTACATTCAGGTCTTAGATACATTTTGAGTTTACTTTTGTGTATGGGGTTAGACAATAATCCAGTTTCATTCTCTTACATGTAGCTTCCAGGTTTGGAACACCAGCTGTTGAAAAGGCTGTCATTTGCCCATTGTATATCCATGGCTCCTTTATTGTATATTAATTGACCATATATGCTTGGGTTTATATCTGGGCTCTCTAGTCTGTTCCATTGGTCTGTGGGTCGTTCTTGTGCCAGTACCAAATTGTCTTGATTATTGTGGCTTTGTAGTAGAGCTTGAAGTCAGGGAGCATAATTCCCCCCACTTTATTCTTCCTTCTCAGGATTGCTTTGGCTATTCGGGGTCTTTTGTGATTCCATATGAATTTTAGAACTATTTGCTCTAGTTCATTGAAAAGTGCTTCTGGTATTTTGATAGGGATTGTGTTGAATCTGTAGATTGTTTTAGGCAGGATGGCCATTTTGACAGTATTAAATTCTTCCTATCCATGAGCACGGGATGTGTTTCCATTTATTGGTATCTTCTTTAATTTCTCTCATGAGTGTCTTGTAGTTTTCACAGTATAAGTCTTTCACTTCCTTGGTTAGGTTTATTCCTAGGTATTTTATTCTTTTGGATGCAATTGTGAATGGAATTGTTTTCCTGATTTCTCTTTCTGCTAGTTCACCGTTAGTGTATAGAAATGCAACAGATTTCTGTGTATTAATTTTGTATCCTGCAACATTACTGAATTCAGATATTAGATCTAGTAGTTTTGGAGTGGATTATTTAGGGTTTTTTATGTACAGTATCATGTCACCTGCAAACAGGGACAGTTTGACTTCTTCTTCCTTACCAATCTGGATGCCTTTTATTTCTTTGTGTTGTCTGATTGCAGTGGCTAGGACCTCTAGAAATATGTTGAATGAAAGAGGGGAGAGTGGGCATCCTTGTCTTGTTCCTGAGCTTAAAGGAAAAGCTTTCAGCTTCTCTCTGTTAAGTATAATGTTGGCTGTGGGTTTGTCATATATGGCCTTTATTATGCTGAGGTACTTGCCCTCTATACCCATTTTATTGAGAGTTTTTGTCATGAATGGATGTTGAATTTTGTCAGATGCTTTTTCAGCATCTATGGAGATGATCATGTGGTTTTTGTCCTTCTTTTTGTTGATGTGGTGGATGATGTTGATGGATTTTTGAATGTTGTACCATCCTTGCATTCCTGGGATGAATCCCATTTGATCATGATGGATGATCTTTTTGATGTATTTTTGAATTCGGTTTGCTAATATTTTGTTGAGTATTTTTGCGTCTATGTTCATCATGGATATTGGTCTGTAACTTTCTTTTTTTGTGGTGTCTTTGCCTGGTTTTGGTATTAGACTGATGTTGGCCTTGTAGAATGAGTTTGGGCGTATTCCCTCCGCTTCTACTTCTTGGAAAACTTTAAGGAGGATGGGTATTAGGTCTTCACTAAATGTTTGATAAAATTCAGCAGTGAACCATCTGGTATAGAGGTTTTGTTCTCAGGTAGTTTTTTGATTACCAATTCAATTTCTTTGCTGGTAATTGGTCTATTCAGATTTTCTGTTTCTTCCTGGGTCTGCCTTGGTAGGTTGTGTTTTTCTAGAAAGTTGTCCATTTCTTCTAGGTTATCCAGTTTGTTAGCAAATAATTTTTCATACTATTCTCTAATAAATATTTGTATTTCTGTGGTATTCGTAGTGACTTTTCCTTTTTCATTTCTGATTCTGTTTATGTGTGTAGACTTTTTTTCTTGGTAAGTGTGGCTAGGGGTTTATCTATTTTGTTTATTTTCTCGAACAACCAGCTCCTGCTTTCATTGATTCTTTCTATTGTTTTATTCTTCTCAATTTTATTTATTTCTGCTTTAATCTTTATTATGTCCCTCCTTCTACTGACTTTGGGACTCATTTGTTTTTCCTTTTCTAGTTTCATTAATTGTGAGTTTAGACTGTTCATTTGGGATTGTTCTTTCCTGAGATAGGCCTGTATTGCAATATATTTCCCTCATACGGCCTTCGCTGCATCCCACAGATTTTGCAGTGTTGAATTATTGTTGTCATTTGTCTCCATATATTGCTTGATCTCTGTTTTTATTTGGTCATTGATCCATTGATTATTTAGGATCATGTTATTAAGCCTCCATGTGTTTGTGGGCTTTTTCATTTTCTTTGAGTAATTTATTTCATACCTTTGTGATCTGAGAAGCTGGTTGGTACAATTTCAATATTTTTTAATTTACTGAGGTTCTTTTTGTGGCCTAGTATATGATCTATTCTTGAAAATGTTCCATGTGCACTTGAGAGGAATGTGTATCCTGTTGCTTTTGGGTAGAGTGTTCTGTAGATGTCTGTTAGGTCTGTCTGTTCTAATATGTTGTTTAGCGCCTCTGTCTCTTAATTTATTTTCTGTGTAGTTGATCTGTCCTTTGGAGTGAGTGGTGTGTTGAAGTCTCCTAAAATGAATGCATTGCATTCTATTTCCCTCTTTAATTCTGTCAGTATTTGTTTCACATATGTAGGTGATCCTGTGTTGGGTGCATAGATATTTATAGTAGTTATATCCTCTTGTTGGACTGACCCCTTTATCATTATGTAATGTCCTTCTTTGTCTCTTGTGACTTTCTTTGTTTTGAAGTCTATTTTGTCTGATACAAGTACTGCAACTCCTGCTTTTTTCTCCCTATTAGTTGCATGAAGTATCTTTTTCCATCCCTTTACTTTCAGTCTTTGTATGTCTTTGCATTTGAAGTGAGTCTCTTGTAGGCTGCATATAGATTGATCTTGTTTTTTTATCCATTCAGTGACTGTGTCTTTTGACTGGTGCATTCAGACCATTTACATTTAGGTGGCTACCAAAGGTTCAAGGGTAATTCCCTTAACAGTCTAATTTAACTCACCTTGTATGCTATTACAAACACAACTGAAAGATTCTTTTTTTTTCTCTTTCTTTTTCTTTGTCTTCCATTCTTTGTATGTTATGAATCATATTCTGTACTCTTTGTCTGTCCCTTGGGTGACATCTATTTAGTCTTAGGAATACTTCCATCTACAGGAGTCCCTCCAAAATGCACTGTAGGGGTGGTTTGTGGGAGGTAAATTCTCTCAGCTTTGCTTATCTGAAAATTGTTTAATACCTCCTTCAAATTTAAATGATAACCTTGCTGGGTGGAGTTTTCTTGGTTCAAGGCACTTCTACTTCACTGCATTAAATATATCATGCCACTACCTTCTGGCCTAAGGTTTCTGTTGAGAAATATGATGATAGCCTGATGGGTTTTCCTTTGTATGTGATCTTTTTTCTCTCTCTAGCTGCTTTTAAAAGTCTGTCCTTATCCTTGATCTTTGCCATTTTAATTATTATATGTCTTGATGTTGTCTTCCTTGGGTCCCATGTGTTGGGAGATCTGTGCATCTCGATGGCTTGAGAGACTATCTCCTTCCCCAGATTGGGGAAGTTGGAAAATGTTTTTTAAAGAGATTCAAATAGAGCTTTCAGAGATGAAAATTACAATGTAAGTGGACTGTAGGACAACTTCAAGCAGCCTAATGTAAGTCCAAAGGAAAGAAGAGAGGAGGAAAGAGAGAAAAAACACTTAAAGAAATGATGGCTGAAAATTTCCCAAATTTGATGGATACTACAAACTTATACATTGAAGAAATTCGACATATGCTCAAGCACAAGAAATATGAGGAAAACATTAAGGCACATAAATTGCTTAATCAGTGATAAAGAGAACATCTTAAAAACAGCCAGAGAAAAAAACCATGCTACATATAGAGGAACAAGGATAATGATGACTTCAGGTTTCCTGTTGGAAACAATTGAAGTGAGAAGATAATGGAGCAATATCTTTCAAGTACTAAAAGAAAAAAAAAGACCTGTCTACCTAGAATTCTATACTCAATAAAAACACCTCTCAGTGATGAAGGTGAAATAAAGATGTTTTCAAGACTTATAAAGCTCAAAGAATCACTATCATATCACACACAACAAGAAATACTGAAGGGTGTGCTCCAGGCAGAACGAAAATGGTACCAGAAGGAATCTACAGAAGAGAATAAAGGCCACTAGAAATGGGATCCTTGTGACACTTAATTTGTGTGTGCATCTCTGAGCTGACGGGGCTGCTCAGGCAATGCCTCATACTTGAAACTTTCTCAGAAGGATTACCCTTGAACAGTTGGAACTATCTTACCCAGAGGTACCCAGGAATTAAACTGCCATCCCTACCCTGCAGCCTACGGCCAATAACTGACTGAGATGAGGGTAAAAAAGCCCTTTTCCTAAGCTCAAGCTGGGTCAATGTCTGTGGTACAGTTTATCCTCCAGAGCTCCCTGTGGTGTCAGGCTAGACTGCACCCAAAATATTCTTGCATGGCCCCTTTCCCTCCCTGCTCTGCTTCCCCTGCTCCCTTATAAGATTCTTCTGAGGACTTCCGGGAAGATGGCGGTGTGAGCAGGGCGGCAGAAATCTCCTCCCAACACTATATTTATCTACGAAAACACAGCAAATACATCTATTCCTAAAAGAGAGACGAGAATACACAGGAAAGCGCACAGCGTGCAGCTACACCCGAGAGCACTCGGCACCCCAAGAGGCGGGTAAGATACGGAGCCGTGACCCGGCGGGACCCGAGCACTCCCCCACCCCAGCGCACTGGCGGGAGGAGAGGATTCAGAGCTGGGAGGGAGTGGAAGTACACCCTGCGAAGTAGCCAGCCCCGGTGATCGGCGCGGGGAGCGCTGACCCACATTGCGCAGTGCAGCAGAGATTGGAGAGACAGAGGGGCAGAATCTGAGCGGGGAACGCGCCAGGGTGCTTGCAGCCGGCTCCCGGGAAGGAAAAAAAAAGCGCGTGCTTTCTTCAGCGGTCTTAAAGAGACAGGAGCCCAGCGGAGGAGCCGGATCGCCCCAGCACACTCAGCCCAGCAGGCTGGGAGTCCTGGGGAGTTTCAGACGCCTTAACTGGCGACTGAGGAAGCGTAGCCATACTTACACTTCTCACTGAGATCAACAGCCTCCTATTCGTTCCCACCCCTGCCAGAGCAATAAAGGGCCCTGCGGAGTGGCGCAGTCACAGCTGTGGAACAGTGGGGCAATAGCGCCACCTACAGCATTCCCACAGAATCTACGTCTGGTGGGCATTTTTTGGGTTTTTTTGTTTTGTTTTGTTTTTTGTTTTGTTTTTTCTTTCCTTTCTTTTTTTCTTTCTTTCTTTCTTCTTTTTTTTTCTCTTTTTTTTCTTCTCTTTTTAAAGTCTTAAAGAGCCCAGCTGACATACGTGGCAACTATCAGTGACCAATTCTATAGCCATGAAAAGACAGAAGAATATGGTTTTAGACCAAAATCAACCAGACAACCCCAGAGAGGGAGTCTGAAGGGATGGAAATGCACAGTCTTCCTGAAAAAGAATTCAGAATAAAAGTCATAACCATGCTGATGGACCTACAGAGAAATGTGCAAGAGCTGAGGGAGGAAGTGAGGGAACTGAGGAAAGACAATACAGCATTCAGACAAGCGATCGACGGGCCTAACAGCAGAATGGATGAGATGCAAGAGACTGTTAATGGAATAGAAAACAGAGAACAGGAGTACAGAGCAGCTGAGGCAGAGAGAGATAAAAGGATTTCTAGGAATGAAAGAATATTAAGAGAACTGTGTGACCAGTCCAAACGGAACAATATTCGCATTATAGGAGTAACAGAGGAAGAAGAGAGAGAAAAAGGGATAGAAAGTGTCTTTGAAGAAATAATTGCTGAAAACTTTCCCTCGCTGGGGAAGGAAGTAGTCTCGCAGTCCACCGAAGCTCATAGATTTCCCAACACAAGGGACCCAAGGAAGACAACACCAAGACACATAATAATTAAGATGGCAAAGATCAAAGATAAAGACAGGGTATTAAAGGCAGCTAGAGAGAGAAAAAAGATCACCTACAAAGGAAAACCCATCAGACTATCATCAGACTTCTCAACAGAAACCTTACAGGCCAGAAGAGAATGGCATGATATATTTAACGTTATGAAACAGAATGGCCTCGAACCAAGAATATTGTATCCGGCACGATTATCATTTAAATATGATGGAGGGATTAAACAACTTCCAGACAAACGAAAGTTGAGAGAGTTTGCCTCTCATAAACCACCACTACAGGATATCTTAAATGGACTGCTCTAGATGGAGGCACACCTAAGGCTAAAAAGATGTCACCAGAGAAAGTAAAATCATAGCAAAGAAAGCAGACCATCCAAATACTAACTAAAGGCAAAGAATAAAACACCTATTATAGAAAGAATGGAGGAGGAGGAATAAGAAGGGAGAGAAATAAAGAAACATCAGACTGTGTTTACAATAACTTAACAACAAAGTTAAGTTAGATTGTTAGATAGTAAAGAAGCAACCCTTGAACCCTTGGTAACCACGAATCTAAAGCCAGCAATGGCAATAAGTACATACCTATCAATAATCACCCTAAATGTAAATGGACTGAATGCACCAATCAAAAGACACAGAGTAACAGAATGGATAAAAAAGCAAGACCCATCTATATGCTGCCTACAAGAAACTCACCTCAAATCCAAAGATATACACAGACTAAAAGTGAAGGGATGGAAAAAGATATTTCATGCAAACAACAAAGAGAAAAAAGCAGGTGTTGCAGTACTTGTATCAGACAAAATAGACTTCAAAACGAAGAAAGTAGCAAGAGATAAAGAAGGACATTACATAATGATAAAGGGGTCAGTCCAACAAGAAGATATAACCATTATAAATATATATGCACCCAACACAGGAGCGCCAGCATATGTGAAACAAATACTAACAGAATTAAAGGAGGAAATAGACAGCAATGCATTCATTTTAGGAGACTTCAACACACCACTCACTCCAAAGGACAGATCAACCAGACAGAAAATAAGTAAAGACACAGAGGCACTGAACAACACACTAGAACAGATGGACCTAACAGACATCTACAGAACTCTACACCCAAAAGCAACAGGATACACATTCTTCTCAAGTCCACATGAAACATTTTCCAGAATAGACCACATACTAGGCCAAAAAGAAACTCAGTAATTTCAAAAATATTGAAATCCTACCAACCAACTTCTCAGATCACCAAGGTATAAAACTAGAAATAAATTTTAGAAATAAATCAAAAAGGCTCACAAATACATGGAGACTTAACAACATTCTCCTAATTAATCAATAGGTTAATGACCAAATCAAAACAGAAATCAAAGAATATATGGAGACTAATGACAACAACAACACAAAGCCACAACTTCTGTGGGATGCAGCAAAGGCAGTTCTAAGAGGAAAGTATATTGCAATCAGGCCTATTTAAAGAAGGAAGAACATTCCCAAATGAATAGTCTAAAGACACAATTACTGAAATTGGAAAAAGAAGAACAAATGAGGCCCAAAGTCACCAGAAGGAGGGACATAATAAAGATCAGAGAAGAAATAAATAAAATTGAGAAGAATAAAACAATAGAAAAAATCAATGAAACCAAGAGCTGGTTCTTTGAAAAAATAAACAAAATAGATAAACCCCTAGCCAGACTCATTAAGAGAAAAAGAGAATGTACACACATAAACACAATCAGAAATGAGAAAGGAAAAATCACGACGGACCCCACAGAAATGCAAAGAATCATAAGAGAATATTATGAGAACCTATATGCTAACAAGCTGGAAAACATAGAAGAAATGGACAACTTCTTAGAAAAATACAACCTTCCAAGACTGACCAAGCAAGAAACAGAAAAACTAAACAGACCAATCACCAGTGACGAAATCGAATTGGTAATCAAAAAACTACCCAAGAACAAAACCCCTGGGCCTGATGGATTCACCTCTGAATTCTACCAGACATATAGAGAAGAAATAACACCGATTCTCCTTAAAGTTTTCCAAAAAATAGAAGAGGAGGGAATACTTCCAAACTCATTCTATGAAGCCAGCATCACTCTAATACCAAAACCGGGCAAAGACCTCACCAAAAAAGAAAATTACAGACCAATATCCCTGATGAACGTAGATGCAAAAATACTCAACAAAATATTATCAAACCGAATTCAAAAATACATCAAGAGGATCATACACCATGATCAAGTGGGATTCATCCCAGGGATGCAAGGATGGTACAACATTCGAAAATCCATCAGCATCATCCACCACATCAACAAAAAGAAGAACAAAAACCACATGATCATCTCCATAGATGCTGAAAAGCATTTGACAAAATTCAGCATCCATTCCTGATTAAAACTCTCAACAAAATGGGTATAGAGGGCAAGTACCTCAACATCATAAAGGCTATATATGGCAAACCCACAGCTAACATCATACTTAACGGCGAGACGCTGAAAGCTTTTCATCTAAGATCGGGAACAAGACGGATGCCCACTCTCTCCACTGTTATTCAACATAGTACTGGAGGTCCTAGCCACAGCAATCAGACAAAACAAAGACATACAAGGCATCCAGATTGGTAAAGAAGAAGTCAAAGTGTCACTATTTGCAGATGACATGATACTGTACATAAAAAACCCTAAAGATTCCATTCCAAAACTACTAGAACTAATATCTGAATTCAGCAAAGTTGCAGGATACAAAATTAACACACAGAAATCTGTTGCTTTCTATACACTAATGATGAACTAACAGAAAGAGAAATCAGAAAAACAATTCCATTCACAATTGCATCAAAAAGAATAAAATACCTAGGAATAGACCTAACGAAGGAAGAGAAAGACCTGTACTCTGAAAACTACAGGACACTCCTAAGAGAAATTAGAGGACACTAACAAATGGAAATTCATCCCATGCTCTTGGCTAGGAAGAATCAATATTGTCAAAATGGCTATACTACCTAAAGCAATCTACAGATTCAATGCAATCCCTATCAAACTACCAACAGCTTTCTTCAATGAACTGGACCATATAATTCTAAAATTCATATGGAATCACAAAAGACCCCGAATAGCCAAATCAATCCTGAGAAGGAGGAATAGAACAGGGGGAATTACACTCCCTGACTTCAAGCTCTACTACAAAGCCACATTAATCAAGACAATTTGGTATTGGCACAAAAACAGACCCACAGACCAGTGGAACAGAATAGAAAATCCAAACATTAACCCAAACATATACAGTCAATTAATATTTGATAAAAGTGCCTTGGATATACAATGGGGAGATGACAGCCTCTTCAGCAGCTGGTGTTGGAAAAACTGGACAGCTACATGTAAGAGAATGAAACTGGACTACTGTCTAGCCCCATACACAAAGGTAAACTCAAGGTGGATCAAAGACTTGAATGTAAGTCATGAAACCATAAAACTCTTAGAAAAAAACATAGGCAAACATCTCCTGGACATAAACATGAGCAACTTCTTCATGAACATATCTCCCCGGGCAAGGGAAACAAAAGCAAAAATGAACAAGTGGGACTATATCAAGCTGAAAAGCTTCTGTACAGCAAAGGACACCATCAGTAGAACAAAAAGACATCCTACAGTATGGGAGAATATATTCATAAAAAACGTATCTGATAAAGGGTTGACATCCAAAATATATAAAGAACTCATGCACCTTAACAAACAGAAAGCAAATAATCCAATTAAGAAATGGGCAGAGGACATGAATAGACACTTCTCCAAAGAAGAAATTCAGATGGCCAACAGGCACATGAAAAGATGCTCCACATCGCTAATCATCAGAGAAATGCAGATTAAAACCACAATGAGATATCACCTCACACCAGTGAGGATGGCCAACATCCAAACACAAACAACAACAAATGTTGGCGAGGATGTGGAGAAAAGGGAACCCTCCTACACTGCTGGTGGGACTGCAAATTAGTTCAACCATTGTGGAAAGCAGTATGGAGGTTCCTCAAAAAACTCAAAATAGAAATACCATTTGACCCAGGAATTCCACTCCTAGGAATTTACCCTAAGAATGCAGCAGCCCAATTTGAAAAGGACAGATGCACCCCTATGTTTATTGCAGCACTATTTACAATAGCCAAGAAATGGAAGCAACCTAAGTGTCCATCAGTAGATGAATGGATAAAGAAGATGTGGTACATATACCCAATGGAATATTATTCAGCCATAAGAAGAAAACAAATCCTACCATTTGCAACAACATGGATGGAGCTAGAGGGTATTATGCTCAGTGAAATAAGCCAAGCCGAAAAAGACAAGTATCAAATGATTTCACTCATATGTGGAGTATACAAACAAAGGAAAAACTGAAGGAACAAAACAGCAGCAGACTCACAGAACCCAAGAACGGACTAATAGTTACCAAAGGGAAAGGGACTGGGGAAAATGGGCGGGAAGGGAGGGATAAGAGGGAAAAAGGGGCATTACGATTAGCAGATATAATGTTGGGGCGGCACAGGGAGGGCAGTACAACTCAGAGAAGACAAGTAGTGATTCTATAGCATCTCATTATGCTGATGGACAGTGACTGTGATGGGGTTGGTGGGGGGGACCTGATGAAGGGGTAGTTTAATAACCGTAATATTGCACATGTAATTGTAGATTAATGATAATAAAATAAATTATATTTAAAAAAAGATTCTTCTGGGAATGCTTTAAAAATAAATCACATGTATATGAATCTCGGCCTCCAGCTCTTCTTCAGGAAACCTGACCTAGGCGAGGCACAGAGTATGAAGATATTTGTACCCAATGTAGATACTGCCCAGAAGGTATGCACATTGGGGAGCGTCACAGTAATGAACTGCATGAGACCACCCCCTGGGTATAGGTCAGTTCTCTTTTTTCAGCCGCTGTTGCTCACTCGGTGGACTTATGAGTAAAGTGGCCATGACATCAGGAATGCAGGCCACCCTTGATCTTAACAACATAAACTTTCTTACACTAAGACTGATCTGGCTACTGCTGCTGCTGAGAGCACAATATGCCAGCAAAAATGCCAGTGCTGAGTCCCTCCTATGGTATCATTCCCCTGGGGGCCAGCCACCTTGCCTGGAGCAGGTCAGCTACATTGGAGCCCTGACCATTAAGTGATCAGCAGTTTGTCCTCACTGATTCTTTCTGCACATGTATTATTTTTCTCT
Source organism: Smutsia gigantea (assembly GCA_032199065.1). NCBI lineage: Eukaryota > Metazoa > Chordata > Mammalia > Pholidota > Manidae > Smutsia > Smutsia gigantea. The sequence continues at coordinate 251,155 of JAVSCE010012734.1, read as the reverse complement.
GCAATTAGCTTCTGCCAATACCATTACCTATGGGCTTACAATTCACCATCAAGATATCCCACAAGTTGATTACAACCAGGGAACTCATTTTACCCTAAGTAAGTGCAGCAAGAGATTCAACTTGTCTTATCATGGGTCCCCAAATCCAGAAACAGCTGGTCTGATAAAATTTTGAAATGGTGTGCTGAAGAATCAGTTATGGGACCAGCTGGGAGACAACATCTTACCAAGTTGGACTGTTGTTTTATAGGATATGATTTGCACCAATAATTAATATATGTTGCATTTTCTCTTATAGCAAGATTACACAGGTTGGGAACCAAGGAGTGGAAGTAGGAGGGGCTTCTTAGAACTAATCCACTGGTGGCCTCTCCATCTGTGTAACCATGACTCCTCTTGTCTAGAAGTCTTAATTCCAAAGAGTGGCATGCTTCTATCAGGATACCTGACAATGAGTCCATTGATGTGGAGGCATTTCTACACAGTGCAGGCAGATAAGACTATGTCTGGAATCAGGGGACACACTGGGACATTTCTTAATTCTTACATGTTTAATAGGAAGGGTCAATAAGGGGGAAAGGGGCAGTAGTAACCCCAAAAGACGGGACGATTAAGGACTGAAGCCCATTAAAAATGAAGTTTTGGGTGACCTTACTGGGTAAAGAATTCCAACCAGGAGTTAGATTCTGACTGAAGCAAGGGTTACGTGGACTAAGTTGTGGAGGAAGGATGTGATAAATATTGACTGTGGCTTTCAGGTATGAAGTGGGGAACTGAGGCTGCTATATATGTGTATTTTAACCAGTGGTTGTCCTCAGACAATCCCCGTAGCACATTTCCTCTGGTTTCACATGAAGAGTTTTGGTGTTGCTTAGCTTTATAATTTAATTCAGTGGCAATCGGGTTATAAGGAGACATAGCCAGGCCTGATGGTGCTGCATATACCTTGGAAATCCTAGACCTGACAGGCATGACGTGGAGGATAGGATTTTTGTTTCCTCTTGTTGGGGAGAAGTTGAGAGCATCTTTGTTTGTAGGACATTTCTTCTACATGTAACCCATGTAACCCATTTTGTCATGTTAGTCTCAGCCTATCCATAGTGATGATATTGACTAGGAATGCCCGAGGCACTTGCCCAAGTCCTCTTCCTCTTGACAAGCCCCCACAGACATTTCCCCCACCTGGGCCGATGTCGTGGCTGGATCAGCCCCATGGTTCTTATGACTGCAGGATGTACCTCAGCAAGAAACTGTAGAGAACTTTGGGGAACAAGATTTTCACTCACAAGTCCTGGAGGGCCACACGGTAAGGTCAGCAGGGAGGGGTGGGGATCTGGGGCTCTGCCTTTATTAGGGTCCAAGGGCAGGGTGTCTAGGGTTCCATGGGCTCACTCTCCTTTGGCTAATGTAAAGCACAAGAGTGGGAATGAGGTTATGGGAAGGGAGAAGTGGGGTCACTGAAACGGTCAGTTATCTAGGCAACCCAGGTTCTCTGAAAGAGGACCTTCGTAGGTGTGGGTTGTCATCTGGTGGTTTCTCCAGTAGCTGTGTCACACAGTTGGCAATATGTGTATTCAGGATGGATGTCTTTTGAAATGGATGCCTGGACAGAAGCTTGATGTCAGGCACTTACACTGCAGTTCTGTGTTAGGGAGAAGCAGAAGTCGTTTCAGAGAGTTAAGTGTGAGCAAGAGGGTGGGAATGAATGCTGAGTAGCAAAAGGGGTGGACTGTGCTGGTTCTGAGCTTTTTATGCCTTGCCCTGTCCCTTCTCTGGTGGACTGGGGCTTGTCCCTTGCAGGCTACATTTTTCCAGATTCATGTCAGCTGGCTTCTGCCTGGAGTCAGCACTACTGGGAAACTGGGGGAAGGAGAAGAAGAAGGTGGGGAATTTCTGTCTCTTCCTTTCGTTCTGAGCATCATCCCTGCCTGGGGCCAGGTGTGTTTCCATATCCATCTGTGGCACATGCAGATGTTTATGTATGTAAAAGCTTGTGTGTGCTGTGCCTTTGAAATGCACCTCTGGACCATTATGTTTGCTGTATCACCAAGAAAAAGGATTGAAAGTCACTATTGATGCAATCTATTAAAGGTGTTTTCTTTAAGTGGTGGCATTTTTGATGACTTTTCTTCATTTGGTTACTTTTATTTTATTTAATTTATTTATTTATTTTGTTTTTTATTAAGATATTATTGATATACACTCTTATGAAGGCTTCACATGAAAAAACAATGTGGTTACTACATTTACCCATATTACCAAGCTCCCACCCATACCCCAATGCCGTCACTGTCCTTGGTTGTAGTAAGATGCCACAGATTTACTATTTGCCTTCTCTGTGCTGCACTGTTTTCCCTGTGATCCCCCACACTATGTGTACTAAACAAAATACCCCTCAATCCCCTTCTCCCACCCTCCCCACCTGCCCTCCCACACCCCTCCCCTTTGGTGACCACTAGTACCTTCTTGGAGTCTCTGATTCTGCTGCTATCTTGTTCCTTCAGTTTTGCTTCACTGTTATACTCCACAAATGAGGGAAATCATTTGGCCCTTTCTCCACCTGGCTTATTTCACTGAGCATAATATCCTCTAGTTCCATCCATGTTGTTCCAAATGGTAGGATTTATTTCTTTTTATGGCTGAATAGATTTCCATTGTGTATATGTACCACATCTTCTTTATCCATTCATCTACTGATGGACACTTAGGGTTGCTTCCATATCTTGGCTATTGTAAAAAGTGCTGCAATAAACATAGGGGTGCATATGTCTTTTTGAATCTGAGAAGTTGTATTCTTTGGGTAAATTCCACTCTGGCCACCATCACTCTGCCCATGTCCACTCCATCGGTGCATAGCCCATATCAGCAGATGCCAGGTGTGTGGAGGGAGAATTGCTGGCTCAGGGTGGGCACAGGTGAGGTACTCCAGTTTACTTTTATCTGTTAGTTTTGCTTGTCTTCATCTATCATGTTAAAAGTTCTTCCTAGATGTCTGGTGATTTTTGGTTGGTGATATAGTGATGGGACATGAAAACCCTAGTTGGACATATCAAATGTGTCCTTCACTGTAGGATTATCTAAGCTGGGCCACTGATGTCAGTAGCAGATCTCTCTTCTTCAGCTGGTCAGATCCCAGAGAAGGCTCTTTCAATCTCCTTGCCAGAAGGTTGTAAAGGAGAAATACTTCTTGCTATGGTCTGAATGTTTGTGTCCCCCTAAATTCATATGTTGATAACTTAATGTCCAATGTTACGGTATTATAGGGTCTTTGGGAGTTGAATAGGTCGTTAGAGTGGAGCTCTCATAAATGAGATTAATGCTCCCATAAAAGAGACCCAAGAGAGCTCCTTTGTCCCTTCTGCCATGTGAAGATACAATGAGACTTGCAACCTAGAAGAGGCCCTCCCCAGGACCCAGCCATACTGGTATTCTGCTCTCTAGCCTCTAGGACTGTGAGAAATAAGTTTCTGCTGTATATAAGTCATCTGGTCTGGTGTTTTATTATAGCAGCCCAAATAGACTAAGATGCTTCTCTTTTTCTTCTATTATCCTCAGTTCTGGTTACCAGATGGGGTTTTTCTCATATTAATTATCCACTCTCTGGGGGCCACTGACCAGGTATCCTATGACTTAACTCAATTGTGATGCTATCTACCTTGAGATAACATCAGATCGCACCAGTTAAGGGCTCAGTCCCACAAGACTGTCCTATTTCAGACCCTAATCACAAGTCCAGGTTGTCACCTGTGTTTCCAACAAGCTATAAATTGGATGTTCCCATACCCCTCTCCTTGGGTTTGATAATTTGCTAGAGCAGCTCACGAAACTCAAGAAAACAGTTTATTTACTATTACTCATTTATTATAAAGGCTACAACTCAGATGGAAGAGATGCAGAGGACAAGTTATGGGGAAAAGGGTATGGAGCTTCCATGCCCTTTACAGATACACTTCTTTCCCAGCACCTCCATGTTGGTGACAGCCTGGGAGCTCTCTAAACCCTGTCCTTTGGGTTTTTATGGAGGCTTCATTATGTAGGGATGACTGATCAAATCACAGGCCATTAGTGATTAACTCAACTTCTAGTACCATTCCTATATCTGGAGGTTAGGGAGTGAGGCTGAAGGTTCCAACCCTCTAAACACATGGTTGTGCTTTCTGGAAACCAGCCCCCATCCTGAGTGTATCTGGGGCTTTCCAAAAATCGCCTCATTAACATAAACTCAGGTGTGGTTGCAAATGGCTTGTTATGAATGACAGAAGACACCCCTTTCATCTTTATCACTCGAGCTATTTTAGGAACCAAGGACAAAAGACCAAATATAGCGAAGATTCTCCCTTCCCTCTTATCACTTAGGCATTTATAAGAGTTTTAGAAGCTCTGTGCCAAGAATGGCACAAAGACCAAATATATTCTTTATTATAAATCATAATCTCATGGGAGTATTTAGGTCTGGTTACCAATGTTGTGGAGCCTTTGAGGGAAGAGCACTAGACATCTCAGCTTTCAGCAAGTAAATACTCAGTCCTCCTAGTTTCAGGTTGGTGCCTGTTGAAGACACAGCCAGTGCACCCTGAATTCCTCAAATCTTTTGTTTTTAAATTCTTAATAAACTTTATTTTTTAGAGAAGTTTTACTTTCATAGCAAAATTAAACAGAAGGTACAAAGAGTACTCAAATACTTCTGCCCCGACACATGCATAGCCTCCCCCACCATCAGCACCCCAAACTGCCGGGGTATACATTTACTACAATCGATGAACCTACACAGACACATCATATCACCCTAAGTCCATAGTTTACATTAGGGTCACTCTTGGTTGTGCACATCCTATGGGCTTTGATACATGTGTAATGCCATATGTCCACCATTATAATGTCATACAGAATAGATCCACTGCCCTAAAATCCTCTATGCTGGACCTGGTCATCCCTCTCTCACTCCTAATCCTTGGTAACTATTGATCTTTTCATTGTGTCCATAGGTTTGCCTTTTCTGGATGTTGTAGAGTTGGAATCATGTAGTATATAGCTTTCCAGATTGGCTTCTTTCACTTAACAATGTTCATTTAAGATTCCTTTCCGTCTTTTCATGGCTTGACAGCTCATTTCCTTTTAGCCCTGAACAGTATTCCATTGCCTGGATAGACCACAGTTTATCTGTTCATCTACTGAAGGACATCTTGGTTGCTTATAAGTTTTTATGACCCCTTTTCACCTCTAGGCTTTTGCTTGTATGAATCATCCCTGATGGTGAAACTCAGCTCTCTTATTACTTCACAAATATGTTCCATTCATACAAAGTATCTGTAAGTAAGGAGAATTTACTATAGCACTAGTCATGGGGCATATTGTGACAAAATAAAATTGTAAATACATGATTTTACAGTATTTGCATCTCACTTAAACTTCTTTATACCTTATTGATTAAGAATTATTGATCAGATTTGAAAAATGTACTACAAATGATAGTAATCACAGCATTGTGGTTCTGGCATGAGGATAGTTATAGATGAATGGACTGGAAAGTCGAAAAATAAACTCATACATCTATGGCCAATTGATTTTTGACAAGGATGCTAAAACCATTCCCTGGGGAAAGAATGGTCTTTTCAACAAATGGTGCTGGGATAAATGGATAGTCACATGCAAAAGAATGAAGTTGGACCCCCTACCACATATTATGTATAAATTATTAACTCAAAATGGATGAAAAATCTAAATGTAACAAATGAAGCTATAAAACTCTTAGAAGGTAATCTAGGTGTAAACTGTCACATGGCCTTGGGTCAGGCAATAGTTTCTTAGATATAATAAACAAAACAAAAGTGGCAAAAGGAAAAATGGACAAATTGGACCTAATCAAAGTTAAAAATTGTGAAGCAAAGGACACTATCAGGGAGTCTGGGAAGATGGCAGCATGAGCAGGACAGCGGAAATATCCTCCCAAGACCATATATACTTATGAGAATACAACAAATACAACTATTCCTAAAAGAGAGACCAGAAGATACAGGACAACATCCAGGCTACAGCTACACCTGCGAGAACTCAGCGCCTCACAAAGCGGGTAAGATACAAAGCCGCGACCCGGCGGGACGCGAGCACTCCCTCCACCGCAGTGCTCTGGCAGGAGGAAAAGATACAGAGCAGGGAGTGAGTGGAAGCACAGGCCCGCCAAATAACCAGCCCTGGTGATCTGTGCCAGGAGTACTGGCACACATCGCATAGGGTATCAGAGATGAGAGAAACAGAAGTGCAGGATCTGAGAAGGACAACGCAACCAGGTCTTCAGCCGGCTCAAAAGAAAAGCGCGCACTTTTTTAAAAGTCTTAAAGAGACAAGGGCCCAACAGGGGAACAAAATTGTCCCAGCGCATTCAGCCCAGCAGGCTGGGAGTCCTGGGGAATTTTGGACCCCTTGGCCAGCGGCCAGGCAAAGCAGCCGCACCAAGGCTTCCCATAGATACCAGCAGCCTTGCATTCATTCCCTCCCCAGCCAGAGCCACAAAGGGTCCAGCGGAGCCGCCGCTGCTGCAGAAAAGTAGAGCAGCAGCGCCACCCACAGCATCCTTACAGAATCTACTCCCAGCGGGCATTTCTTTTTTTTTTACAGTCTTACCGGTGTGCAGAAAAACAGCTCAGGCCTGGGAGAAGGGCAAGGAGAACAACAAGCAGGAAGGGACTTTATTCTCCCAGCTGACACACGTGGTGCCTACCAGCGACCACTTCTATCGCCATGAAAAGACAGAGGAATATGGTACAAACAAAGCTTAGCCAGACAACCCCAGAGAGGGACGCTGATGGGATGGACATGCACAATCTTCCTGAAAAAGAATTCAGAATAAAAGTCATAACCATCTGATGGATCTACAGAGAAATATGCAAGAGCTAAGGAAGGAAGTGAGGGAAGTGAGGAAAGACAATGCAGAAATCAGACAAGTGATCAACGGGCTTAGCAGCAGACTGGATGAGATGCAAGAGACTGTTAATGGAATAGAAATCAGAGAACAGGAATACAGAGAAAGTGAGGCAGAGACAGATAAAAGGATCTCTAGGAATGAAAGAATATTAAGAGAACTGTGTGTCCAATCCAAACGGAACAATATTCGCATTATAGGAGTACCAGAGGAAGAAGAGAGAGAAAAAGGGATAGAAAATGTCTTTGAAGAAATAATTGCTGAAAACTTCCCCAAGCTGGGGAAGGAAATAGTCTCTCAGACCATGGAAGCCCACAGATTTCCCAACACAAGGAACCCAAGGAAGACAAAACCAAGACACATAATAATTAAAATGGCAAGGATCAAAGATAAGGACAGAGTATTAAAGGCAGCTAGAGAGAGAAAAAAGATCACCTACAAAGGAAAACCCATCAGACTATCATCAGACTTCTCAACAGAAACCTTACAGGCCAGAAGAGAATGGCATGATATATTTAATGTAATGAAACAGAAGGGCCTTGAACCAAGAATATTGTATCCAGCATGATTATCATTTAAATTTGAGAGAGGGATTAAACAATTCCCAGACAACCGAAAGTTGAGAGAGTTTGCCTCTCATAAACCACCTCTACAGGATATCTTAAAGGGACTGCTCTAGATGGAAGCACTCCTAAGGCTAAAAAGATGTCACCAGAGAAAATAAAATCATAGCAAAGAAAGCAGACCATCCAAATACTAGCTAAAGGCAAAGAATAAAACAACTAGTTTATAAAGAAGGAGGAGGAAGAATAAGGAGGGAGAGAAATAAAGAATCATCAGCTGTGTTTACAATATCTTAACAAGAAAGTTAAGTTAGACTGTTAGATAGTAAAGAAGCAACCCTTGAACCTTTGGTAACCACGAATCTAAAGCCAGCAATGGCAATAAGTACCTATCTATCAATAATCACCCTAAATGTAAATGGACTGAATGCACCAATCAAAAGACACAGAGTAATAGAATGGATAAAAAGGCAAGACCCATCTATATGCTGCTTACAAGAGACTCACCTCAAACCCAAAGATATACACAGACTAAAGGTGAAGGGTTGGAAAAAGATATTTCATGCAAACAACAAGGAGAAAAAAGTAGGTGTTGCAGTACTTGTATCAGACAAAATAGACTTCAAAACAAAGAAAGTAGCAAGAGATAAAGAAGGACATTACATAATGATAAAGGGGTCAGTCCAACAAGAGGATATAACCATTTTAAATATATATGCATCCAACACAGGAGCACTGATATATGTGAAATAAGTACTAACAGAATTAAAGGAGGAAATAGACAGCAATGCATTCATTTTAGGAGACTTCAACACACCACTCACTCCAAAGGACTGATCAACCAGACAGAAAATAAGTAAAGACACAGAGGCACTGAACAACACACTAGAACAGATGGGCCTAACAGACATCTACAGAACTCTACATCCAAAAGCAACAGGATACATATTCTTCTCAAGTGCACATGGAACATTTTCCAGAATAGACCACATACTAGGCCACAAAAAGAACCTCAGTAAAGTCAAAAATATTGAAATTCTACCAACCAACTTCTCAGATCACAAAGGTATAAAACTAGAAATAAATTGTAGAAAGAAAACAAAAAGGCTCACAAATACATGGAGACTTAACAACATTCTCCTAAATAATCAATGGGTCAACGACCAAATTAAAACAGAGATCAAAGAATATTTGGAGACTAATGACAACAACAACACAAAGCCACAACTTCTGTGGGACGCAGCAAAGGCAGTTCTAAGAGGAAAGTATATTGCAATCCAGGCCTATTTAAAGAAGGAAGAACAATCCCAAATGAATAGTCTAAAGACACAATTACTGAAATTGGAAAAAAAAGAACAAATGAGGCCCAAAGTCACCAGAAGGAGGGACATAATAAAGATGAGAGAAGAAATAAATAAAATTGAGAAGAATAAAACAATAGAAAAAATCAATGAAACCAAGAGCTGGTTCTTTGAAAAAATAAACAAAATAGATAAACCCCTAGCCAGACTCATTAAGAGAAAAAGAGAATCTACACACATAAACACAATCAGAAATGAGAAAGGAAAAATCACGATGGACCCCACAGAAATACAAAGAATCATAAGAGAATATTATGAGAATCTATATGCTAACAAGCTGGAAAACATAGAAGAAATGGACAACTTCTTAGAAAAATACAACCTTCCAAGACTGACCAAGCAAGAAACAGAAAAACTAAACAGACCAATCACCAGCGACGAAATCGAATTGGTAATCAAAAAACTACCCAAGAACAAAACCCCCGGGCCTGATGGATTCACCTCTGAATTCTACCAGACATATAGAGAAGAAATAACACCCATTCTCCTTAAAGTTTTCCAAAAAATAGAAGAGGAGGGAATACTTCCAAACTCATTCTATGAAGCCAGCATCACTCTAATACCAAAACCGGGCAAAGACCTCACCAAAAAAGAAAATTACAGACCAATATCCCTGATGAACGTAGATGCAAAAATACTCAACAAAATATTATCAAACCGAATTCAAAAATACATCAAGAGGATCATACACCATGATCAAGTGGGATTCATCCCAGGGATGCAAGGATGGTACAACATTCGAAAATCCATCAACATCATCCACCACATCAACAAAAAGAAGAACAAAAACCACATGATCATCTTCATAGATGCTGAAAAAGCATTTGACAAAATTCAACATCCATTCATGATAAAAACTCTCAACAAAATGGGTATAGAGGGCAAGTCCTTCAACACCATAAAGGCCATATATGACAAACCCATAGCTAACATCATACTTAACAGCGAGAAGCTGAAAGCTTTTCATCTAAGATCAGGAACAAGACAGGGATGCCCACTCTCTCCACTGTTATTCAGCATAGTACTGGAGGTCCTAGCCATGGCAATCAGACAAAACAAAGACATACAAGGCATCCAGATTGGTAAAGAAGAAGTCAAACTGTCACTGTTTGCAGATGACATGATATTGTGCATAAAAACCCTAAAGACTCAACTCCAAAACTACTGGAACTAATATCTGAATTCAGCAAAGTTGCAGGATACAAAATAAACACATAGAAATCTATTGCTTTCCTATACGCTCACAATGAGCTAACAAAGAGAAATCAGGAAAACAATTCCATTCACAATTGCATCAGAAGAATAAAATACCTAGGAAGAAATCTAACCAAGGAAGTGAAAGACCTATACTCTGAAAACTACAAGACACTCCTAAGAGAAATTAAAGAGGACACTAACAAATGGAAATTCGTCCCATGCTCTTGGCTAGGAAGAATAAATATTGTCAAAATGGCTATACTACCTAAAGCAATCTACAGATTCAATGCAATCCCTATCAAAATACCAACAGCTTTCTTCAATGAACTGGAACAAATAATTCTAAAATTCATATGGAACCATAAAAGACACCAAATAGCCAAAGCAATCCTGAGAAGGAGGAATAAAACAGGGGGAGTTATGCTCCCTGACTTCAAGCTCTACTACAAAGCCACAGTATTCAAGACAATTTGGTACTGGCACAAGAACAGACCCACAGACCAATGGAACAGAATAGAGAGCCCAGATATAAACCCAAGCATATATGGTCAATTAATATATGATAAAGGAGCCATGGATATACAATAGGCAAACGACAGCCTCTTCAACAGCTGGTGTTGGCAAAACTGTACAGCTACATGTAAGAGAATGAAACTGGATTATTGTCTAACCCCATACACAAAAGTAAACTCAAAATGTATCTAAGATCTGAATGTAAGTCATGAAACCATAAAACTCTTAGAAAAAAATAAAGGCAAAAATCTCTTGGACATAAACATGAGCAACTTCTTCATGAACATATCTCCCCGGGCAAGGGAAACAAAAGCAAAAATGAACAAGTGGGACTATATCAAGCTGAAAAGCTTCTGTACAGCAAAAGACACCATCAGTAGAACAAAAAGACATCCTACAGTATGGGAGAATATATTCACAAATGCCATATCTGATAAGGGGTTGACATCCAAAATATATAAAGAACTCACGCACCTCAACACACAAAAAGCAAATAATCCAATTAAGAAATGGGCAGAGGACATGAATAGACACTTCTCCAAAGAAGAAATTCAGATGGCCAACAGGCACATGAAAAGATGCTCCACATCGCTAATCATCAGAGAAATGCAAATTAAAACCACAATGAGATATCACCTCACACCAGTGAGGATGGCCAGCATCCAAAACACAAACAACAACAAATGTTGGCGAGGATGTGGAGAAAAGGGAACCCTCCTACACTGGTGGTGGGACTGCAAATTAGTTCAACCATTGTGGAAAGCAGTATGGAGGTTCCTCAAAAAACTCAAAATAGAAATACCATTTGACCCAGGAATCCTACTCCTAGGAATTTACCCTAAGAATGCAGGAGCCCGGTTTGAAAAAGACATATGCATCGCTATGTTTATCACAGCACTATGTATAATAGCCAAGAAATGGAAGCAACCTAAGTGTCCATCAGTAGATGAATGGATAAAGAAGATGTGGGTACATATACACAATGGAATATTATTCAGCCATAAGAAGAAAACAAATCCTGCCATTTGCAACAACATGAACGGAGGTAGTAGGTATTATGCTCAGCGAAATAAGCCAAGTCGAAAATGACAAGTATCAAATGATTTCACTCATATGAGGAGCATAAGAGCAAAGGAAAAAACTGAAAGAAAAAAAAAACATCAGCAGACTCACAGAACCCAAGTATAGACTAATAGTTACCAAAGGGAAAGGGACTGTGGAGGATGGGCGGGAAGGGAGGGACAAGGGGGAAAAAGGGGCATTACAATTAGCAGATATAATGTTGGGGCGGCGCGTGGAGTGCTGTACAACCCAGAGAAGAAAAGTAGTGATTCTATAGCATCTCACTATGCTTATGGACAGTGACTGTAATGAGGTTGGTCGGGGGGACCTGATGAAGTGGGGAATTTAATAACCATAATATTGCACATGTAATTGTAGATTAATGATACCAAAAAAAAAAAAGGACACTATCAGGAAAGTGAAAAAACAGCTCACAGAATGGAATTTAAAAAGTATTTGCAACTCATTAACTCTGATAAGGGCATCATATCCAGAATATAGAAAAAGTTCTTATATCTGAAAAAGAGGCAAACAACGCAGTAGACATTTCTTCTAAGAAGATAGACGTGTAGGAGAGAAAAATAATTTTCCCTCTACCCTTCTAGGTTCTTGGCTGAGATCCTCCTGTAATAAAGAAAACATATAAACAGGAGAAAACAAATTTATTATGTATGTATATACAAGAGCCCCACAAAGATATGAGACTCAAACAAGAAGCCAAAACGAGAAGCCTTGATTCCTGTAGACTGTGAGGACTCGACAAGTAAAGGGGCTTGGGTTAAGGGCCGTCAAAGGGGAAGCAGTAACACGATTTGTTTATGCAGGCTTTTCAGCCTTAAATTCTCTCCCTGGGACAAGGGTGACTTCTACTTCCTGGTACAGGAAGGGAGCCTTTCATAGGTGAGATCTATCTTCTATTTTCAGAGGGACACAGGAGGGCCAGAGGGTCCATCTTGCACTGACTGTTTTTCCAAAAATAATATGCCAAAGTAACATATTTGGGGTGATATAGTCTACATATAGATATGTTGAACCCCTACATACAAATAGCCAAAAAGTTGCTCAACTTCATTAGTCACTAAAGAAATGGAAATTAGGACCACAATGAGATACTGCTTCATGGCCACTAAGATGGCTATAGTCCTAATGGACAACACTATGAACATACTAAAAGCCACTGATTGAAGACTTCAAAATGAATTAAATGGTGAATTTTATATTATGTAAATTTTACCTCATTTAAAAGAAAACTTGAATTCAGGAGGCTGATGTAACCTTGGGCCGATTGGCACGATTTATGGTATTTATTCATTTAATGTTTAGTGAGTATCTCTCATGTGCTAGATAGTGGAACACATGCCAATAAGATTAAGTCATGACAGTTGTACCCCAAAAACTTGAGTCTAGAGGGGAAATGCACAATAAATAAGTTGCATGGGGCAAGCATTGTAACAGAACTGAGTAAAACTTGTTTGCAGCACAGAAAAAAGGGAGGCCAACTTTGGGGGAGCTGAGGAAGTATTTCTAAGGGGATGTGTGAACTCAGTCTTAACAGTTTGTCAGGTGGAGAACTAGAGTGGTCCAGCAGTATAAAGAATGTGTATGGAGTCAGGCATGAGGAACAAGTCCTATTCCAGGAATGCATTTCCCTGTTACTGTGGAAGCCTTGAAGACTTGAGGAGCAGTGGTGCAGCCAAGGCCAGACACAACTCCAGAATCCCCCAACAGACTCCCAGTAGGATGAGGGGGCTTAAGCCTTGCCAGACTCGGAAAGCTGCTCTGCTTCAGCTTTAGGTGTTGACCACAGCTGTAGGGCTTACACACAGTCTGGAAGCGGAGCCTGGAGGGACCTTAGCCGGTCCCTCAGCCAGCCTTGCATAGGTTCCAGCTGGCCACCTTTACCTGCGGCAGGCCTGGAGGAGGCCTTCACCTAGAAACTGCAATGCTGATTCCTGTTTTTGAGGGCAGGAAACCTCATTTTCAGAGTGCTTATTGTTGGAGCGCCCATAATTATAAGGTGGGAGCAAAGGTCACCCTGAAATGAAATGTTCACTAGTGAACAAGTCTGTATACAGTAGGTGTCCCTTCCCACCTGCCTCTGACTTATATGGCACTTACCCCCACCCAACAGCCATGTCAGAGGTTTCCACTATGAGGACTGTGCTGACCAGTGGAAAAGGGAAACTGCCCGTCTTGCACAAGATGAGGATTTCACTGAGATAGAAAAGGGTGGTGGGGGCTGATTCAGTAATTATCAGAAAGCTGCCAAGAAATGAGGGTCTGGCAGTTTGTCTGGTACAGGTGAAAAAGAGAAAAGCAACAAAGATGCTGTAATGGAGGCTTCTGGAGGGATGTCTAGAAATTCAAAAGATTAGGGGAGGTCCTGGGAAAAAGATAAAGCCCTGGTCTGTTTTTGAAATTTTGCTTTCTTTAAAAACCTGGCTGCGAAGGTCACATGAGAAGTGGTGGATGTCATATTATGCTCTATTACAATTCTTAATTTTTTTCAGAAAAGTGCACGCCCAAAACAAGTCTTGATTCATTTTCTGCTCTAAGAATTAGTCCTTAGTTGCAATTATAATAAAAATGTAGTTAAGTATAAAATAAAATTTACGATAATTTTTAGTTCTCTTTAAGATAAAGCCTCCGTCCATACTCTCTGTCACCCCCAACTCTTTACTATGAAATATTGCTCCCCATTTAATGAATTCACTTAAAGGGACTTTTCCCCAGGACTAATTATCCTCAAAAACCTTTTCTCTAAGGAACGCCTTAATTCTACTCTGTAAGAGTCTCTCAGGCCCAGTAGGCATGACAGCATTTCAGATGTGCTGCGTGTTTGCTGAGTGGAGATTTCACACCTGGCTCCACATCACTGGTTGCTGCCTCCCCAGGAAGAGTGCGGTTTCCCTGTGCCTGGGCATCTGCTCGCTCCACACCTGAGTCATGGAAGTGCTTCTGGGCCTCAGGGGAATTCCAGCTGCTGACATGACTAGCTGTTCTTCCCTCCTTTAACCCTGCAGCCACATTTTTCCTAAGTGACACATAAATAAAATGTTTATGAAGTGGATCAATCCTAAGGGAGAGGGAAAGTCCATATTTAAGAAGCAAAGAATCCGCCTTTTATGGGAGGAGGTTGTCAAAGCAACCTTTTAGAAGGGGGTTGTGAAAATACTTACCTTTCCCATCCCTCATTTATAGATATTTAATGTATTTACTTTGTAAATTGGGTGGCAGGGGTGCAAGCAGGGAGATTGGTTAGGAGGTCCTTAGAGCATCTGAAGCAGGAACTGATGGTCCTCTGCACCCAGGTGGAGGCAAAGAGAGTGTTAAGAACTGATTTGCTTTGAAGGTAGACTCAACATTTATCCTGATGCACTGGATATGTGATGAGAAAGAAAGAAAGGAGTAAAGGATGATTCTAAGTTGTTTGGTTACTGAGAAGACTGAGTCTGACATGGGGAAGACTGTGGTTGGAGCATGAGAAGATCTCAGGAGTTTAGTTCTGGAAATTTTGTGTTTGAGTTGGCCACTAGACATCCCAGTGGAGATAACAAAACCAGGCAGTCAAAAACATGAGTTTAGGGGTATGTGGTGGGGACTTGATGATAGGTGGAGTGTAGTAACCATAATGTTGCTCATGTAATTGTATATTAATAATAGCAAAAAACAAACAAACAAACCCTTATCTCCCAGGTCATTCAGGCAAAAACAAAAAACATGAGTTTAGAGACTAGAGAGAGGTGGAGGCTGGAGCTATAACTTGATTGTCATCAGCAGGTAGATGGCAGTTAAAGCCACATTGACAGATGAGATGCCCAGGAGAGGAGAGAAGAGAAGAGGCCCAGGATGGAGACAAGGGCACTAACATGTTAAGGAAGAATGGGGAATGGGAGGCCCCAAGAATGAAGACAGAGGAAACTGCTAGTGAGGTGGGAGGAAAGCCAGGACGGTGGTGACCTGGAAGTCAAGGGAAGTGTGTGTAAAAGGAAGGAGTGATCTGCTGTGTCACATGTTGCTGAACAGTCATACGTGGACTGAGAACTGGCCATTGGGCTTAACAATGGGGGACTCACTGTGACCTTGGGCCTTACTGTGACCTTGACATAAGAAGTCTTGTTACAGGTATGGAGGCAAAGTCTGACTGGGATGGGTTTCAGAGCGAACAGATGGAAAAGAATTGGACACAGTAAGAAGAGGCAACCCTTTAAGGAGGCTTGCCGCAAAGGGAAGTAGAAAATTGGGGGAAAACTTGGCTAGGAAAGTGAAATCAGAAGGGTTTTTGTTTTTCAATATGAGGAAATAATCAGCATGTTTGTAGGCTGGTAGGAATGATTCATTAAAGTGGGAAATATTTCTGATGCAGAAGAAAGGAGAAATGATGGCACTATGCTTCTAAATCTGTGAGGGGATGAGACAGGTGCACAAGTGGAGCAGCTGGCTTCAGGCAGGATCGTGGAGATCTAACCAGATTAATAGGGGCTGTGCTGGTTAGTTTTTGCAGCATAATCACCTGAAAACTTAATGCCTTTGCAGGTAGGGAGTGGTTCCTCTGGTCTAGCTTGGCTTGACTGAGCTTCCCAGGCTTGCTGTGCTCTGCTAGCGGGCTGGCTGGATGTTGGATGATTCAGACCTTCTGTCTGTCTGTTTGGCACCCACATGTCACTCCTACATCTCGCCATTATCTGGCTGTCCACTGAGTTACCACTGTTGTTTTCCACATGGCCTCTTATCTGCTGGGAGGCTAGTTCACGTGGTGGTCTCAGATTTCTGAGCTCAGTCAGGGGAGGCAAGCCCCAGTGTGCAAATATTTCTCAAGCCTCTGTTTGTATCACATTTACTGATATCCCTAATGTGTAAAGCAGGTCACATGGCCAAGCCTAGATTCAAGAGTCAGAGAAATAGATTCCACCTCCTGATGGAAGAGCCTGCATAATTACATTGCAGTAGATTCAAGGAGGGAGAGAAATTGTGGCCATATTTACAATTTGCTACAGAAGGGAAGGCAGTGGATATGGATGCAGATGCTAATAGGTAGGTGGGTGTAATTGTGGAATTCTGGGAAATTCTTTTCTGAGTGCTGCAGTTTTCTCAAAGGTAAGGTTTGCTCAAGTTCAAAGCTCACAGCAGGCTGATGTTGATTTATTCATTTACAATGAATATCAAAACTGGTTAGAGAACTGAGTGCTCATAGTAGCTTTCTAGAGTCCTCTTTTAGAAAAATATTTCCTAGAAGCCACCTAACAATAGAGGCTGGGATTCTTGTAAAGGGGGCTAATTGATAACTGATGTCTGATGCTATGACAGCAAAGACATACCCATCCTTGAAAAGGAGACTTTCCAAGCTGATAGAAATATCTAGAAATATCCCACCTCCTAGGCACCCTACTCTGGATGTGCTACATGGGTGCCACTGGACTGTGCTTTTGACTGTATTCTCTCTGTGGACCAGCCCCTTTCGCCACCTACTCTCTCCTGCATGTTATCAGTGAGAGTGCAGAGGACTCGTAGCCTTGCTGTGGTCCTGGGATGCATTTTGGTTTTTCAGATACATTTCATCCCAACCTTTACTTGTTGATCCTACTAGTTTAACTACTAGTATTCTGAGAGCTATTTACACTTGGGTTTTTCTTTCTTTGAAGATATAGATTTTTTCAGACTTCTGTTTCTTCTGGAATGTACAGTGCCTCCCTGTAATTTTATGAAATCTCATTCAGTGACCAGAAGCTTCTATTGGCCTGGCTTTATGATCAGAGAATGATTTGTTTCTTGTAGTAACATTACTCTCTCTTTTGCTTAGTATGAAAGTATTTCATTAGAAACTAATAATTTTAGAGGGAAGAAAAAGAGCCAAGGTCAGTTTTATGGACTAGATGTTTATGTAGCCCTCACACCCCTCCAAATTAGTGTACTGAAGCCCTAATCGCCCATGTGACCGCATAGGAGGTGGGCCTTTGGGAGCTAACTAGGTTTTGATGTGGATTAGTGGGATTAGTGGCCTCATAAGAGACCAGAGCATGTCCTCTCTCTCTCCACCATGTGAGGACATGATGAGAAGGCAGCCAGCCATCTGCAAACCAGGAAGAGGACCCTCACCAGACACTGGATCTCCTGCACTTGGATTTTGGACTTCCAGCCTCCAGAACTGTGAGAAATGAATGGCTGTTGTTTAAGCCCCTGGTCTGTGGAATTTGCTATAGCAGCCTGAGCTGACTGAGACAGTGGGCATACCTTTGCTACACCAAATATGGTGTGACTTGGCTGAGGAAGCTTGGTTCAGTTCCTCTAGACGGCATTTGAGGTGCACTTGCAGTGGGGCTCCATACTTGCTGATTCTCTAATGAGAATCATGCTTGGATTCTTTGATGAGTAAGACTCCCAGGAGAGCCCCAGTGTCTTGCCAATGGGTTTTAGCCCCCAGTAAGTTTGTTATGGATTCAGTGTGACCAAATAAATGACAGTAGCGTGTTTCTTTGGGGTGAAAGGGTTTATTATCCGGCTTGTTCTCCCAGCGGTAGGTCGAGCACTAGCGCCTCTGCCAGGGCACTGGGCCGAGCTCTCTATATAGTGCAGTAATAGCTTATTGCCTAAAGGTGTGGAAGCGGTAGCCCAGCAACAGGTCAGTTACATCATCAGGTGGTTTAAGTTCAGTGAGGATCCTAGCCATAGGAACTCCAACTTCCCCACACACAGGTCTGGTCAGAAAGTTCAGAAAAGTTCCTGTTACTTCAGGCAGATTCCTGAGCACTTCAGCCAGTCATGGTGATGCTGGGGTTCTTGTTTGCGGAGTTGAAGAATGAACTTAGCAAACAGTCAAGGTAGGAGAGCCAGGGAGAGGCTTTTATTTAGAGATACAGTGAGAGAATAGAGCTCCTGGCTCATGCCAGGAGGGGACAAGAGAGTCCGTAGCAGTGCATTGTCTAGGAGATTTATAGGCAGTTCAGAGACAAAGAGCTAGAGATGCAGATCCACCAAATGGTCTTTAAATGTTTATTTCTGAATATACACTAAGTTTCTTATCAGTTTTCCAGACTATTTTGCAGAGTTAACATAAAAAATGTACTGCTTTGATTCTTTCTCAGAATAGCAGTTTCTTGGTTTGGGAGTGTATCAATCAAGGTTGCTTGTCTTGCTTTCAAGGTGAGCTGAGTTAATGTCAGTTTGTTAAATGGTAAGTTAAGAATCTTAGTTCTGAATAAGACTTCCGGGAAGATGGCGGTGTGAGCAGGGCGGCAGAAATCTCCTCCCAACACTATATTTATCTACGAAAACACAGCAAATACATCTATTCCTAAAAGAGAGACGAGAATACACAGGAAAGCGCACAGCGTGCAGCGACACCCGAGAGGACTCGGCACCCCAAGAGGCGGGTAAGATCCGGAGCCGCGACCCGGCGGGACCCGAGCCCTCCCCCACCCCAGCGCACCGGCGGGAGGAGAGGATTCAGAGCCGGGAGGGAGTGGAAGTGCACCCCGCGAAGTAGCCAGCCCCGGTGATCTGCGCGGGGAGCGCTGACCCACATTGCGCAGTGCAGCGGAGATTGGAGAGACAGAGGGGCAGGATCTGAGCGGGGAACGCGCCAGGGTGCTTGCAGCCGGCTCCCGGGAAGGAAAAAAAAAAGTGCGCGCTTTCCTCAGCGGTCTTAAAGAGACAGGAGCCCAGCGGAGGAGCCGGATCGCCCCAGCACACTCAGCCCAGCAGGCTGGGAGTCCTGGGGAGTTTCAGACGCCTTAGCTGGCGACTGAGGAAGCGTAGCCATACTTAACACTTCTCACTGAGATCAGCAGCCTCCTATTCGTTCCCACCCCTGCCAGAGCGATAAAGGGCCCTGCGGAGCGGCACAGTCACAGCTGTTGAATAGTGGGGCAATAGCGCCACCTAGAGCATTCCCACAGAATCTACGTACGGTGGGCATTTTTTTGTTTTTTTTGTTTTGTTTTGTTTTTTGTTTTGTTTTTGTTTTTTCTTTTCTTTCTTTTTTTTCTTTTTTCTCTTTCTTTTTTTTTTCTTCTCTTTTTAAAGTCTTAAAGAGCCCAGCTGACATACGTGGCAACTATC
Organism: Smutsia gigantea; assembly: GCA_032199065.1. Taxonomy (NCBI): domain Eukaryota; kingdom Metazoa; phylum Chordata; class Mammalia; order Pholidota; family Manidae; genus Smutsia; species Smutsia gigantea. The sequence goes on along the minus strand of JAVSCE010012734.1, from coordinate 231,482 downwards.
AGTGACCAAATTATACAGTCATGAAAAGACAGAGGAATATGGTTCAGACCAAAATCAACCAGACAACCCCAGAGAGGGAGTCTGAAGGGATGGAAATGCACAGCCTCCCTGAAAAAGAATTTAGAATAAAAGTCATAACCATGCTGATGGACCTACAGAGAAATGTGCAAGAGCTGAGGGAGGAAGTGAGGGAACTGAGGAAAGACAATACAGAAATCAGACAAGCGATTGACGGGCTTAACAGCAGAATGGATGAGATGCAAGAGACTGTTAATGGAATAGAAAACAGAGAACAGGAGTACAGAGCAGCTGAGGCAGAGAGAGATAAAAGGATTTCTAGGAATGAAAGAATATTAAGAGAACTGTGTGACCAATCCAAACGGAACAATATTCGCATTATAGGAGTACCAGAGGAAGAAGAGAGAGAAAAAGGGATAGAAAGTGTCTTTGAAGAAATAATTGCTGAAAACTTTCCCTCGCTGGGGAAGGAAGTAGTCTCGCAGTCCACCGAAGCTCATAGATCTCCCAACACAAGGGACCCAAGGAAGACAACACCAAGACACATAATAATTAGGATGGCAAAGATCAAAGATAAAGACAGGGTATTAAAGGCAGCTAGAGAGAGAAAAAAGATCACCTACAAAGGAAAACCCATCAGACTATCATCAGACTTCTCAACAGAAACCTTACAGGCCAGAAGAGAATGGCATGATATATTTAACGTTATGAAACAGAAGGGCCTCGAACCAAGAATATTGTATCCAGCACGATTATCATTTAAATATGATGGAGGGATTAAACAATTTCCAGATAAACGAAAGTTAAGAGAGTTTGCTCTCATAAACCACCACTACAGGATATCTTAAATGGACTGCTCTAGAGGGAAGCACACCTAAGGCTAAAAAGATGTCACCAGAGAAAAAAAAAAATCATAGCAAAGAAAGCAGACCATCCAAATGCCAACTAAAGGCAAAGAATAAAACACCTATTATAGAAAGAATGGAGGAGGAGGAATAAGAAGGGAGAGAAAGAAAGAAACATCAGACTGTGTTTACAATAACTTAACAAGAAAGTTAAGTTACATTGTTAGTTAGTAAAGAAGCAACCCTTGAACCCTTGGTAACCACGAATCTAAAGCCAGCAATGGCAATAAGTACATACCTATCAATAATCACCCTAAATGTAAATGGACTGAATGCACCAATCAAAAGACACAGAGTAACAGAATGGATAAAAAAGCAAGACCCATCTATATGCTGCCTACAAGAAACTCACCTCAAATCCAAAGATATACACAGACTAAAAGTGAAGGGATGGAAAAAGATATTTCATGCAAACAACAAAGAGAAAAAAGCCGGTGTTGCAGTACTTGTATCAGACAAAATAGACTTCAAAACGAAGAAAGTAGCAAAAGATAAAGAAGGACATTACATAATGATAAAGGGGTTAGTCCAACAAGAAGATATAACCATTATAAATATATATGCACCCAACACAGGAGCGCCAGCATATGTGAGACAAATACTAACAGAATTAAAGGAGGAAATAGACAGCAATGCATTCATCTTAGGTGACTTCAACACACCACTCACTCCAGAGGACAGATCAACCAGACAGAAAATAAGTAAAGACACAGAGGCACTGAACAACACACTAGAACAGATGGACCTAACAGACATCTACAGAACTCTACACCCAAAAGCAACAGGATACACATTCTTCTCAAGTGCACATGGAACATTTTCCAGAATAGACCACATACTAGGCCACAAAAAGAACCTCAGTAATTTCAAAAATATTGAAATCCTACCAACCAACTTCTCAGATCACCAAGGTATAAAACTAGAAATAAATTTTAGAAAGAAATCAAAAAGGCTCACAAATACATGGAGACTTAACAACACTCTCCTAATTAATCAATGGGTTAACGACCAAATCAAAACAGAAATCAAAGAATATATGGAGACTAATGACAACAACAACACAAAGCCACAACTTCTGTGGGACGCAGCAAAGGCAGTTCTAAGAGGAAAGTATATTGCAATCCAGGCCTATTTAAAGAAGGAAGAACACTCCCAAATGAATAGTCTAAAGACACAATTACTGAAATTGGAAAAAGAAGAACAAATGAGGCCCAAAGTCACCAGAAGGAGGGACATAATAAAGATTAGAGAAGAAATAAATAAAATTGAGAAGAATAAAACAATAGAAAAAATCAATAAAACCAAGAGCTGGTTCTTTGAAAAAATAAACAAAATAGATAAACCCCTAGCCAGACTCATTAAGAGAAAAAGAGAATCTACACACATAAACACAATCAGAAATGAGAAAGGAAAAATCACGACGGACCCCACAGAAATACAAAGAATCATAAGAGAATATTATGAGAATCTATATGCTAACAAGCTGGAAAACATAGAAGAAATGGACAACTTCTTAGAAAAATACAACCTTCCAAGACTGACCAAGCAAGAAACAGAAAAACTAAACAGACCAATCACCAGTGACGAAATCGAATTGGTAATCAAAAAACTACCCAAGAACAAAACCCCTGGGCCTGATGGATTCACCTCTGAATTCTACCAGACATATAGAGAAGAAATAACACCGATTCTCCTTAAAGTTTTCCAAAAAATAGAAGAGGAGGGAATACTTCCAAACTCATTCTATGAAGCCAGCATCACTCTAATACCAAAACCGGGCAAAGACCTCACCAAAAAAGAAAATTACAGACCAATATCCCTGATGAACGTAGATGCAAAAATACTCAACAAAATATTAGCAAACCGAATTCAAAAATACATCAAGAGGATCATACACCATGATCAAGTGGGATTCATCCCAGGGATGCAAGGATGGTACAACATTCGAAAATCCATCAACATCATCCACCACATCAACAAAAAGAAGAACAAAAACCACATGATCATCTCCATAGATGCTGAAAAAGCATTTGACAAAATTCAGCATCCATTCCTGATTAAAACTCTCAACAAAATGGGTATAGAGGGCAAGTACCTCAACATCATAAAGGCTATATATGACAGACCTACAGCTAACATCATACTTAATGGCGAGACGCTGAAAGCTTTTCATCTAAGATCGGGAACAAGACAGGGATGCCCACTCTCTCCACTGTTATTCAACATAGTACTGGAGGTCCTAGCCACAGCAATCAGACAAAACAAAGACATACAAGGCATCCAGATTGGTAAAGAAGAAGTCAAATTGTCACTATTTGCAGATGACATGATACTGTACATAAAAAACCCTAAAGATTCCATTCCAAAACTACTAGAACTAATATCTGAATTCAGCAAAGTTGCAGGATACAAAATTAACACACAGAAATCTGTTGCTTTCCTATACACTAATGATGAACTAACAGAAAGAGAAATCAGAAAAACAATTCCATTCACAATTGCATCAAAAAGAATAAAATACCTAGGAATAAACCTAACGAAGGAAGTGAAAGACCTGTACTCTGAAAACTACAAGACACTCCTAAGAGAAATTAAAGAGGACACTATCAAATGGAAATGCATCCCATGCTCTTGGCTAGGAAGAATAAATATTGTCAAAATGGCTATACTACCTAAAGCAATCTACAGATTCAATGCAATCCCTATCAAACTACCAACAGCTTTCTTCAATGAACTGGAACAAATAATTCTAAAATTCATATGGAACCACAAAAGACCCCGAATAGCCAAAGCAATCCTGAGAAGGAGGAATAAAACAGGGGGAATTACACTCCCTGACTTCAAGCTCTACTACAAAGCCACAGTAATCAAGACAATTTGGTATTGGCACAAAAACAGACCCACAGATCAGTGGAACAGAATAGAAAATCCAAACATTAACCGAAACATATAGAGTCAATTAATATTTGATAAAGGAGCCTTGGATATACAATGGGGGAGATGACAGCCTCTTCAGCAGCTGGTGTTGGAAAAACTGGACAGCTACATGTAAGAGAATGAAACTGGACTACTGTCTAGCCCCATACACAAAGGTAAACTCAAGGTGGATCAAAGACCTGAATGTAAGTCATGAAACCATAAAACTCTTAGAAAAACATAGGCAAAAATCTCTTGGACATAAACATGAGTGACTTCTTCATGAACATATCTCCCCGGGCAAGGGAAACAAAAGCAAAAATGAACAAGTGGGACTATATCAAGCTGAAAAGCTTCTGTACAGCAAAGGACACCATCAGTAGAACAAAAGACATCCTACAGTATGGGAGAATATATTCATAAAAAACGTATCTGATAAAGGATTGACATCCAAAATATATAAAGAACTCATGCACCTTAACAAACAGAAAGCAAATAATCAATTAAGAAATGGGCAGAGGACATGAATAGACACTTCTCCAAAGAAGAAATTCAGATGGCCAACAGGCACATGAAAAGATGCTCCACATCGCTAATCATCAGAGAAATGCAGATTAAAACCACAATGAGATATCACCTCACACCAGTGAGGATGGCCAACATCAAAACACAAACAACAACAAATGTTGGCGAGGATGTGGAGAAAAGGAAACCCTCCTACACTGCTGGTGGGAATGCAAATTAGTTCAAGCATTGTGGAAAGCAGTATGGAGGTTCCTCAAAAAACTCAAAATAGAAATACCATTTGACCCAGGAATTCCACTCTAGGAATTTACCCTAAGAATGCAGCAGCCCAATTTGAAAAGGACAGATGCACCCCTATGTTTATTGCAGCACTATTTACAATAGCCAAGAAATGGAAGCAACCTAAGTGTCCATCAGTAGATGAATGGATAAAGAAGATGTGGTACATATACACAATGGAATATTATTCAGCCATAAGAAGAAAACAAATCCTACCATTTGCAACAACATGGATGGAGCTAGAGGGTATTATGCTCAGTGAAATAAGCCAAGCCGAAAAAGACAAGTATCAAATGATTTCACTCATATGTGGAGTATAAAACAAAGAAAAAAACTGAAGGAACAAAACAGCAGCAGACTCACAGAACCCAAGAATGGACTAATAGTTACCAAAGGGAAAGGGACTGGGGAAAATGGGTGGGAAGGGAGGGATAAGAGGGAAAAAGGGGCATTACGACTAGCAGATGTAATGTTGGGGGGGCACGGGGAGGGCAGTGCAACTCAGAGAAGACAAGTAGTGATTCTATAGCATCTCACTACGCTGATGGACAGTGACTGTAATGGGGTTGGTGGGGGGGACCTGATGAAGGGTAGTTTAATAATCGTAATATTGCACATGTAATTGTAAATTAATGATAATAAAATAAATTATATTAAAAAAAAAAAAAAAAAGAATCTTAGTTCTTAACTTCTTGGGTGTAAAAATGCAATCTTATCTTTAAGATGGACTCCTTCCTGCCCTTCACTATGTTGTTTACAGCTGTGCCTGTGTGCTATATTAGTTGCCTAGGTTGTATATTACTTGACTAGTGGCTGGAGGAGGAAAAGCAGCATTTGGGTAAAGATAGGCTGGGCCTTTTAGCAGGCTAAAGTAAATTTTACAATAGCCCCATTTAATTGACACAAAACATGGGCTATGTTTTTCTTATCTGGGATGTGTTTTCTTATCTGGGAGATGTTCAAACATTCTAGGCTAAGTTACTCCTGGCTTTTTAGTTTTAACTAATCTTCACTGAAGAATGCTTATATTCCTAGTTTGATATTTTACTTTAGAGAATAAACGTGACTCTGTCTTTGCTTAATTGTTTAATATGGAGTTTTGGTAGGGGTCTTTTTCCAGAGGCCCTCACCCTACTTTAACTACATCCACGGTCCCTGTCTCAGTGGGTGGTTTGGAGCAGGGAAGGGCCTTGGAAAGTGGGGTTTCTCCTTGCCACCCGTTCTTTAGGGCTGGGTGAGCTGAGTGGCTGTGCTGCCCTGATGGGGTTGCTGTAAGGATTAAGTGAGAGTAAAGGTGCAAGAGTTGTGGCATGCCATGGTGACTCAGGCAGAAGAAGAAGTGGCTCCTCCTGTTGCTGGTACATGATATGTTCATGTAATATGCATGACATGTAAAGGGAGGTTGGCTTTCAAGAGGGGAAGATGAATCAGCCAGAGGGATGAGGGCTGTCTGTGAAGACAGATACTAGAAGTTAGCAGTTATATTTAGTAAAACTATAAGCCTAGGGAGAGCACTGGGCATCTGTCAGTGCTTCTAGGCATGAAAGCACAGAATGTGCTGGAGGAAGGCTAAGCTTCAGCTGCATGGATGGTTCAGTTGCAGCCAGTCCTGCATAGGTTGAAATCCCGGTCTTCACTCTGTAACTTACGGTGATTGATCCCTTTATCAGGCCTTCAGTGAAAGGCTGCATGGATAGAGGATGTGCAGAATACAAATGACATGTTGGACTTTGTTCCTGTGCTTGATGATCTTGCGGAGAGAGAACTGTGAAACAACTGGAAATTATTTGCAATCTAAACCACAGACCACATATTCAGCTGTTCACGGAAGCCGGCAGGTGGTGAAGCTGAGGAAGTACACCTGTTGTAAGAAAGGCCATTGCTTACAATTGCATAGGGGTGATAAAAGTGATGTTTGGCTTTACTATGAGCTATAGGGGGTGGTAAAAACAGAGGCAGACTGAGGATATGTCCTGTGGAAGGGGGTGGTGGCCTCAACTCGGCTTCCAAACTGCCAGGTGAATGCGAACCTATAATGGCCAGATCTTCTGCGATGGCCAAGAGAAGCAGGAAATCCAGATGTTTATATGCAATTTCTCAATTACTTATTAAAAATTGCAAACCGTGGATCTGAAGCTCTCTTTATGACCTCTGCAAACATGTGGTGGTGAGTGGAAAGCTGGGGAAACAGAGAGAAGAGAGAGTGTGGGTGATCCTGGCATCCTGGGCTTGAAGGACAGCCCCTTGACTGTAGGAGGGCAGGGTGCCAAGGCTCATCCTCCTTGCACACTCCTGTAGCCCAAGGACTGGCTCTGGCTTGCTCTGGTTCCCCCTCTTGACACCTGTTCCCGTTAGGGGGATGGTAGGGACGTGGGGAAGAGAATCATTCGTGTGTTCCTATTTTACAAAATAATATTGAATTGTAAATGCGACAAAGGCAAAATTGTCTACCATTTGGAGAGGGCACACTAAAAGTAAGAGCTCTCCTCCCTTCACTGCACTCCCCTCATTTCCATCTATAAGAGGTAGTCACTGATAACACCTCGTGTGTGTATCACACCAGAAATTTTCTAGACATATAAAACATAGATTGATTTCTTTTTTCCCCTGGGAGTTGGAGGAAAGATGCAGTTGGCCATTGAATGGAGCATAGCCCCACCTCTGTGCCTCTGTGTCTGCAGTGTCTCCTGCTGGAAGGCCTTTCCTTCTCTCACCTCTTTGCATCAGTGCCTCAAAAGGCAGCACAATGTTTTGGTGAAGGGCACAGACCCTGTGCCAGACTTTCTGGCTCCATGTCCTGGTCTCTGATTGTAGCTGAGTTTCTTAACCTTTTCATGTCATGATTTTCTCACCTGTAAAAGTAGAATCTGTCTCAGATGGTTGTTATGAGGCATGAGTACTTTAAAGGGCTTGGAGTAGGAGCTGGCACAAAGCAAGTGGTATAAAAGTGTTTACTGTTATACTGTTCGCACAGACCCAGCACTTGTTTTCTTTCTACCAGGAAACCTTCCTCAGCTATCCCTAACCCATGCTCCTCTCTCCTCCTCCTATGTGCTTCTTTTAGTGCTAATAATGCCACCTAATTGGCACATGATTCTATTGGCTCCTGTTGTCTCGACAGCTGTCACACGTGCATGTGTGTTGCTGACCTGTGGGAGGCAGGTGCCACACCTCTCACTCCCTGGTGTCTGAGGAGGCGTTGCAGGAACAGAGCTGGGGCAGGATGCAGGCAGAGGGTGGCAGAGGTCAGTGATGCTGCTGGGAGCCTGGGACCCAGCTGCTCCTTCCCCCCGGTGCCTGTTGGAGAGGAAAATCGAGTGTTTCCTTTGCTTTGAGCTGCTTTTGATAGTCCCCAGAAGCGCCTTGCCAGAAGTTTAGAGCAGACAGTTCTAGATCCCTTTTGCCCTAAGGACAGTGATGCTCAGCACTCTCCCCTCCCCAGGGGGCCTCTGAGGTCATCTCAGTAAAACTTTAATGCCTGGAAGTCAATTAGAGTGGAGAATTCTGTAATCAAAGCGGCAATGCTTTTATTGGAAAGGTGCAAGCTGGAAGGGAAGGATGGCAGCTGTGTGAGGCTCGCAGAGCTAATGGCTTGGGCTGCAGGAGGTTTGACAGAGTCAGGCTTATGTACCAGGCCCCAGGGCAAGGGCAGGCTGTGGGGTGGGCCGGGGGGAACAGACGGGAGGGGGCCTTAGTGATTCTCTGGTGCGCTGCTGAGTTCCCAGAGCAGGTTCCCACCTTCATGTTCCTGACAGGTCCATGAAGCGAGAGTTACTCCCATCTCCCATTTCATGGAGTTCAGAGAAGGTAATAGGCACCAGAGTTGAAACCCTGACTTGCCATTTCTTTTTGGAAAGCAGGCCTTTTGGAATGAGGAGTGTGATGGAGGGGAAACCCTGCTCTCTCTGAGCACACCCTCCAAAAGCAGCACCTCCTAATGGCCCATTAAGGGGGTTCTGAAGCTGTTAGAGGAAGTCACAGGAGATTTATGACTTAAACATCAGTGGACTGAAGAACAGGCTGTATGTGTCTGTTCCAGTTACTTCTGCGTAACAAACCGCCCAAACTGATTGTCTTCCAACACCATCTTGTCTTTATGGATTATGTGGGTCAGGAATTCAGGCAGGGCAACGATGAGATGGCTTGTCTACTCTGTGATGGCTGGGGCCTCAGCTGGGAAGACTTTTAGGCAGGGGCTGGTGGGGGGGTCACTTGGTAGCTGGGGCCACAATCTTCTATGGGCCCAATGGCTGGATGCCCAGGATTGCTGTCACATGGCTGACAGTTGATGGGGACTGTCAGCTGTGAGCTTAGCAGCTGGGACTGTTGATGAGAGCACCACATGTGGCCTCTGGTGTGGTAGCCTCAGGGTATCAGGTGCTCTTACATGGACTCTGGTTTTCCCCATTGAGTGTCCCAAGAGAACCAGGCAGACCTTTTAGACCTAGTGTCACTCCATCCCACTCTGTCAGAGCAGTCAGAGCCTGCTAAGACTCAAGGGAGAAAGACCCCCACATCTCCATAGCAGCAACGGCGTGCAGCCATTGTTTAAAAGCACCATATTGTCTTATTCCTTTATGACCCCACTGACCCCAAACTACTTTAGGACCTGTAGTTGGAGTCAGGAGGTGCTGGAATCCTGCTTTGGCTCTGCCCCTAACTAGCTGTGTGACCTTGGACAAGTAATCTCACCCATCCAAATTTCTGTTTTCTTATTTATAAAATCACTTATTATAAAATAAACTTTTAGATATCTTTTGTCATTTATAAAGTATCTTTAAATTGTAGCTGTCCTTTAAAGCTGCAAACAGGATCATTAGAAAGGTTTAGAATATTCCCAAGCTGCAGACAGAACTCTCATGCTGGGCAGGGGCTTGGTGACAATGGGGGAGAAAGAGGAGAGAGCCTTGAGAACTATGGTGGGGGGATGCACAGGCTGGATGGAGGAAGAGGCATGTGTGAGGACCACCTGAGACAGCAGGAGGCTGGAAGGTGATAAAGGAGGGCAGGTGTGGGCTGCAGGCTCGGCACTGCTACCCAAAACAGGAAGAGAATTCTAAGGAAGATGTGTGGTCTAGAACATCCATGATGGACCACAGGGTAAGTACTTGGCCAGGGAGGTGGGAAGATGAAATTACCTAGGCTCAGAGAGTAGAGAGACAGTAAGTGGAGGGAAGAAGAGTATTTCTCCTTCCAGTCTGGTGGGGCCCTGCCCAGGGCTGGAGGAGCATGGGGAGACTGGATGGATGCATGTCAGTGGCAGTTGTCTAGCCTGCCGTTTGGAGAGGAACATGTAGGTGCGGCTGGCTTTGCAAGTGTACAACCTGTGCAGGCACACAGCCTGTGCTTGGGGGGCCTTGTGCTTGTTTTAATGCTCTGCTGTCACACAAGGGGTCTCAAGGTCCTATTTGCCTTGGGCACCACAAATTGGGTCCTGCAGGCAGGGCAGCTGGCCTGTTGCTTCCAGGCTTTGCCCCAAGGCTTGGCAGCAGGAGATGGGCCCAGATCCCTCAAGGGAGACCGAGTCCAGTTACTGCTAGCTCTGGCGGGTGGGCCTGAGGAAGGTGGGTATGGAGATTCCCCCACCAGAGAGGCCAGGGCCGGGGCGTGGCCCTTTGTTAAGAGAACTACCCCCTCAGGGCAGGGCCTGGGCTCCCCAGGGAGCAGACCCGGTCTTCTCCCTTTTAAGGTAAGACTCAGGAAGTCTGATGAATGGTGTTCACTGAAGCACCAGCACACAGAATAGGTTGGATAGGTTTCAAGCGCTGGCTTTCTGGGGGTGAAGCTGCTGCCTCCTTTCTGTGTAGCGGCTCTCAGCGGGTGACTCCAGGTCTCAGTGTCTTGAGGGGATTGATACCTTTCTCAGTACTGACCCACACTCACTGGGGAGTGTCTGTGGGGGTCCAGGCCTTGGGAGAGACCCCATCAGCTGTGGAAGAAGCCATAATCTAGGAATGTGGGTCCCAGGCATGCGGCTGACCCTTAGGGGCTGTGATGCCTGTAAAATGGGAGGGGTGTGCCTGTGTGCAGGCATGTGTGTGTGCATGTATTTGAGTGTACGTGCACATGTATGTATGTGAGGGGTAGGGAAATGCACTTTTTAAAAACACTTTTAATTGAAGTACAGTTTATACATAGTGTTACATTGGCTCAGGTGTACGGCACAGTGATTGGACAGTTGCATACATTAGGAAATACCTGGCATGTTTCAGTCAACAGCTGTCACCATACAGAGTGACTGTAAGACTATTGACTATATTCCCTATGCAGCACTTCCATCCCTGAGACTTATTTATTTTATAATTGGGAGTCTGTCCCTTTTTATCCCCTTCACCTATTTCACCCCCCACTCCCATCTGGTAACCAACTGTCTTCTCTCTGTGTTTATGAGTATTTCTGTTCTGTTTGTTTCGTTTTTCAGATTCCACATATAAGTACAATTATATGGTTTTGCCTTACTCTATCTGACTTTTTTCACTAAGAAATACTTACATCTTAACACTGACCAGTAGCCTCAGTGACTGCAGATCAGGTCTTCTCTCCCTTCTGTTGGTTACTTCCCCATATCACCAGTCACTAACCCTGGTGGGCCCTTGGTAAGTTCTGAACCCCAAGTGGGAATCTAGGAGGATTTTGACAAAGACAACAGAGACCGGGTGTGTCCTGCTCCACTGAAGTCCATCCCATAGGCCTGCAGTTACTCCCTTTGACCTGCATCCATCTCTCAGAACCTGACCGTCCTGCTCCAGGCTCCACCAGTTCTCCAGGGCCTGTCTGATACACCTGCTGGCTCTGACTGCACAGCCTCTGGCATCTCTGGGGGCAGTGTGGGACCCGCCTCTTGTGACGCTGCCCTGGGATCATGCCCCTGTGTTGTCCCGTTACACCCTCTCACAGGGTTGGCCTGTGGGGATGGCAGCATGACTTCTGAGGGAAGGTCCTAGAGGCAGATGCACATTGTGAGGATGCTCAAGTGGACTGTAGGAAGGTCCAGGTGGTGAGGGATGGACGCTGCCCACGACCAGTCAGCCAAGCCTCGGCCTTTGCGCCAGCCCCTGCAAAGTGGGCCCTCCAGCACCAGCCAAGCGTCCAGATGATGCAGCCTCATGAGAGACTGAGCCAGAAGCACCCAGCGAAGATGCTCCTGCATTCTTGACCCACATAGGCTGTGGGATAATGCAGTTCACTGTCATTTTAAGCCATTACATTTTATGATCATTTCTTATGGAGCAGGAGACTGATGCAGACTGAATTGGCAGGTCTCTTCGCACAGTTCACACCATCCCAGCAAACTGCTCCATGGTTCAGGCCAGAATCCAGGAGTCTACCCTGATTCTCCTTCTACCTGCTGCCCCACTTCAGCAAGTTTTAAAGGCAGCTTTTCCTTAAAAACGTATCACAAATCTGTCTGCCCTTCTCCATGTCCACTGCCATAACTTGTACCCCAGCCACAGTCACCTCTTTCAGGGCTCCTAAAAGTGAGTCCACACTGGTCTTCCTCTGTCTACACTTGTCTTCCACAGCCAGTTCTCAAGACAGATAGCCAGAAAGATAACTTTAAAAAATCAGAATACGTCACTCCTCTGTTAAGCCCCTTAGAGGCTTATGCCACATCTTAAAACCTGGACCCTCACTGCAGCCTTGACACTCCATGATGGGCTTCTGCCTGGCTCTGCCCCACCTCCTGCAGCTCGAGCCACACTGGCCGCCTTGCTGCTCCTTGACTATGTTCCCACCTCAAGGCCTTTGCTTTGCTGTCACTGTCCTGGAATGCCCCTCCCCAACCTGTTGCAGCCCTTTCCTGAAGGTCCCACACTGTGTTGAAGCCTCAGCACACATTTCGCCTCCTTGGAAAGGCCTTCCTTGGCAACTCAAGATGAACAACTCCCTTCACTGTCTACTCCCTCGTCTTCACCACTGGAGTGCCATATTGGATCTAGGGTTCTTGGGTTGCAAGCAACAGAAACCAACTCTTTCCTATTAACTAAAATATAAGTTGTGGGAAGACAGAAGTTGCTGGTATAGTTGAAGGCAGCGCTAAAGAGCAGAAGAGGCAGATGTCATGCAGCTCTGAACACACTGCGCTCAGTTGAACAAAGTGCCTGCCCCAGTGGAGGGGCCTCAGGTGAAGAATGAGGAAACCCGTCTTGGGGAATGTGGTCTAAGAGTGCTTAGTGGAAAGGGCCTGCTGGTCACAGAGCAAGACTGCTCTGGGATCCCTCCTAGGGCCTGGCAGGTGAGGGCAGACAGAGAGCTTGGAGAAGATGACTGGTGTAGATGCCTTCCAAAGGCAGTTGGCCTAAAAAGAACTGGAAATGTGATCAGTAGGACTTCATGTTACCACATTCTTCTGGGAACAGATCAGTGAACTGGTCATTATGTTCATCAGAGGCCCATTTAGAACATCTGAGAAAGCACACAGAACTGAGGGGTTGGTGATGTGTACATTTATCTCTAAGAATTTCCAACCTTCTGGTGAGTGAAAGAGTGAAACCCAACATAAGCAAGCTTACCCAGAGGGAATTTTGTTTTTTGTCTTTTAAATGGAGGTAGATCATTCTTTCATGAGAGCACTGTCTGTCATGATGGGCACAGGGCCAGGACCAGAAACTGTAGAGCCCTTGCAACCCAAAGCAGTTCTTACTGTTCCTCAGCCTCCCTGTGAAGTAGGGACTACTGTTAACTTACAGATGAGGAAAGCAAGGCACAGAGGGGTTAGAGTCACACTTCATCTTGTTTCTAGGATGGGAGGGTCCTTGTTTGTCCTGGTGCAGTCCCTGCGAGTTCAGGATTCCCTTGTTCATTTCTTTCCCATTCAAATGAGGCTCAAGCTCCTGGCAGGGGAGGCCCATGTCCACTGAAGCTCCTCTTCCCAGGACAGAGAACGGCCCTTGTTCTGTCCCCAGTGCTCCTGCTTCCTGGGGGTCCTCAGATTGGGAAGCTAGCGTCCTGCGCCCTTTGTCTGAGGCCTGAATATTGATGGATGGCCCCACTCTGGGCAGGGTGACATAGAACAAAGAGCAGCAACTCTGGGGTGGACGAGGAGCCACTGGGACCAGCTAATCCTGAGGCTACAAGCCTGCAAGAATCACTCTGGTACCACAAACAAAATAAGCAGGACAATGGGAGGGTGATTGTGGACGTGGCCAAAGTCTCCTCTGAAACAACATGGCTCGTGCTCAGCTCAGCTGTTCTGCCTCATGAGATTGTTGTGACAATTAAATGAAGTAACGCACATAAAGTGCTTGGAACATGTATCAGGCATGTGGAGGAAGCACTCAGTAAGTATCGGCTGCTGCTAGTATTATCCTTACAGATGAGGAAACCGAGTCTGGGAGCGGGTCCCCCAGGATCAGTCAGTGTCAGGCGTTATGTGGCAGCCTGAACTCCTGACCCTGCGTGGGCTCTCTGTTCCCTTCCTCTCCTTTCCTGAGCCATCAGCCAGCTTTGCTTTGTGGCATGACACGTGTTAGTGACCACATAAAATCTTTGCTATTGTGTCTTTCATGCAGTATTTTTGCCAATTCCTCCTTTCAGAGAATCTCCTTCCCTTAATAAATGGAACCTCTAAGTGTGTCCAGTAGAACAAAGTGCAGTGGTTTCATTTCCCTGCAGGTCACACAGGAATAGCGCTTTATGGCAGCCTCTCACCCGCTGTTTTATTAGCTCAGTGGGGCTGTATTCAATAAACTCAGGCTTTCTCATTTAAATCGGGGGCTCACCTATTGTCTACCCAGGAGCCATTAAAAACCATTAAGAGAAATGGTGCCTTAGTAGGATAATCTGTACACTTTGCTCGGAGCAAAGCTCATTTCCTCTTGCTCTGTGGAAAATGCTTTTTATGCTTATTAAAAGTTCCAGGAATTCTGCATTCTGAGTTGGTCCAGGGGTGGTCCCAACAGAGCAGGCAGCAGGGCTCCCATTCATTTCTGAGCGTACGGCTGTCTGTCCCTCACAGCTCCAGACAGGGCCTGTGTCGGTCAGTCCCTACTCTGTCTTCACTGGTTCCCAGGGTCTGAGTTAATGCCATCTCACTTTTCACTTCCTGTCAGGTTCACCCGCTCACCTGCAAATCCAAGGTGGAAGGGGACACTCCCTATGCCTTGTGCTCTTTGAACTGCAATTCCTCTTGTGTTGCCGGTCACCATCCTCACTCCATGCCCCATCACAGGGCACTATGGCACTTGACCTCCAAAATCTGCCCTAAGTCAGGCAGCACAAATGCTCTTTTCCCAAGACTGTGGATGAGCATACAGACAGAAACAGGACTGATTCCTGAAGACCTGCGGTGGGGCTGGGCCCAGGAGGCCTGGCTTCCTTGGCATTCAGTCCTGTTAGCTCACAGAGCTCTGGTTCGTGCCAGCAAACTTCAACCACTTACCAAGTCTGTTTTTCTGAACTACTTCCTGGAAACAGAATTAAGGTGCAAGGGAGGCAGCTGCACCTTTGCATGTGTCCACCAGGTGAGGAAGTGCTCCTCCTGGGTGATGAGAATTTCCAGGAGGGAAGCCCAGCTGCAGAGAGGCTGCTGACAGGTGTGATGGGAGAAGGGTTCTGAATGAGGAAGATAGGGGCCATATAAATAAACTGCAACCTTGCAGCTGTGCTGTGCTAATGACATTACAAGCAGGGAGGGTGGACCAAGGGAGACTGAAGACCAACAGCCAGTTTGTCTGGCTGTAGCCAAGGGAGTGCAGCTCTGTGCCTGGCGTTCTGGTTGTGTCTCACCCTGGGTTTTAGGCAAACCAGTTCTCCAGCATATCAGAAATTTCTGTGTAAGTTTTGGTTACAAAAACCCTAAACAGCTACCTGTTCACCTTTGGTGTGCTTCCACCCCCAGTGAGTAAATTCTGGTTATTAATCTGGCTTCTCTGAAATCCTGGTGCTGGAAGAGTCTGCCCAGGATAGCAGCCACTACTATTTTGTTGAACAAATGAAATTTTTCTGACTCATCAAAGCTGAGGGCAAGATTCTGGATTTGACCCGATCCATCCGTGAGCTCCTCTCTGCTGGACCTGTAGAAACTTGAAAGCCCCCATCCCTCCTGGGCTCAGAGGCACTGAAGCCTGGTTACAGGTCCCAGCACCCCCTCCCCATCTCTCCTTGCCCTCCTATCTTCCCAAGAGCCTCCAATCTATAATCTCTCTGCTACGGGTGTGTAGGCAGTGCCTCACTGGTGCCGCAGTGTGGGCCCTTGACCCCATGGGTGACGAGAACTGTGTGCCATGTCTCTGCATGGTTGCCCGGCTTACCCATGAACTTCCCTTCCGGAAAAGAGGTCTTCAAAACCCTCTGCTCCTGGAAGTGAGCCCCTTCTTCCATTGT
The DNA here is from genome assembly GCA_032199065.1 of Smutsia gigantea. Taxonomy (NCBI): domain Eukaryota; kingdom Metazoa; phylum Chordata; class Mammalia; order Pholidota; family Manidae; genus Smutsia; species Smutsia gigantea. The sequence continues at coordinate 215,514 of JAVSCE010012734.1, read as the reverse complement.
CTCTGAGTGAAGTGCTCCGTGGTGTTGCCAGGATCCATGCAGAGTAAATGGTTCTATTCTTTCAAAGCAAATTTGTCATTTTTTTCCTCAAAGAAAGCAGAAGGAAACCCTTGCACTCAAATTGATGGAGCCCTACTGGAAAGGATGCCCCCTGAGGATTTGGGTGGCTGAGCACCCTGAGCTGCGTGCTTCTCTGTTTTCTTGGGTGTGGGGACTGGCACGTTGTCGCCCACACTCTCCTCCTGCCGGATCCCCCTGTGCCCGGTGCTGGTGTGCATGTGCAAGCTGCAGGTCTGGGCTGACTCTCAGGGTGGCTACGGACAGTTTTCTCCTTTGCTGAGCAGAGGCTGAGTGGCAAGGTGGAGCCATGCTGAGGAGGGCCAAAGACTTTGTAGGAAACTGGAGCCCATTTTTTTCAGCTCAGAGGCACCCTGCCTATTTATGCATGTTTGACTGAGTGGAGAACTGATTAGAGAAGACAAGGACTGGTGGGTCTGTCGTAATGGACCAGATGCCGGAGGATGAGCATGTGAGTCACAGATTGGCAGTGGAGATGGAGAAACAAAGTCAGAGAGGTTTTGGAGGACACACTGCAGACTTGGCAGAGAAGTGTTTTATGAAGGATGAAGTTTAAAAGGTTCATGGAAGCCCACTTAAAATTTTTTAAAATTATTCTTATTATTTTTTTATATATATATTTTTAATTTTATATTGGTATCATTAATGTACAATCACTTAACACTATGGTTACTAGGCCCCCTATAATCAGGTCCACCCCACATACCCCACTACAGTCACTGTCCATCAGCATAGTAAGATGCTATAGGATCATTACTTGTCTTCTCTATAAATACTGCCTTTCCCATGTCCCCCGCCGCTGCATTATGTGTGCTAATTGTAATGCCCCTTTTCCCCCTTATCCCTCCCTTCCCATCCATCCTCCCCAGTCCCTTTCCCTTTGGTAACTGTTAGTCCATTCTTGGGTTCTGTGAGTCTGCTGCTGTTTTGTTCCTTCAGTTTTTTCTTTGTTCTTATACTCCACAGATAAGTGAAATCATTTGATACCTGTCTTTCTCCTCCTGGCTTATTTCAGTGAGCATAATACCCTCTAGCTCCATCCATGTTGTTGCAAATGGTAGGATTTGTTTTCTTCTTATGGCTGAATAATATTCCATTGTGTATATGTACCACATCTTCTTTATTCATTCATCTACTGATAGACACTTAGATTGCTTCCATTTCTTGGCTATTGTAAATAGTGCTTGATAAACATAGGGATGCATATGTCTTTTTCAAACTGCGCTGCTGCATTCTTTTGAGTTTTTTGAGGAACCTCCATACTGCTTTCCACAATGGTTGAACAAGTTTACATTCCCACCAGCAGTGTAGGAGGGTTCCCCTTTCTCCACATCCTGGCCAACATTTGTTGTTGTTTGTCTTTCGGATGTTGGCCATCCTAACTGGTGTGAGGTGATATCTCATTGTGGTTTTAATTTGTATTTCTCTGATGATTAGCGATGTGGAGCATCATTTCATGTGCCTGTTGGCCATCTGAATTTCTTCTTTGGAGAAGTGTCTGTTCAGCTTCTCTTCTCATTTTTTAATTGACTTATTCGCTTTTTGTTTGTTGAGGTGCGTGAGTTCTTTATCTATTTTGGATGTCAACCCCTTATTGGATATGTCATTTATGAATATATTCTCCCATACTGTAGGATGTCTTTTTGTTCTACTGATGGTGTCTTTTGCTGTACAGAAGCTTTTCAGCCTGATATAGTCCCACTTGTTCATTTTTGCTTTTGTTTCCCTTGCCTGGGGAGATATGTTCATGAAGAACTTGTTAATGTTTATGTCCAAGAGATTTTTGCCTTTATTTTTTTCTAAGAGTTTTATGGTTTCATGACTTACATTCAGGTCTTAGATACATTTTGAGTTTACTTTTGTGTATGGGGTTAGACAATAATCCAGTTTCATTCTCTTACATGTAGCTGTCCAGTTTTGCCAACACCAGCTGTTGAAGAGGCTGTCGTTTGCCTATTGTATATCCATGGCTCCTTTATCATATATTAATTGACCATATATGCTTGGGTTTATATCTGGGCTCTCTATTCTGTTCCACTGGTCTGTGGGTCTGTTCTTGTGCCAGTACCAAATTGTCTTGAATACTGTGGCTTTGTAGTAGAGCTTGAAGTCAGGGAGCATAACTCCCCCTGCTTTATTTTTCCTTCTCAGGATAGCTTTGGCTATTTGGGGTCTTTTGTGATTCCATATGAATTTTAGAACTATTTGCTCTAGTTCATTGAAGAATGCTGTTGGCATTTTGATAGGGATTGTGTTGAATCTGTAGATTGCTTTAGGCAGGATGGCCATTTTGACAATATTTATTCTTCCTAGCCAAGAGCATGGGATGAATTTCCATTTATTAGTGTCCTCTTTACTTTCTCTTAAGAGCGTCTTGTAGTTTTCAGAGTATAGGTCTTTCACTTCCTTGGTTAGGTTTATTCCTAGGTGTTTTATTCTTTTGGATGTGATTGTGAATGGAATTGTTTTCCTGATTTCTCTTTCTGCTAGTTCACCATTAGAGTATAGGAATGCAACAGATTTCTGTGTATTAATTTTGTATCCTGCAACTTTGCTGAATTCAGATATTAGATCTAGTAGTTTTGGAGAGGATTCTTTAGGGTTTTTTATGTACTATATCATGTCATCTGCAAACAGGGACAGTTTGACTTCTTCCTTACCAATCTGGATGCCTTTTATTTCTTTGTGTTGTCTGATTGCTGTGGCTAGGACCTCCAGACTATGTTTAATAAAAGTGGGGAGAGTGGGTATCCTTGTCTTGTTCCCGATCTTAAAGGAAAAGCTTTCAGCTTCCTGCTGTTAAGTATAATGTTGGCTGTGGGTTTGTCTTATAGGGCCTTTATTATGTTGAGGCACTTGCCCTCTATACCCATTTTGTTGAGAGTTTTTATCATGAATGATGTTGAATTTTATTGAGTGCTTTTTCAGCATCTGTAGAGATGATCATGTGGTTTTTGTCCTTTTTGTTGATGTAGTGGATGATGTTGATGGATTTTCGAATGTTGTACCATCCTTGCATCCCTGGGATGAATCCCACCTGATCATATTTATTATCTTTTTGATGTATTTTTGAATTCGGTTTGCTAATATTTTGTTGAGTATTTTTGCATCTATGTTCATCAGGGATTTTGGTCTGTAATTTTCTTTTTTGTGGTGTCTTTGCCTGGTTTTGGTATTAGAGTGGTGTTGGTCTCGTAGAATGAGTTTGGGAGTATTCCCACCTCTTCTACTTTTTGGAAAACTTTAAGGAGGATGGCTATTAGGTCTTCACTAAATGTTTGATAAAATTCAGCAGTGAAATCATCTGGTTCAGGAGTTTTGTTCTTAGGTAGTTTTTTGATTACCAATTCAATTTCTTTACTGGTAATTGGTCTATTCAGATTTTCTGTTTCTTCCTGGGTCAGCCTTGGAAGGTTGTATTTTTCTAGAAAGTTGTCCATTTCTTCTAGGTTATCCAGTTTGTTACCATATAAATTTTCATATAATTCTCTCATAATTCTTTGTATTTCTGTGTTGTCCATAGTGATCTTTCCTTTCTTATTTCTGATTCTGTTTATGTGTGTAGACTCTATTTTTTTCTTGATAAGTCTGGAACCAGCTCCTGCTTTCATTGATTCTTTCTATTGTTTTCTTCTTCTCAATTTTATATATTTCTGCTCTAATCTTTATTATGTCCCTCCTTCTACTGACTTTGGGCCTCATTTGTTCTTCCTTTTCTAGTTTCATTAATTGTGAGTTTAGACTGTTCATTTGGGATTGTTCTTTCCTGAGATAGGCCTGTATTGCAATATATTTCCCTCTTAGCACGGCCTTTGCTGTGTCCCACAGATATTGTGGTGTTGAATTATTGTTATCATTTGTCTCCATATATTGCTTGATATCTGTTTTTATTTGGTCATTGATCCATTGATTATTTAGGATCATGTTATTAAGCTTCCATGTGTTTGTGGGCTTTTTCGTTCTCTTTGTGTAATTTATTTCTAGTTTTATATCTTTGTGATTTGCGAAGCTGGTTGATACAATTTCAGTCTTTTTGAATTTACTGAGGTTCTTTTTGTGGCCTAGTATATGATCTATTCTTGAAAATGTTCCATGTGCACTTGAGAAGAATGTGTATCCTGTTGCTTTTGGGTGGAGTGTTCTGTGGATGTCTGTTAGGTCTGTCTGTTCTAGTATGTTGTTTAGTGCCTCTGTCTCTTTATTTATTTTCTGTCTGGTTGATCTGTCCTTCAGAGTGAGTGATGTGTTGAAGTCTCCTAAAATGAATGCATTGCATTCTATTTCCCCCTTTAATTCTGTCAGTATTTGTTTCACATATGTAGGTGATCCTGTGTTGGGTGCATAGATATTTATAGTAGTTATATCCTCTTGTTGGAGTGACCCCTTTATCATTATGTAATGTCCTTCTTTGTCTCTTGTGACTTTCTTTGTTTTGAAGTCTATTTTGTCTGATACAAGTACTGCAACTCCTGCTTTTTTCTCCCTATTAGTTGCATGAAGTATCTTTTTCCATCCCTTTACTTTCAGTCTTTGTATGTCTTTGCATTTGAAGTGAGTCTCTTGTAGGCTGCATATAGATGGGTCTTGTTTTTTTATCCATTCAGTGACTCTATGTCTTTTGATTGGTGCATTCAGACCATTTACATTTAGGTGGCTACCAAAGGTTCAAGGGTAATTCCCTTACTATCTAACAGTCTAATTTAACTCACTTTGTATGCTGTTACAAATACAACCTAAAGCTTCTTTTTTTTCCTCCTCCTTTTTCTTCGTCCTCCACTCTTTGTATCTTATGAATCATATTCTGTACTCTTTCTCTATCCCTTGGTTGACATCTATTTAGCCTTAGGAATACTTCCATCTACAGGAGTCCCTCCAAAATGCACTGTAGAGGTGGTTAGTGGGAGGTAAATTCTCTCAGCTTTGCTTATCTGAAAATTGTTTAATCCCTCCTTCAAATTTAAATGATAACCTTGCTGGGTAGAGTATTCTTGGTTCAAGGCCCTTCTGCTTCATTGCATTAAATATATCATGCCACTCCCTTCTGGCCTGTAAAGTTTCTGTTGAGAAGTATGATGATAGCCTGATGGGTTTTCCTTTGTATGTGATCTTTTTTCTCTCTCTGGCTGCTTTTAAAAGTCTGTATTTATCCTTGTTCTTTGCCATTTTAATTATTATATGTCTTGATGTTGTCTTTCTTGGGTCCCTTGTATTGGGAGATCTGTGCGTGTCCATGGCCTGAGAGACTGTCTCCTTCCCCAGATTGGTGAAGTTTTCAGCAATTACCTCCTCAGTGACACTTTCTATCCCTTTTTCTCTCTATTCTTCTTCTGGTACCCCTATAATGCGAATATTGTTCCCTTTGGATTGGTCACACTGTTCTCTCAATCTTCTTTGATTCTTAGAGATTCTTTTTTCTCTCTGTGCCTCAGCTTCTTTGTATTCCTCTTCTCTAATTTCTATTCCATTTACTGTCTCTTCTACTATATCTAACCTGCTTTTAAATCCCTCCATTGTGTGTTCATTTCAGATATGGAATTTCTTAATGATTGAATCTCTGACTTAAATTTGTTCCTGAGTTCCTGAATATTTTTCTGTACCTCCATAAGAATGTTTATGATTTTTGTTTTGAACTCGTTCAGGAAGATTCGTGAATTCAGTTTCATTTGGCCCCTTTTCTGGGGTTTGTGAGATTTTGTTCAGAACCATGTTCTTTTGATGTTTCATATTTCTGTGTGGTGCCCACTAGTGCGCAGAAACTCCAGTCTCTGGAGTTGCTCAGCCCCTAGAGGGAGGTTGGGGGTCATAGGGGAATGGAACTCATGCCTGGGGGGAGAAAAGATCTGTTACCTGATTGCCGTCTGTGGTGCCTCTCTCCAGTGTCATAGCCAGTGGGCCAAGCACACATGTGTAAGCCTCTGTGCTTTGCATCTCTAGCTGTTGTAGGCGGGGCCTCCCTCTGGCTGGCCTGACACCAGTGCAGTCACTGTCAGTTTATGAGCAGGTGCCAGCAGGCCAGGAGGAAGGTTGGGCAGGCTGTGTGTCACAGTGGGGGGCCTTGGAGCTGAGTAGGCAGCTAGGGGGATGGAGCATGTGAAGCTCCTTAAAGTTCCCAACCAGCTGGGCAGAGTGCACCTAGACAACCTTGTCCAACTCTCCCTTCTCCCGTGCAGCAATCTCCGTGCAAACCCTGCCCCTTCAGCAGCCCTCTCACTGCTAGGAAGCCTCTCAGATGACCCACTCTTCCTCTGACACAGAGTGGCCGGGTGTGGATCCTGTCTTCCACAAATGGCCAGAATGTCAGTCTCCCAGGCCCTCCGCCCATCCGAGCTCCCCAACGTCCAGAGCACCAGAGAATATAGGCTTCTGCTCACAAAGCAGATCTCCAGGGCTAGATGTTCAGCAGTCCCAAGCTTGCCCCCCTCCCCGGTCTGTTTTTCTTCCTCCTGCTGGTGAGCTGGGGTGGGGGAAGGGCTCGGGTACCACCGGATTAAGGCTTTCGTACATTACCCTGTTTTTTGAGGTCTACTCTGTTCATGAGGTCTGTTTGCAGTCTGGTTCAGCCTTCTTCTTGCTGTTTTAGGGGTAGCTGTATTAATTAACTATATTTTTGTACTATTTGTGGTTTTGGGAGGAGTTCTCCGTGTTACCTCTCATGCCACCATCTTGAATCCCCCACTTTAAATTTTATTAGTTATATGTTTACTTTACATATAGAAGCTCCTTCCTGCTCTAGTCTCATGTGAATGGCATGGCACAGGTCTGCAGAAAGCAGACATGGGTATGGCAGTTCTGTGGAACTCAGAGGGTTCAAAGACTCTGACTCTCAAAGCCTGTGGGCAACATGCCCCGCTCTTCCTCTGAAGTCCCAGGAAGCAGTTCTGGACTCCCAGGAGAGAGCTTGCAGTGTCTCCCATGCCTCCTTATTAGAGCAGAAGCACAGAAGCTGAGTAGGGACAGAAAAGTCACATCCACAAGGAATTGCAGGACTTCACTACTTTATACCTCAAAGACCCCATTCTCCTGTTCTTTCAGCAGATTCTACTGAGTGCCTGCAATGCATCAGGCACCATGTTGATGCTAGAAACTCAATGGTAAGCAAAACCAGGAGGAGTCATAGGCCTGGCAAAATTCACATAATCTGAGGAAAAGACATGTTGACTGAATATAATGATGGAAATCTGTCCCTGGGATAAGTGCTAAGGAAGCGCACAGGGCTCTGAGGTCTACAAATGGGAACATTTGGCCCAGAAATGGAGGTCTGTGAAGGTTTTCCCAAGGAAGTGTCTCACACTGAAATTTGAAAGGCTAGAAGGGGTAAAGTAAGCCAAGAGGGTGGGGATGAGGGTTCTGAGACTAGGAACAGCATATGCAAATACCCCAAGGCTGGTGGAGGTGTGGGCAGAAAGGTGTGGCCGGAGCTGGAAGGGCTGGGTAAGCATGAGGGACACGAGGCTGGAGGGCACGGAGCAGGCCACTTGGGTGGTGAGCCCTGGGAGGGGGCTTGTCTTTGTCGTTGCTTCTTCTGTTTAAAGTCTAATCACATCATGTTGTCTTCACTGCATTATTTATTTATTTATTTATTACTTGCCAAATGTCATGCAGCAATTTATTTATTTATTTATTAATAATTTATTTTGGTATCATTCATCTACAATTACATGTGCAATATTATGGTTATTAAACTACCACCTTCATCAGGTCCCCCCCACCAACCCCATTACAGTCAATGTCCATCAATGTAGTGAGATGTTATGGAATCACTACTTGTCTTCTCTGAGTTGTACAGCCCTCCCCATGCCCCCCAACATTACGTCTGCTAATCGTAATGCCCCTTTTTCCCTCTTATCCCTCCCTTCCCACCCATCTTCCCCAGTCCCTTTCCCTTTGGTAACTATTAGTCCGTTCTTGGGTTCTGTGAGTCTGCTGCTGTTTTGTTCCTTCAGTTTTTTTCTTTGTTCTTATACTCCACATATGAGTGAAATCATTTGATACTTGTCTTTTTCGGCTTGGCTTATTTCACTGAGCATAATACCCTCTAGCTCCATCCATGTTGTTGCAAATGGTAGGATTTGTTTCCTTCTTATGGCCAAATAATATTCCATTGTGCATATGTACCACATCTTCTTTATCCACTCATCTACTGATAGACACTTAGGTTGCTTCCATTTCTTGGCTATTGTAAATAGTGCTTGATAAACATAGGGGTGCATATGTCTTTTTCAAACTGGGCTGCTGCATTCTTAGGGTAAATTCCTAGGAGTGGAATTCCTGAGTCAAATGGTATTTCTATTTTGAGTCTTTTGAGGAACCTCCATACTGCTTTCCACAATGGTTGAACTATTCACTACATTATTTTTTAGGATTGCATTCTTTTATGACAAGTATGTTTTTAGTGGATAATAGCAATATACAGACTTTTTAGAAGACTATATTTAATCTTGAAAGTTGACTTGATTTAAATAAAAATGGTAAGTTAATAGTTTGTCAGCAAGAACAGGCAGAAATCACAAACATGTCGCAGAGACAACTCTCATGGAAGGAGCGTGGGTGTGGAAGAGGTGGACCTGGCCTGGAACCCTGGCCCCTCCAGCACCCACTCTATGACCTTGGCACTGAGCAGCAGTTTTCTTGTCTATAAAGTGGGGACAGTGGCACTCACTTTATGCGGGCGGCTGTGATGAGTAATGAAGGTTCTAACAGAGGTTGGCACATCACCAGGCAATCAGAGATCTTTTAAAACTGAAGTATAGCATGTATACAATGTTATATTGGTTTCCAGTGTAAAGCTCAGTGGTTTAACAGTTCTTCACGTTATTAGATGCTCACACCAACAAGTGTAGTTATATCTGTCAGCATGGAAACATAATAGTATCCTTGGCTATACTCCCCATGCTGTTTTTTCGGCCCTGTGACTAATTTATATTATAATCGAGATTTTATGCCTTTTTATCCTCTTCATCTATTTAGTGGGAAGTGAGCCCAGAAAGGTGGGCAAGGTGGGGTTCTGCTGTGTGACTTCGTCTGCAGGGTGCAGGGTTCTGACCCAAGGGGATGAACAGGAGGGACAGGCACTGCGGGCTGGTGTCTGTGGGCAGTACCTTTGGTGCTCATTCCGAATTCCCTCTCCCCTCTCGTAGTGGCGTCATGGTGTATGGGAATTACTGCTGTCCATACTTGCAGATGAGGAAACTGAGGTACAGAGGTTAAGCAGCTTGCTGAGGTCACCAGCTGCCTGGGCAGCCTGGCCTCTCTGGGTGTGTGTGGGCTGCAGGGCCCGAGGGATGAGGCAGGCCAGGTTCCGGCCTGCTGGACAGCCAGAGCCGAGCAGAAACCACTTTCCTGGTTTTGATTTTGCGTGACCACTGTGTACTCAGCAACAGCAATTTCTTTTTGTTTAGCAGACATGCATGTGGATGGAAATCCACCATAGACCACTGCTCGAGGGGCCCAAGGAAAGGCCTTGCAGAGGGTGGAGGGCCCCTCATTTGAGCTGGATGGCCCTGCTCCCAGCAGTGTGCTGCTCTGTGCTCCCTGGATAGCTCCAGTCCGCCCTGCGGTGGAGGAAGGCTCCTCCGGCTTTGCCTAAGGAAGAAGGAAGGAGAAAGCTCGGGTTGGACCGTGGGCCAATCCATCGCAGATCCTGCTTACAGTAGGGGGAGAGGGGAGAGCCGGAGGTCCTGAGGCCCTGTGCAGGAGCAGAGGATGGCTAAGATCAGGAGAGTGTGGCCTCTGCCTTCTCGCGTTTGTATTTTTGTGATGTAAAGCCCAGCCGCCATCTCCCTGCACTTCTAGAGTCCCCCACGACCAAAAATATCTTCTGTGGCGTGTGAGTGGGTGTTTGTGTGAAAACCGGAAGACAATTCTCAGAAATACAGAAACTTGGCTTGTGACAGTATGTGTATTTTCATTGTTTGACTGAAGATTTTCTGTTTTCTTATGTCTCAACTGTGTCAGAACAAGCACATAACTGCATTTAAAATTTTAAGTTGAATGTCACAGCATTGTCTGAAGCTGGAGCATTCAGTCCGTTCTTACGGTGATGACTGATAGACTGAGAACGATTTCTACCTTATTACGTCATCTATATATACTACACTTTCTGCTTTCTTATTTTTAAGCAATCTCTATTCTGTTTTCTTTAGAAGAAAATATGACACAACATCTACCATTGACCGTTTTTCAGTGTACAGCTCAATAGTGTTGAGGGCATTTACACTGAGACCCGTCCCCAGAACTCCTCATGGTACAACACTGATGCCACCCACATCGGACGTCCCTGACTCCCCCTGCAGCCTGGCAGCTGCCTTCTGCTTGTTTCACTTTGTATAATGTCCAACAATCTCCATTTTTTCATTTATTTCTCTTTTTCTTACTATAGTTTTCTTCTCAACTTGTTAGGAATTTATATGTTCTCTTTTTTTAGTATATGTTCACTTTTGATTTTTTTTATCGAAGTATGGTTGGTATACAATATTACATTGGTTTCAAGTATACAATACAGTGATTCAACAGTTATACATGTTATTAAATTGTCACCCAACCAGTGCAGTTACTGTGTCTGATTCTTTGCAAGTTGCTGTAGCATGCCCACTTTAGTTTAAAAGTAATCAACACTTCGGTCCTGTTGAAGTAGACAACGCAAGGATCTGAGAATGTTCTTATTCCTCTCCCTCTTATCCAGTATTTTACCTCTCGCTACTTTTGCACCTGTCCAGTTATTACTGTTGTTACTGTTATTATTATTAAAAGTCAGTGTTTGCTTAGCTTTATCTGCATAGGAATATATTTTTAGTCTCCACCCTTTCATGGGTCTCAGACTTTCTGTCTGGGACTGCTTGAGGTATATTTTTTTAGAGTTTTCTTTAGTGAGGACGTGTTGTTGGCAAATTTTTCTTAGTTTTTGTCTGAATTGTCTGTATTTCACTTCTGTTCTTGAAAGATAGCTTTATCAACCTAGAATTTTAGGTTGACGTTTTCCCCTCACCCTTGGTGCTTTGATATTTTATTTTGTTCCTTTCTGGATCCCTTTATTGCGGTGAAGGTGTCAGCCATCAGTTAGATTGCCACTCATTGGTGCATAAGCTGTCTTTTCTCTAGGGTGGCTTTCAGAACCTAGTTACTTTTGCTTTTGATGTTCTGAAATTTTTTTGATTAAAAAAATGTGTATCTTTCTGTGGATTTATTGAGCTTCTTGGACTTGGAGATTGATGTTTTCATAACAATTCTGGGAATTTCTCCACTATGAAAACTTAATTAGAATATTGTCTTTTCCTCCTGACATATTAGTCCTTAATTTATCCTCCATGTCTCTTAACTCCCCTTACTTATTTTACATCACTCTATGTTCCTTTACTGCTCTTTGGTATAATTTCCTTATATTTAACTTCCAGCTTAAAATTTTTCTCTTCATATGTGTCTAATCTGCTGTTTTACTTGTGTAACACAGTTCTAGCTGCAGTTGCTAAATATTTTAATTTCCAGGCATTGTTTGTTTCACTTTAAAATTTGCTAAGATCATTCTTTATAGTCTCTTGTTCCCTCATATTTTTAAGCTTTTCCACTAGTTCTTAAGTTTTCTGTCTGATAATTCTAGAACCTAAAATCTTTGTGTTGTCTGTTGCTTTGATTGGTTCTCACAGTGACTCACTTCCTCATGTGTTTAGTGACTGTGAAATACTCTTTTATCATAATTTAATTGTGAGAATTACTTGATGCCTGGATCAGAGTGGGATCCCTCCAGAAAGCACTCATGTTCACTTTTGCTGGCCTCCTTTTAGAGGCAGATGCTATTTCTTGCTTACCTTACCCTGTGGTTATAAACCCTTGACACGCAGCTTTTCAGTGGGCCCCTTGTACATAGCCCACAGGAGTCTCATATCCCACCTTAGTCTCTTGGTCCTGCCTCAGTCTGGGTAGTCATCCAGGGGAAGCAGAAGGGCTCCCTTGCTTGGAGATCCTTTAGGTAGAAACTCGTTCCCACACTCTCCTCATCCACAGGTTTCTGTTTTGTGTTTATTTGCCGAGTCTTCAGAGCTTCTTAAATGTTTTAGTTTTTCATCTTTTAATATTTTATCTGGTATTTTAGCTGTTTTGACTGCAAGAATTATAGGTATCTGTCTTGCCAATGGTTTCAGCCCCGGGCCAGTTTGCTATGGAGTCAATGTGACCAAGGAAATTGACAGCAAAACATTCTTGGGGTGAAAGGGTTATACCCAACTTTATTTCCAGGTGGCAGGTCAGTCACTAAAATCCCATTCACTCAGAGCGAGTCTGCAAGCACCAAGCTGGTGTCTGTCTCTGGGCTCCTCTGTCTGCACAGCTGTCCTCTGGGCCTCTCTGCCTGCACAGTCATCCCGCACAGCTGTCCTCTGGGCATCTGTCCTTGGAGCTCCCACCACTTCAGCCTCTGCTCTGCTCCCCTGCAGCCTTGCAGCAGTGCCACTGTGTCACATCCAGAGCACTGGGCAGAGCTCTTTATATAGAGTCAACAACCATGTATTGCCCTTGGGGTGCAGTGAGCTAGTCAACCAGGGCCAGGTGAGAATCCTAGTCACAGGAACTCTCATTTTATCCACACTCCACCCCTCCAGGATTCTCTCCTTTCAGTCTATGTGCCCTCAGTCCTCTGCAGTGGTCCCTTTACAAGGAAGCTCAAACATTTGTTCTCCAGCCTCTCCAGCAAAAAGTCTTGCAGACACACAGGCCGGACTCGTGGTTCTGTTTCTGACCTCTGCCTCTCTAGTCTTAATGGCTTGAACTGCTGCACTGGTTTCAGTTGTTGCCATAGCTCCAGTAAGATCCTATTTGGCTTCCTGTCTAATTTCCTTCCATCTACTCCTGCCCATATTAAAATCACCCACATCTGGGTCCTCATAACCTTCCTGGGGCCCCTTAAATTCTTCTTGTGAGTCACCTTGCATTTTGTAATCGCTGCCTCAAGGCGGGCTGCACTGTCAGGGAAGACAGCGTTCCCATCTCTGATCCCGACAGAACAATCCCATCCACCCCTAAGTCCCACAGCCACCAGCTCAGCCTGAGTACAGGGGCGGACCATAGGGTGTTCCATGACCTGGGGAGGGGGCTGCTCCTCTCCTTGGGGAGCTTTCAGCTGCTGGGTCTTTATTTTCTTTACCACCACTAGGCATGCTTTCAATACAGGAGGGGCCAGTGCCTCTGGCACCACCCCTTCATCCTTCCCCAGCTCCTCCATTTCTGGGTCTGATGGCACCTTTCTCTCCACTCCCTGAAGTGCCTCCTCTGCAACAGTGCCTTGCAACAATGCTCAGTCTTCAGAAACTCTCTTATACTTTCACCTCAATGACGTTCTCATGCCACCTCCACCTGTGCTTCCCTCAGGAGTTCATCTTTTTCCTTGGTGGCCTCTTCCTCCTTCAGAACACCTGGCAGTGCTGCCGTCTTGTTCTGTAAAGAACTGTTTACCTCTCCAATGGCACCTTTCTTCTGGCGTTCTCATGCTGCCTCCTCTAGCATAAGTGCAATTTCCTTCTTCAGGGAATCCTCAGAAGTTTGCAGCTCGCGTTCTTGTGCTGCCATTTCTTGGGTCTCTTCTGTAGACCTTTTTAATACTGTGAGAGCAGCCAACCCACAGTCCCCGCTGCCTCACGGGCACTCTGCTTCTCAAAACATCTACTTACTATACCAAGGGCCACCCCTACTGCCGCAGGTGTCACCTCCACTTGCCTCCAGTCCTGGGGTGGGGCCCAGTCCTCTAGGAGGCAAGCCACCTAAGACCACATACCCATTGGGGGACAATCCACTGTCTCCCCATTTACAGGGGCAGCCCGCTGAAGCACCCCTCCCATAAGGGCAGCCTGTCTTTTTCCTTGGTCAACAATGAACCCTGCCGACTTTTGCCAATTGTCTTGACAATGGGTTTCAGCCCGGGCAAGTTTGCTATGGATTCAATGTGACCAAGGAAATTGACAGCAAAACGTTCTTGGGGTGAAAGGGTTATACTCAACTTTATTTCCAGGTAGCAGGTCAGTCACTAAAATCCTGTTCAGAGCGAGTCTGCATGCAGCATGCTGGTCTCTGCCTCTGGGCCCCTCTGTCTGCACAGCCGTCCTCTGGGCCTCTCTGCCGGCACAGCTGTCCTCTGGGCCTCTCTGCACAGTCGTCCCACACAGCTGTCCTCTAGGCCTCTCTGCACAGTCGTCCCGCACAGCCGTCCTCTGGGCCTCTGTCCTCAGAGCTGCCACCACTCCAGCCTCTGCTCTGCTCTCCTGCAGCCTTGCAGCCGTGCCACCATGTGACGCCCAGAGCACTGGGCAGAGCTCTCTCTATAGAGTCAACAGCCATGTATTGCACATAGGTGTGCAGTGAGCTAGTCAGCCATGGACAGGTGAGAATCCTGGCCACTGGAACTCTCATTTTATCCATGGTATTTAACTCTTAATGTCACTTCAGAGTCTTCTTTAAATTCCACATTTTCTAATATATAAACCATTGCCCCATATTCCTTTCTTTATTAACATTTTAATTCTGAGATATTACTATATTTTTTTTAGTGCTGACTCCTAACTACAGGGAAGGCCTGTGAGCCTCTAATTAACTGGCTATGAACAAACTTTATCTCCTGGGATAAAATTTATTTACACAAACGCCTCATGGAAAGTAGTACAGCAATTAAAACTCTCGTTGTGATAAAACTGAAGGTTGAGAATAGTCTTTACACAAAAGATGAAATATAATTGTAAATGCATGTTTAGGAAAAGGGACATAGTCTTCAAATTTACACCTGTGCTGCATAGTTCATAGCTCTCTCTATAATCATAAAAATGCCTTTGATAGTGTTTTTTAAACTATTTTGTAGACATGTGGACTTCAACATTTGAATGTTGTCTCCTGTATCATGTAACTAAACTTTCCAATTCTTGCTAACTAGTAGTCCTGTAAACATTTCTTGTGAAATCCTGGCCTGTAATGGCTCTATGTGTTTCTGAATCCCTTTTCCATTCACCAAGCTCCTAGGCTTGCTTTGCCTGCCTCTTCCCCCAGTGGCCACAGGATTATTAACAACAGTCCAGCTTTTTTGCCTTAAATTAAGTGGTAGAAACATTTTTTCTATGCAGCCCATGATGGGTTCAGCGTCTGTCCTCCCAGCTGAGCGGTGCAGAAGCTGCTGTGTCTTGTTCATTTCTGTGACTCCTTCAATCCCCCTTAAGTGCTTTACAAGTTAGTAGGAACTCAGTATATGTATATAGAATATATACTATACTCTATATACATATAGAGTATATGTATATAGAATAGAAGAGAAACATAAGGGGAAGAAAACAGTCAAAACCGAAGTTTCTGAACAGCAATTAAATCTGCTATTGAGGCAACCTGGCTTTCTTTAGGTGTGAAACGTCTGAGTGGGACCCAGCAGGGGCAAAGTTGATGTCCAGAGCCTGGGGATCATTAGGTGACCTCCTGCCACTTAGCCCACCCCTCTGACTCTCTCCCCTTAGGCCACCTGGCTGCCAACAGCTCCAGCACGAGGGGACCAGAGTGTGGGTAATGGGACCTGGCCCCCACAGACGCTGGGGAGAGGTGGGTCCAGTGCTTGTCGTCTCTGCCAAAGGGCTTTGTGGTCCTGGAGAAGCTACCAGCTGGAGTCCACTCCCACATCCCACCCCTGGTTGGGCAGGCCCAGCAATTTGTTCCCTTCAATTAACTGTGCATAACAACAAGGAGTGAAACCAAATGATTTAAGTAATAATTTATCATATTCAGTTCACCATTAACAGCCATCTAGTGTTTCCTTTGCCCTTTCAAATGAGCCTTTGTTCCGATGCTCAGCTCTTCTTTGTGCTCCTAAGCTTTTAGCAAGTGCATCCCTCCCTCCCTCTCTCCCACCCCTCCTGCTTTTCTTGAGCTTTGAAGCACAAGTGACTTTCTGAAAGCAGCTGAGCCATCTCCCAGTGGCATCCTTCACCCCATTTAGTAGGGAACTTGAATGTTAATTTGTGAGCATGAACTCCAGGCTGGGTGCTGAGAGGGCAGGGGAAGAGGGCAGTCTTTGCCCTGGATTGGCTGTCAGCTTGACTGGGGTGATGAAGCTCTTTCAGTATGAAGTGGGCAGAGGAGAGGGACAGGGATGTCAGTGTCTTCAAAGTAAGACCTGTCCCTGGGGGACAGAACGCAGGAGTTCTGAATGGCATGGATCTGGGGAGAGGCAAAGGGGAGTGCAGCTCATGTGGGGCCTGGCAGGGGTGCTGGCATGGGTTTGGGGAGGAGCCTCACCAACCTCACCTGGCTGTGAGAGTCAGGTGAGGTCAGGGAGGTGAACCTTACCCAGATTGGTGCCAGTTAGGGAGCCTTTTGCCTACTTGCTAATTTGTCTCCTCTTTGGGATCACATGGCCTATAAGCCTCCCTTTCTTAACCCTGTGGATTTTGGGGTGTGAGAGCGCAAGAAAATCAGGTAGTGGCCCTAATGACGTTTTAGGTTTTCTGGGTACTTTTACTTTCCCATTCTGTTGGACTGTGTGTGTGTGTGTGTGTGTGTGTGTGTGTGTATAAATGTGAGTGCACATTGGGCTCTCGGGGGCTCTCATCAAACACCTGTGTGCTTGGATTTGGGGCTGAGGTAGAGATAACAGAACTGAGCAGCTGGGGATATAGGCTGAGTCCCTGAGCTGTGAGACCCTGGGCCCCCCACAGGGGCCTTGGTGGCAGCCATTCCCCACCTTGGGGCCTGTTGGGCACTCTGATGGTGGGAATGGGCCTGAGGACGGGGGCAGGGAGGCCTCAGCCCTCACAGGGGCTGAGGGGGCTTCCACACAGAGCCTCCTGAGCAAGGTCCCAGGGCTCTGACACATGTCAAAGCTCCCAGTCAGGGTATGCCCACAGCCACTGTGCTGACCCTTCTCAGAAGGAAACACTATCCTGAGTACTGTGGGGAGGGGGTCTCGCTGGGCTTCCAAGGAGCTGAGGTGTGGGCACTGGACTGGCCAGGGCCCAGGTAATACCATAGAGTGGGCTGAGGAGGGAGAAGCTGCAGAGGGACCCTAATGAGCTGACTCTCCAGGCACCTAGAAGTCTGTACACACACGCTCACTTACGGTGTCTCTTGACTAAAGTGTGTTTAAAGTGAGGCCTCACAAAAACCTCACTAAGATTTCCAGTACCCATTTTAATTTCTAAAATTAAGTACAAAATTGATAGCAAGCAAAACAAGCTAATATTACCTTTAATTCCAAGTTATGGCAATCCAGTGAGGTGGACACATGCTTCTTTAATAAGATTTCTTTTGAGGAAAGCATGTTATTTATTTGCGAGAAATGCCCAGATAAATTGCTTGAGATAGAGGGTGAGACCCCCAAGGGCAGGCATGTAAAAGATAGAGGTGGCATCTTTTAAACTGCTATGCTCAAGACATCAAAAGAAATTTACCTCATTTGCTAGAGGAAAGAAGGTAGGAAATGGAGGCAAGCAGAAAGAACTAAGGGTGCAGTGGGGTGGGGAATGCTTGAGTGATCCCAGGCCGAGGCAAATCTGTTTCCCAGCCCGAGGCAAATTACCTTTGAAACTGTAATCAGTCAAAGGGAGAAATAAAGTGGGAGTAACCCGTTTATTGCTTACACGTAGTCGTCCACTTCCGCTCACCTGTGTCTCTCCTGACCCAGCTGCAAAAAGGGACCCCACCCAGCCTCTCTGGTCCCTCACTCCCCATTGTAATCACCTACTTATATGGAGATGGAATACTTCTCTCCACCCCTTGGAAACACCTGTTGACATGGAGATGCACTAAGGCCAGGCAAGAGATTCTGGAAATGTTGCAATTTTACCCACCAGTGGATACTGGGGACAGCAGAGGGACAGGCAGCTAATTCTGGGCTACTTAATTCTTTTAAAGGGACATGTTTTTTTAATGGTGACAGATGGCCACAGGGTCGAGCTCTCCTGGGGTTTAGGTTGGGCCACTTACATGGAGGTGGCCAGGGGAGGTCCTGGGCTGGGGATTTTAGAGCAAGAACTGAGCCTCATCAGGTATCCATCTGGGCACGGTGTGGGTGAGGACCCAAGGAGGAAAGGCTTGCAGTTCCTCCTAACATACCCAGTGATTCTGTCTCTGAACTTGGACCTTGTCTCCTGCACACACTGTAAATCCATTTCCAGACACTGTTAAGTTTGCTCCAGGAATACTGACATTCACTTTCTACCTGGTCAGGAAACAAGAACAGAGAAAGCAACCTGAAATGACCAACCCCTGGGGTGACATGAGGCAAACCCTCCTGAACTGTTTAAGGGACTCTCACCTGCAGCCCTGAAACTCCAACCTTCCAGGGATTAGCGGGTAGGGGGAGCAAGGGCGGGAAGGCAGCTTGATGGCTGGTGGGCTGTGTTTCCACTGCCCTGAAGCTCATGTCCTGTCTGCTGTGGGTTCTCCAGCAGTTGCCTTGCAGGCAGATAACTGGTGTTATGGCAGACCACTGAGTCTCTGTTCCATGACTAGCCAGGCCTCTCTTTCGAGCTTGGTGGTACTGCTGCTTTAAGACTGTTCCTTGCCTTCCCCCCACTTCCTCCCTAACAAGGGCAAATGCAGAAGAATGCAGCCAGAGTAGATTGAGAAAATATTCAAAACCTATTAAGCATGGCTGCAAGTTTATTCTTAAGTTAATTATATCCTTTTTGACTTCCAGCCAGTCCCTTCCCTGGGCATCCATACAGACTTGGCCACCTATTCAGCCTCAGGCTGGCGGCATGCCTATCCACCATTGTCTCCTCCCTCCCTCCACTTCTTACCCTTCCTTCCTGCACAGATAGGTCAGTGATTCACTGAAGCTGCTACTTGGTGGAACATAAAAATGGCAGTGTCTGTGGGGTGCATAAAGAATTGGAGTGTGTGTATTTTGTACCCCTGCGTGGGGTGAGGATGTGGTAGCTCATGGGTACCACACACGTAAGTGCCAACGTACCACAACCACATATATTTATTTTAGCCTGCACTTTACAGCTTGCAAAATGTTGTCCCCTGTCACTTAAATCTTATCAGTGTTGTGTACAGATTTATCAGTATAATATTATCAGTGCCACTTTTGGATGAAGAAACTGAGGCTCAGAGAGATTTTAAAAAGAGACCACACAACTATTAGGTGGCAGAACAGGGTGGGATTCAAGGCCTGGTCTTTGGTTCTGAGGTGTGTGTGTGTGTGTGTGTGTGTGTGTGTGTGTGTGTGTGTGTGTGTGTGTGCACATGCTTTCCTTTTACACCATACTGGTTCCCAAATAAAAATAAAGTTGTGCCTTTGGGTAACACTGAAGAGTGTTCAAAGGGGAGTTCATAGAGGTTGCCCCATTTAATCCTTAAAGCACTGTGATGTTGGTGCCACCAGGTAGAAGTGGATGTCAGTATTTCTGGAGCAAACTTAACAGTGTCTGGAAATGGACAGATCTCCTGGATCTGTCCCCAGGCTGGCAGTGAGAGTTGCCTGACCTCCAGCTTCCTGAACTGATTGATTCAGGGGAAGGCCCCTGAACCTATTGGGGTCACTCAGCTCCTTCCCTAGGAACTTTGTAGCAGAGAGTGAAAGGGTTAGCCTGTGAATGCAGTGATTGAGAGCAGCCATCTTCTGCAGGTTGGTTAGGACCTGAGAAAGCCAGTGTATTGTAAGAAGGGGAGGAGAGAGTCAGGGACAGCAAGAGAGATGGGATGAGGAGACGGGACGAAAGGAGACAGCATGCCCCGAGTTTCTGTAGGTCTTCACATCTTTGGCTCTGTCCCATGAAGTCAGCAGCCTTTCTTCCAGATTCCGTGTGACACCCTGTTCCCTACCAATGCAGTCTCTTTTTTGCTAATCCTCAATAATACGTACCAGGGGATGGAAGCAGAGTGGACTAAATGCTGAATAGGTGCAAGGAAGGTAGAAGATGGAGCGATTTCCACTGTTGTATTGTGGGAGGCCCCGTGAGCTGGGCATTCAGGCCTCCCTACCTCCATGTATATGCAACCCTTTGGCACGCTTGAGGGGGCGGGGGCAGTGGGGCATAGGAGCACACAGAAGCTGACTTCCAGGGAGTCTCCAAGTAGAGCAGATGGTTTTGGCACCCCAGACTGCCCCTGAGGTCAGTTCTGTGTGCTAACCACATCCCACCTCAGGGCTCTGCCTCGCTTTTCCGTCTCAATGCTTCTCCAGAGCCACTGGAGCCCTCTCAGCCCAGAGATTTGAGGCGAAGAGAAATTAACCCCCATCTGAGACTAGAGGATCTGCTTCCAACATGGCAGAGACCTCAGTCCCCACCATGGACTCTCCATATGGCTGACTGAGTGTCCTTACAGCCTCCAGAGTGATAATCTAGGACAGCAAGGGAGAAGCCATATTGCCTATTATGACTGAGCCTCAGGAGTTACATGTAGTCACTTCTGTAGTGTTGTGTTGGTCACAACTATTCCTTTTGGAAAGAACCACGGGGGAATGTGAATATCAGACAGGGGGCATGAGGACCCTCTTGGTGCTGGTCACCACAGTGCCCCTGTGGATGACCCTCAGCCAATGGGGGATGTCAGCCAAAGAGCAAAGGCCCAGCCTCCTAATTCTAAGATGCATTCTACTGGACCACGGAGGTCCCGGGCAGGCAGAGCCCCCGTGCCCTGTGGGCAATTGTCCGGCATTCCTGTGCTGGCATTCCTGTGCTGGCATTCCTCCTCCTTAGCCTTGTCATGCCCTCCCTCAGTTCTGCTTCCTGTGACCCCCTCTCCCAAATAAATTGTGCACTGACCTACATGTCCAGTGCTTTTAGATGAGGCCAAACCAGAACAGGAAGGCGACCTCTGAAATGATGGTGAATTGGTGTGGAGCTCATTGTCAAGTGTGCGATGCAATGTGTTATTGGGATATTGATAATTAAGCATGCAGGAGTAACAGGGGAGGGATGGTCAGGAAAGTTATTGAGGCGGCAGGAATGAGATTGGGAGACTGGGAAACTGGTAAGGGGAGGGCACCTTAGCAATACTCAGAGAGGGCACAAGGCCTGGGCAGGGCACAGAGTGGGCCGTGGCTGGGCAGGGCTGCCAGTGTGTGGGACAGTTTGCCTGGAAGGGCTTGTCTTAGAGAGGCGAGAGGCATGTAGGCAAGGCTGGCTGGAAATGGAGGATGTGGTGAAGAGCAGAACCGTACAGAGGAGCACCTGCTGGGACATGTTTTGCAGAACCAGACACATGGCACTGAGCTGCAGGCTGGGTCTCAGGCAGGGCTGCGGAGGTGCTGTGCTTCTGTGCGCTCACAACTTTAAAATGCCTGTTGGATGGTAGATGCTGCTGGGAGCATTGGGGCACAGCCGTGAACAAGTTTGTGAAACATGCTCTCAACCAGCATGCTTTCTTGAAGGATCTCCCTGGGAAGTGGATTCTGCATTTCCTCAGAGCTGTGTCCCAGAATTGGTCACAACCAGCTCTTCTTGGCTTGCTCACTCAAAGTTTTTCCATGAAACATGCCGATTCTGGCTGCTCACACCTTCTGCTGTGGCTTGCTTCCCAGCCTCAGCATCACCCATTAATGTCTGTTTATTTGTACTGCTGCCGGGCCCTCAGTGGTGTGCCTTAGGGAAACAAGGTGTGGTGGCTGTACAGAATGCAATTGAAAGCTCAAGACAGAGCCAGTGCCTTGCTGTGATTCTGCGCAAATTCAAGTTCAAACTCTTTAGTGGTAATCAAGCTGTGTGTGAGGCCACCTTAGCCTCCTCTTCTTCTGTGCCCCTCCTCCATCCTCATGGAACCACTTGAGATTCTCTACACATGCTTTGTCCTTCCAGGGGTGTATGTCCTTGCTCACACTTTTCCTGGAAAGCCCATCCCCACTCTCTCTGCATATTGAGTCATTACTCATCCTCTGAGCCTCAGCTCAAATCCCACCTCCTCTTGGAAGCCTTCCCCAAAGGAGTTGCTCCCTGCTCCCTGCTGTGGAGGCCTCTGCACCTTGCTTCTAGCTTCTCGATGCTCTTGCTTGCTAAATAGTTCTTCGTATGCCTTTCCTTCTTCCGCAGTGGACTGCTTCTCAAGGGCTGGGGCCTTGCTTTGGTGTTTCCAGGTGTTCTGCAGTGATCCAAGGTCAATGTCAGCTTTGCTAAATAAACACGTGGGAGATGTGACTACTGCTAAAGCTGATGCATCTTGTGTGGCCACTGGTGTTGAAGCTATCAGCTCATCGAGGGCAGGACTGAGCCTGGCAGTCTTGCTGCCTGCCAGCCCCTGAGAGAGGTGACAGTGCTCTGTGGCTCCAGTGATGCAAACATGGGGCAGGCTGCCGGTGCTGATGTTGGCACCCACTTACCATGAGGACTGAGCACAGGTGGTCTGCCCTGCCTTTGGAATGCATGTTTGGCTTCCCCAAGTTCTCCACAGAAGAGATGAGACTGGGGAGAGTCCTGAAGCAAACCCCACCCTGCTCAGGTGGCCTGTGCTTGTGCATTACTCTCTGTCACTTAAGTCCTTACTCTTGGAGTCATTTGCACTTACCTTGAAGATGGAGCTAGAAAGATTCTCTGAAACATCAGAATGGGGGGTCTGAATATGACTTAATAGCTTAAGAAAATAATATTTTCCAAGAATTAATTTTAAAAGACTAGGGCCTTTAAAGATAATGGGTTTAGAGGCTCCTTTACCTCTGCAAACGCACATGTTTTTTATCCATGTAAAAAATGCTTTTTAACAGAAAGTGCTTCTCCTATTCTTTGGTCTTCTCTTATTCTGAGAGTCACTCTGAAATCAGATGAGGTTTAGAATTTGAAGTCTCTGCCCTGAGTACTGGTCTTAACACTGGGCCAGGCCTGGTCCCCTCCTTGGCCCTAGGTATTGGATCAGTAGGGGCGGAGAAGCAACCAGGCCGTTTCCCTTTTAAAAAGTAACACATACTTACATGTAGTATTTGCTAAGTGTTTTGCTGCTATTATCATACTTGCTTCTTAAGACTAAGAAGGTCTGGAGGAATTACCACATTCTACACCGAGAAAACTGAGGCTCGGAGGAACTGAGTGACCTGCCGAACACCACAGAGTCTGCAGTGGTGGACTTGCGCTCTGTTCTCCTGACTTGTGTTCAGTGCCCCTTCTGTTGGGACCCACATCTGCTGTAATTTCAATCCTCCTGCTTCCCTGTAAATGTCCATCTTGTGTCCTTTATCTCAGTTGGCTGTCACTAGCCTCTGGAAGGTGACATGGCTGAAAATAGCTTGTGGTGTGACACTTCCCAGAGAGATTTAAATTTTCCCCAAGAACTATTAGCAAAACAGAACTTTACAGGTGCAGGGGGTAGTTTTGGGTTTGGCTTTGACAACAGGTCCATTTGTGGAGTTGCTTTGGTGGCCACAGGGTCTTGCTGGTGCCCCTTATGCTGACCACCTGCATAGCATGAATTTTCCCAGGTCTGCACCCCCATGTTGATGGCACAAGAGAAAAGGAGGAGGAGGAACTGAATGTGTCCCTGGTGGGCCTGGGGGTAAGACCTAGAGTCCCCAGGCTGGTGGCCTGCAGGCCAAGCTGAGTACAGAAGCCCAGCATGGCTTTTCAGACAGACTTCTCTGTGTTCTCTCAGCCACTGGGATGAGGCCAAAGAAAAAAACAACCTGTTTCTTTATTAATGATGCTTTCTGCAGAGTTAGATTAAGCACCGATTAAAGGCAGATGCTTCCAAAGGACAAGTGTAAGTACCATCTCAGTCACTTCTCTGGTTACAGGGTTCCCTACACGGGCCTTTAAAATCGCTTTGGCTCTCTTCCCATTTGTCTTCCTCACACTCTCTACCCAGCTTCCGAGCTGCCCCTCCCAGAAGGGCTTTGACCGCCAGGAGCAGGAGCTCGAATCAGCAAGGCTTGCTCTGTGGCAAGCTCTAAGGGGCTCCACTGGGGCTGCCATCAGAGCCTCCTTACCAGACAGGTGAGTCCTCTTGGCTGGGAACAGCCCTATCTTCTGTCCTGGCAAGGTCGTACCTGCCACTGTGGGGCTTGCTGTGGTTTTTACCAGCATGGAGTAAAGGACTTTAAACTATTTCCTGTCAAGTCAGAGGCAGAGACCAGGTGCAAGATTCGTGGCTTAGGGGATGGGGTCTGTCAGGTGGTCCTCCTTTCCAGTGCTCTAAGGGCACGAGGATGTGGGGGCCGGAGATGGCTGGCGGGCCTGATAGCTGCTTGCAGCACTGGACTTCGTGCCTGGATATGGACTTCTCCAGAAAAGATGTGCTTTATCTTGTCTCCCTCTGAGGCCATGGTAAATCCTCCAAGTATTTTATGAATTGCCTGTGTCAGTTACCTTAATCAGAAAGTAAATGTGCACTTTTTTTTTTCTGAAGAGCTAGCGAACTGGTCTTAGTATTGGTTTTAGATTGGGATCAGTGGTGTCAGATCTGTTCGTGCTCATTCACTTTCTGATTTTCTTGTAGGATCTATGAAGGAGGAGGAGATTCTTTTTTTGTTGTTACCCACATTAATGAACATGGCTTATGTGTCACCAAAGTTAATAACTTGTTGTTCAGAACGCCATCCAAAATGGAACAAAGGGGATCCTGTAGGGTTCATCTACCACTGGGCTGCTTGGCTTGGGTGGGTGGGGGGCCAGTGGAATGCCTGTGGGAGTGACAGGTGAGTGGGGAGGTGGCAGTGAGGCTGATCACGGGCAGGGAGGGTGCCTTAGGCCCAGCCCCACCCAGTGCAATCCGTGTGGCTTTCTCCTTCTGATTCCTCCTCACCTCCTGGGACACCTTCGCTTTGAGTATGAAGAACTAGGCAAGGCAGGTGGATTGCGTGGTGGTGATTAACTGGGACTGAGATTCTCCAGCACTTTGCCATTATAGGCAAGTACCTCAGTTTCTCTATACCCTGTATTTTCTTCTGTAAAATGTGGATGATATGGTAATACCCATCTTGTAGACTTCCTGGGAAATTATGAGATAATCTATTTGAAGCATTGGACACAGTGCTTAGGTCCCAGCTTGTAGCTCTACTAAACCTCAGTGTGGACCTTTGGCATTTCAGGTTGTGTGGACCAGATCCGTGATAAAATGTCTGCGCATGCAGTCATGAACCTTCGGCAGCTTCCCCGTGGGCTCGCCTTACTGGTGGGGGTCAGCTTGTCCAGGCTGGCTCCTTGCCAAGAGAGGAAACTGGAGAGAAACACTAGTCCAGGATATAATGCTAAAACCTCTGTGTCTTATTAGAAGGCCTCCAATAAGTCACCTTAATTTCCAGGTGAACATTTCTTTACAGAAGCCCCCAAGGATAATGCTTATCTCATGAGATTGTTCTGAGGAGTAATGAGATCGTGTATGTTCACACTCTGGGGAATAGGGTAGACACCATTGACAGATGCCTGTCATTGTAAAAATGACTGTGAATATCACATTAATTGAAAAGTTCATGATATAAAATTGCATATGCATGACAATGGCAACTTGTGAATATATGCACGAAAGACTGCAGGAAAGGAATATGCCAGAATGTCAAAGTGTGCATGTGTCAGGTGGCTTTGGTTTGTGGGTGATCCTTTCCTTGTTTTCTAAATTTTATTTAATGGATGATTCTGTCAGCCAGGGCCCTGGCAGAGAACTGAAGACGCATTTGAAGAGGGCATTTTGAGGCATTTTATTAAAGGGGCATTCCACAAAGGCACGGGCAGAGGGCAGTAACAGAGACAGTGCAGTCCTCAGTGTGGTGACAGCCTGGCACCATCTCAGCCGACATCTGAAGGGTGAGGGGTGGAGGGAGGGCTGTGGGATGAGCCCAGTGATAGGAGCTTGGCTGCCCACAGGGAGGGAGTCGGGAGGAGCCCCCTAATCCACTCTCCACTGTTCATGGGTCTCTTGCTGGTGCCTCCCATTGGCCAAACCCAACCAGACGCCCAAGGTCAAGGGATCCGATGAGGGGTCAGTCCCTGTGGATCAGTTTCACGGTACTGAGCAGGTGGGGATGGGCGGACTATAGCTGTGGGCAAACTGGAGATGTCTGGTACAGCTACAGCAGGTCACTTACAGAAATAAAAGCCTTTGGCCTCCCTCTCCTCCAAGCTGGACAACTCCCAGTTCTTCAGAACCACGTCCTCTGGGCTCCCACAGCAGCTGGGGCTGCCCTGGTGCAGCTCTGCTGGTCCCTGGCTCACCCTGTTCCCCCTCAGTGGTTAATCCCTTGGGGGTTGAGATAGTGTTCATGTCACATTGCATTTCCCACGCCCAGCACATGAACAAATGAACAAGGGGGGTTCAGACCTAAGCACCTCTGTGGGGTTTATGGATTTGTTATGGATGAGGGTATGTTTTCTGTCTGTTCGGGGAGTGTGAACCAGCTGGCAGTCCAGTCTCAGAACAGCAGGCATCTCTGACAGGCAGCTCCCTGCCTCCCTGCCTCCCGTCACCTCAAGGAGGTCTTGCAGAACCTCCTCATGGGCCCCCTAGTCTCTGTGACTTCCCATGTCAAGTCATAAGGCACATGCCTCTGGTCTCCTGGTTAAGGACTGCAAGTTGATATTATGCTTGCTTCCTTTATGACTCAGGGATGTTTAGAGCCAGTCATGGTAACCTGGCATTTTGACTCTCTATTTTGAACCCTTGAAGGTGTTTTGAACCCTTGAAGGATTTTTACAATCCTTTTGCAATCCTATGAACTAATACATACATGCACATAATTCAAATAGAGTAGAAGGAAAAAATGTTGGGGAGAATATAACATGAAAAATAAGATGTCTCCACCTTCACCTATACACTCAGTCCCACTTTTAATCATTTCAGTTTTTCAGTCTTCTGGCCTTTGTCTTGCTAACTCTAAATAATTCTCTTACACTTCTATTTATTTATCACGTTTAAGTAGAATTTACTGAATTATTTCTATGTTAGATGAGGAATCTTGCTTACTGACAGTAATCATGCCCACCCACGATTTCTTCCAGTATTGTTACTTGTATTTTTATTTTTATTTTGCACTTGGTTACCTGTATAATTTTAAGGGATAAGCATATACTTGTGTTGCTTGTTGCACTGACTTCCACAGAATGTCTTGATTCCCCATGTATTTAGGATGAGCAAATTGGTGCCTCTGCACTTCCCTTCATCTTTTCTCTCCTACTCCATCCAGCTTGCAACAAAATTTATAGCATTTATAACATTTGAAGTCAACTTTGTAATTGCAGTGAATTCTGCTTATCTGTTGGATAATTGTTAAAACTAAAAACTAATATATAACCTTCATGATACGATGATTTTGTAGCTACTAGTCTCTACAACCAAGTATTATATTTGGATCCATGGAAAAGGGGATGGACTCTGGTGTCACTGGCCTCTGGTGCTTGACAGAGAATATTCTAAGTGTCCAAGTGAAGTGGGCTTTCTGTTTTTCCCTATTCTAGTATTCTGTTCATTGTTCAGATCATTTACTTGGCTTCCCATGTAAAACATGACTTGCTGAAGAATGTTTTGTTTTCAGGAATTTGTAATTACCACTCTACTTTTTACTAATGCTTCTTAATAGATAAAACCAGTTTCTTAATCATATTCTTTTTGACAGAGAATTTAGAGGTTTTTCTCAGGGCTCTCTAAATTCTAATTCTAGTTGAATCAATTGCTTTTTAAGCTGACTGAAGTGCAGTTACCTGGAATTATTTTATTTTTCTCTTGGGTTAGGTATATCTTGGAGCCCATGCATCCTTTATTTTTTTGGATTCTCTTCATTGGGAGCATATACTCATAAGTTTTTTAATAAGCAGGCATTTAGGGTCTGAAAAATTTTCCTTCATACTTGACTATTAGTGAGGCTTGGAACATAATTGCACTTAGCGAATTAAATTCTTCAACCAATTTTTCATGCAATGCGATCTATTTTCTGTATAGAACATTTTCAGAATTAAGTATTTTTTCATATATATTTCACAATGAAGATTTGAATCATTCCACATTTTAGCAGTTATAGTATGTGCCATATGTATTTTCACTAATTATTAATGTAACTAGTTTTGCATGTGCAGCTTCTATTTCTACAGGCCAATTTCCCCCAAGTCTACTTTTATTAAAGAATATTTGATTCTTCTATCATTTTTTTCTGTTAATAAGAAAATTTGATTGCATGTGATTTTGCTTTGCCAGATGTATTTGAGTTGATAGTTTCTATCCAGCCCTCTTTTTTCCAATCCATTTTTGCAGTCTTCCACATCACTGTTAAGGTGTGGCTCTTCGGTCCTCTCATCATCTGTAGCCAGTTTTGAAGTGTGCAGTTTCAGGGCTTGTCAGTGTTGTTTTGTGTCATGTGTTTTTATCAAGTCTCTTTCCCCTGGGAACCCAGGATCGGAATAGCCTGGGTGTGCAGCTCGCTGCTTAACAGGGTCATTTTGTGGCAGCAGCCCTCTCCGGGTCCTTGCTGTACCTCAGCATATGTCCTGTTTTTGCCATCCAGTGTCTTTCTTGGCTTGTCTGTTTTATAGGATTAGCTACCCTCCCTATCCTGTTGACAGCAGAAGACTTCATCCCCATCTCAAAGGTCTTTCTTGAGCTCTAGAGCCCAGTGTAGCTGAGTCTCCGTGGATGCCCATTTTGCCTATGTAGATTCAATTATCTGTGTTTATGGAGGCAGTGGGCTGGGAGGGAGAGGGTGTAATTCAAGTCTCTGGCCAACCCCACCATCCAGCTGTACCCTTAAAGAGTCTGACCTGGAGTGAATAGGCAGAATGCAGTGAGAGTGAGTCTGCAGCCTGTATTTCATCTCAGTTGATTGACATTGGCTCCCGCTGTGAGAGCGTCACTTTACCCTTAGCATGTCTGCACATGTGTTACTCTTATGGCTGTGAAACACAGCATGACTGCTTGGTTTGGGGATCAGCTGAAGAAAGAGTGCCTGGCTCTGGTGCAGGCAGGAGAGCTGGCTGCATGAGGCTTTCCACCGGTGAGCAGGGCTGTGTCTTCAGTGTGGCGCCTGCTGAGGGCTTTCCAAGAGCAGCCTCGACTTTCTTTCTGCAGGTGCTGTTTTCAGAGCCAACTGTGTGTGAGCGATTCTCTGTCGCCCTGTGCCTCTTGGTTCCCTCCACTTGCAGACTTCACAAGCAGCTCCAAACTGACTTTGTTGCCCCACAGCCTTGCCCCACTGCCCACTGTGCTTGCTGTCTGAGTGGCACCACTGTCCACTCAGCCGCCCATGCCGGGAACCCCAGCTCCATCCCATCCCTCAAATCCAGCTTCCCATGAACTCCTTGTTAAGGCTGTTTGTGGCCCTCAGATCTGTCTGCTCCATCAGGCCATCCTTGGGGGTGGGACTGGTTGCAAATAGTTCCCAGGCTCTTCTGATTGCAGCCTCCCCGCCTCCTCACCTCCCCATCACAAGCCCTGTCCACTGTCACCAGTAAGAGGGATATTACAGAACCCCTGAGAGCATCACTCCTCTCTGATAATACTAGTGATGGTGACAGTGACAAAAACCCAGCCTTCAGCAGTGCCCCTTCCCTCAAGGTGAAGCCCGAGCTCTTCACTAAGGGTTACAGGCCCGCAGGCTCTCTCAGTGCTGACTGGAGCCTAATCTGCCCAGTGGGCCCCCGTTCCAGGCAAGCAGAACCTGTCGATGGATGCTTGTTCTTTTCCCAAGGGTCCCTATACACGCTCTCTGCTCCTCTGCAACATGCTAATGTCCCTGTTGTTCTCGTCTATGTCTAATGTCTATGTCTTCCACCTCCTTAGACATTAAGGAGCTGATAGGCCATCCCTGATTCCCCAAAGTGGGTTACCACTCTCCTGTGCACAGACCTAGGGCCTTCTGTTTCTCCCCATCATAGCTTTTGTCCTCCTCTCTTACCATCGCCTGTCTTTCACCTTCCTTCTCCACTACACCAGGGGCCTGGAGGAGGGACTGCGGGTTTTCTCCGTCAGTGCCTTGCCCAGTCCTGTGTCTAGAGCAGACACTGAGCCCGTGGTGGCTGACTGGTGGTGATCATTGTTGTAAACTAACGCTATGCTAGGTTCGCACTGTGATTTCTGGGAGTGGTTTGGGAGTCAGTCTTAGATTGGCATTCAGTAAAGAAGAAAGGGAGAGGGTGCTTGGCATGGGGAATACAGGCATTCAACCTGAGCACTGCTTCTTTCTCTGAGTCTAGTCAAACCTGAGGTTGTAGATTCTGCTCACTTGGGGTCTTGCTTCTGCCAGGTCTGCATCTCAGCAGTAAGAACTCTCATAGGCTCCTTCATGTTAGCATAAATGTCCTCACCTGTGTTTATGGCTCTTTTGTTCATATTCCATCACATTTTAAGAGCTTTGCTGACAGAAAAGACTCATGCCCTAGGGTTTTGATTTTGTAACCCATGGCCGTGCCCACTCAGTTCCCCTTCCTTCCCCTCCTGTTCATACTGTGACTGCTTGTCTGCCACCTGCAGGCCTGGTTCAGGGTTCAGGGGTTCTGTCTTGCTGTCATGCTCGATGCCTGGGTCTCACGCCTAGAGACTAGGCTTCTGCCCCGCTGTCCTTGAGCTCAACTTCCCATCTATACCCAGATCTCCCAGGAACAATGCCCGGCTTTGGTCCTGCCTGGGCCTGTGGCTCCTGCAGCACTCACAGTGGTGGTCACCTCTCCTGACCTGTCCCGCAGCTAATGAACTCCCCAACCCTCTTGCCTCAGTCTCAATTCTTGCAGGCCCCCACAATGCTGTCCTTGCCTGGTGGAGTCCCAGGTGGGCTGTGTGATTTCTGCCTCCAAACCCTCTGAAGCTCTGCTGCTTGTCTCTGTCCCAAGGGTGAAGATGGATGACAGGTGCTACCCAGTGATCTTTCCAGATGCACGCAACTTCCGGCCCTTCACTTCTGACTCACTGGCTGCGATTGAGAAGCAGATTGCCATCCAAAGGGAGAACAAGAAATCCAAGCACCAGATGGCGGAATCCCAGCTTCGACCTCATCTTGACCTCAAGGTCTCCAGGAAGTTGCCCAAGCTCTATGGTGACATTCCCCAGGACTTGATAGCAAAACCCCTGGAAGACTTGGACCCATTCTACAGAAATCACAAGGTAGGCCTGAGGGCTGGCCACGCAGTTACAGAGGGCAGGTTGTACTTCTTCTCCTTTGCCCTCATTGCCCTGCGAGCTTCCTTCAACCCTCACCCTCTGTAATGCATGTCCAGAGAAGATGAGGACTGGGAGCTCCAGAAAGGTTAACAAGAGTATAGAGAAAACAGGGTGGCTGGGGAAGAGGACTGGACTAATGGTCAGGGAAGTTGGGGCAGGCCATTTCAAGTGACTGGCATTTTGATGTTGGGGGACTCACTTCCCTGATCCTCATTTTTCTAATCTGCACAATGGGAATAATACCTTATCCTACAGCATGGCCATGCTGTGGAAACAGTATATAAGTGTAACATGTTATACTGATCTGAAAGATGAATATAACTGTCCAGAATGTCCATTTCAGCAACAAGAGTTTACCTTGAAAAGCCCTTAGGCAATAGGCTCTCTAACCTATAAAGTGAGGTTTATGAAGGTAAAGCCTTACAACAACACTTGACCAGTAATAGGAGCTCAACAAATGGATCTAAGAATATGGTAATCAAGCAGGCACATGCCCATTAGATATAAATCCCATGCCAATATGTGATGGGCTTTCTGTTTCATCTACCTGGATGTAGTTCTTGCAGGGAAATCCCAGTGAAAGTTCCATAAGGGGGCCCCAGAGAGCCTCTAGGCTCTCTGATAGCTGTTTGAAGTCCAGGCACTGACAGAGCTGTCCTCGGCAGACTGTCCCCTCTGGAGAAGGCTCAGACCTGGCCACCATCGTCTCACTGTGTGTCCAGCAGTGAGTGGAAATCCCACCTCCCTGGACCCAGTTCTGGGAGGTAGAAGGCTGGGAGTTTGGGGGAAGTTCTGGGAAACACTGGATGTGAGAGCATTCTTTGTGGGCAACCATGAGAGACTGCTTCCAAAGAAGGGTCACCTGGTTCATATGTCCTTGAATGGGGACAGACTTAGGGCTACCAGGCCAGATGGGGAAAGTGAGTAGAGGAAAGTGGAGCATGAGTGGGAGGACAAGAAAGGGGAGGAGAGATGAGGGGCAGAAATGTCCTAGTATTTTTCCTTCCTCTTATGCCCCTGAACTTGGGGGACTTCTTGGAGGCAGTGATTGAATGAATGTGAGTTAAGTGCCGGAGGCCTCCTTCTGCCTCCAGGCTGGACAGGAGACCCCCAAGGCAGATGGCAGCAGGTGTGTGGTGGGCAGGCTCTGTGCCAGTCTGGGTGGGTGTTCCAGGACCATCTCTGCTCAGCTGGGGTCCCCCCTTTAAACCAGAAGAAGTGATGCTCATTTGAAGCTTGGCACACGCGTGACCCCACGTGGCTGGTGCTCCACAGTCATGTGAGGTCTGTGTGGCTGTCATCAGCACTCCGGCTGGCAGACAAGGAACCCAAAGACCAGATGCGGACATGGCTCAAGCAGGTCAAACAGCCAGGGAGGGGCGCAGCAGGATTCAAACCCAAGGGCTTTTCTGCAGTCGCAGGCCACTTCCTCTCTCCATTTAGGGAAAGGGGTGGAGATTGTCAGCAAGCAGACAGGAGGAGCTGGTGCCTATCATTTTAATCGTAAAACCCTGGCATGTGTAGTTAAATGCACCATTAGTTGAAATATTTAAAGTACTCAGAGGAGGCATTAATAAAATATCAAAATCACAGGGCACAGCAGCAGAGCCAGTATCAATCATGCCACCTGTTAATTGGGAAGACCTGTCTCAAGGAGAGGTTTGCCCTCTGCCCCCAAATTGTCTTTCTATGCACAGGAAGAGCACAGAACCCCCAGAGTGAGTCTTGGGCTCCTGAGCTGGTAGCTTTAAAGAACTCAGTGGCCTGTTTCATTTGGGTATGGAGGCAACAGAAAATATCCTAGTCCAAACTACTCCCCACTGCCAGGCAGTGTCAGGCAGGGAGGTTCCGCAGCTCAGAGATGGTGGCTGGCGACTGGGTGCTGAAGGCTGGTGCCCTGGTGCCTCAGCCGGGCAGCACACCCGCTGCCCTGCTGACTTGGGCCTGTGGGCCAGGCCTGTCATTTCTGCCTGAGTCATGCTGGAGCACATGTCAAGTAGTACTTTTTGTAAATCTGGAAAGAGCAGAGACACAGGGAGACAGGAATGACCCTCATTCTGGGAGGGCTTGTGTAATGAACAGCTTTGGGGACACATAAGTGGACAGCCAGATTAATTAATTATAATTAAATGGAAAGAGGGAGGCCTGGAGCTGATGTTAGAAGCCTGTGAGGGATGGGCTATTTGTCCAGGGCCTGCTTCATTCCCAGAACCCAGGAAGATGCACCAGGAAGAAATAGACGCAGGCTTGTGTTCTTCAGGGGGTCCAACTGGCACTTCGGTGGAACAGTGCACCACTTGGCAGGTCTGTCCTAGGTTTGGCCTGGACCTACCCACTAAAGACCAACAGAGCCTCTGGAAATTGTGACAGACAACCCAGAACACCCATATGCATTCCGGATGCCTTCTGAGGGCCTCCCCTGCCAGATGAGAAAGCCAGATTTGCTCCTGTGTCCACAGGGGTATGGGGAGTCCTCAAGGTTGGAGTTGGTTGGCAGACTCCCTCATGTAGGACTGCTCAGGCATGACAATATGGATCTCTAGGCCCCTTCTTCTAAGGGTCATTACAGAATTTTCATTAGTAATCAAAGTAATTTAAAACAATCTGCTGAATGTGATGTCCCGTGCTACTTCCATGTCTTCAAGCTCTCCTGCAGATCTGATCTTGGAGTGCAATATGGAGGGTTTTGTGTGCCCATTGTTACTCTTCACCCTGACTGTCTTTATTGTAGGACCCTGTGTCCTCCATTTTCTAGAACCTCTGGGTTTCCACTGGGTGGGTGGCCCACAGCCCAGCACTTATCTTGGGACTCTGAGTGAGAACCAGGCCACACGGGAGGACATGACCCAGAGTCACAGTGTAGGTTGGTCAGAACAGACCTTGGGCTTCCATCACGGCTCTCCACCCAGAAGCTGTAGTTCCACAGGAGCCAGGCCACGCTGCAACCCGTATGTGGTTCCAGCGCATTTTCCCCAAGTGAATTCATGGAAACTATTGTTTTGTCACTGCATGTTATTCCTGTTGTGTTTTTTTGCAGACATTTATGGTGTTGAACAAAAAGAGAACAATCTACCGCTTCAGTGCTAAGCGTGCCTTGTTCATTTTTGGGCCTTTCAATTCCATCCGAAGTTTGGCCATTAGAGTCTCAGTCCATTCATATCCTTTTATGGCATCTTATACTTCGTCCAGGTCGTGTGGAAAGCGCCCGAGCCCCAGGCTGCCCATGTTTGTTGTGGGCTGAGTGCCTACGGTTGCACGGGCCGTGCCAGGGCTGGGGGTGAATGAGGCATGGCCCTGAGCTCAGAAGGAAATGCGGTCACGGGCAGGTGGCTCTTCAGTGAGATGGCAGTTTAGGGCAGTAATGTGCAGAGGCACCAAGGAGAAAGGCATGTCTAAGCTGAGACCCCAAAAAAGGTTATAAACTGCCAACCTGGGCCCTGTATTTAGCTGACAAATGTGTTGTGTTGGACCTGCACTGTGTTTAGAACTTTTTGGAAACATTCTCTTATGTTAAAAGTCCACAATTTCTTGGTTCTCTTGAAAAATGGAACCTCAGTTAAGGCTAGGCCTGCATTCCCACCTGGAAAAATCCGGGTAGTGAGATGCCACTGCCTCTTTAGAGTGATGCATGCCCTGTTTCACCACATCTCCACCTGCCCCACTGTGACCCATTAGCAGCCCCTTTCAACCATTCATATGACTTGCCAGCCTCTTTGGACTTCGAGTTTGCAAACCTCAGTCCTACAGAATAAAGATAGGCAGGAATTACCAAGCATTTCTGGTATGGGCAGTGGTGGGCCAGACCCAGGCAGCCCTTGGCTAGGGGAGTGGAAGGACCTAGCCTGGAAGACATAAAGAAGTTCTGAGGAGTTTGGGGAGGAAAAACTGTTCAGGTGGGTTCTCTAGAAACAGAGCCTGAGACGGGCTTCTTATTTAAGTGAGTTAGTAGAGGACTACTCTCTGGAGAAGGAAAAGGGGAAGCAGAATGGGGCCAAAAGGGGAGACGAGCAAAGCCGGGGTATCAGCAGAGCCCCACAGCTGGGCTTATGGGAAGCCTGGGAGCACGAACTGGTCCTGAGCTGCCTGGCTGGGAAGCCCTTCAGACACGTGGTGGTGGGCTGTAGCCCTCCAGGGGAGGGGGCTGCCATTTGGCCAGGGACAGTTCCTCGGGGGAGGGGACACACTCACATTTAGGGGCCAGGTGCCCTTGCAGAGACAGGGACTCGGGGGCACCACAGCACCACCACAGTAATGATGCTGTGTGCCACCTGCAGTGTGCCTGCCTTAACAGATGCGGCCACGCTGTTCAGCATGTTCATCATCTGTACCGTCACCATCAACTGTGTGTTCATGGCCATGGCTTTTGGGAAGGACAACAGTAACATAGACACTGACCAGGCAGAGTAAGTGCCTGTCCTCATTTATGTCCTAAGCTTTTAAGCAAATGCTCCTAAGAAGTATGGTTGCATCAGAGTTTAGATGTATAGGAAAGATAGTCACCCCAAATCCCAATCCCCCAACACAGATGCTGGCAGAGTTAACTTTATTTGTTTGTCTTTAAAGACCTTTAAAACTGACGTTCATGATAAACATCCCACACACAAATTTCATGCCCAGCTTTTAAGTGGTTTTCTTGGTGCTTACTGTTTTGATGGCTATATAACGTTTTCTCAGGTAAATAAACCATAATTTACTTGACCTCTAGGATTTTCCTACTACACATAGAATTACAGCAGCATCTTTTTGCATAAAACTTTTAAAAACTCTTTTCTTAGAATAGAAATACATTTCTAGATTCCATTTTTAGAAGTAGATTTACTAGGTCAAACAGTACATTATAATATTTTTACTTTATTTTTTTATTTTGGTATCATTAATATAAAATCACATGGGTAACATTGTGGTTACTAGATTCCCCCCATTATCAAGTCCCCACCACATACCCCATTACAGTCACTGTCCATTAGCAGAGTAAGATGCTATAGATTCTTTTTTTAATGCTTTTATAAGTATATATATTGGCAAGTATTTTCCAAAAAAATTTTTACTAATTTACTCTGCCATCAGCACTATAGTCTAATAACCACTCTTAACTACATTCTTACCAGCATTACATTTTTTTTGATCAATGTATAGAATAAAAAATGTTTGCATTTCCTTAATTTCTGGGTGGATTGGACTCTTTTTGTGAATCATGTATTCCCATCTTTTCCCATGTATCATTTTTGTTTGTTTTCCTGGTCAGCTTGAGTGAATTCTTTGTACAATTAAAATATTTACTTTCTGTGATTTTAAATTGGCTGTTCAGACATACAAGTTAATTTTTCAACTAAGAAAGTCCCATATTTTGATAGGTGTTCTCTTATATTGTCTTAATTTTTCTAATTTAATATGTTTACTGCTTTAGTGTTTCAGGAATATGTGGAGGAGCAAACTGAATAAATAATAAGAGACCATTTATTTCTATCACATTTTTAACATAGAATAATCAACATACAGAACATTCTACCTGCCCCAGAAACTTCCTCATGCTTCTCTTCTGTCGATCTCCTGACCTCTGCTCCCAGCCCCAGGGAAATACTGATTTGCTTTCTGTGCCTGTAGACTAGTTTTGCCTTTTTTCCTAGGATTTCATGTAAATGGAATCATATGGTATTCATGATACCATACTTTTGTGCTTGGCTTCTTCCACTTAGCATAATGTTTTGAGATGCATCCGTTTTAATTTTTGTTGCTGAGTTGTAATCTACTGTATGGGTATACCACAATTTGTTTACCCAGTCACCTGTTAATGGACACTTGGGTTGTTTCCAGTTTTGGCTATTATGAATGAAGTTTCCATGAACATTTCAGGATAAAAGTCTTTCTCTGGCTATATGTTTGCATTTCCCTCAGATAAATACCCAGGAGCACAATTGCTGGGTCTTAAGATAAGTATATGAGTAACTGCAGAGTATCCTGAAGTGCCTGCCCTGTTAACATTTTTACATTTCTGCCAGCAGTATATGAAAGTTTGGAAGTCTTTATTCATTTCTTCCTTCCATTTAATTTGATTTTAATACACTCTTCTATTCCTAGCTTCTTAAGGAATAGTTGTTTTTATCTCTCTCCTTTGATTGTACTATTATAAAAGTTATAAATATCCATTCAAGCACTGCTTTAGCCATATCCCACAAATTTTGATACATTGTCCTTTTGTTACCTTCAGTTAAAATTATTCCCTGCTTCTTCTTGTGATATCTTCTTTGTCACATGTGTCGTTTAGATAGATGTATGTTTAAAAATTTTAAATGTTTCATGTTTTTCTAGTTGTCATATTGTTATTGATTTCTAATTAAATCCTCTGTGGTTAGAGAGTATTTTCTCTAACTATATGTTAATCAACTATATAACTGTACTCTGTGAGAGCTCAATCTTTTGAAATCAGGAGAAACTTGTTGATGGTCTACCTTGAGGAATGAAAAGAATGTGGATTCTGCAGTTGTTTGGTAAGATATTCTGTAACTGGTTAGGTTAAGGTGGTTGATAGTATCATTTAGCTCTTTCATACCTTCAGTGCTTCTATTAGTACATCTGTGATTACTATATCTTCCTGATGTGTACATTCTTTTATCATTATGAAGTGTCTTCTTTGTCTCTAATAAAACTCCCGTTAGTATTTGTTTTGTCTGATACTGATACGGCTACCCCAGCTTCTTACACTTGTTTGCGTTGCATCCTTTTACTCTCACCCTTTGTGTTTGTGTATTTATAGTGTATCTCTTGTAAAGTACGTATACTTGGTTTTTGCTTTTTATGCAGTCTGTGCCTTTTGATGGAATGTGTAGTTCATTTTCATCTAATGTAATTATGGATCCGCTCAGATTTAGGTCTGCAGTTTTTCTATTGGTTTTCTTTTTTTAAATACAATATTATATTGGTTTCAGGTGTAAAAATAGTGGTTCAACAATTATATGCGTTATGAAATGCTCACCATGATAAAGTTACCATCTGTCAGCACACAAAGATATTACAGTGTTATTGACCATATTCTCTATGCTGTACTTTCATCCCTGTGACTTCTTATTTTATAATTGCAAGTTTGCACCTCTTTATCCTCTTTACCTATTTTGCACTCCCTCAGTTTGTTCTTTGTATTTATGAGTGTATTTCTGTTTTGTTTGCTCATTTGTTTTTTTTTAATTCCACATGTAAGTGAAATTATACAGTATTTGTCTTTTCCTGTCTGATCTATTTCAGTTCACATAATACCTTCTGGGTCCATCCATGTTGTCCCAGATGGCAAGATTTCCTTCTTTTTTATGACTGATTAATATTCCATTGTATATATGCACTGCATCCTCTTTAGCCATTCCTCTGTCTATCGATGTACAGTTCAGTTGTTGCCATATCTTGACTGTTATAAATAGTGCTGCCATGAACATGTCTTTTTGAGTTGGTCTCATCTGCTTTTTCCTTGCTTCTTTGTTTCTCCTACATTCCTGCCTTCTTTTGTGTTAATCAGGTATGTTTAGTATTTCATTTTCATCCCTATTGGTTTTTTTAGCTTTACTTCTTTGAATTATTGTGGTTGCTCCTTCTCTGTTGCTGAGTGGGATTGGGAATCTGGTTAAGGCCAGCAAGCTCAGGGGTGGTGCCTTTGAGTGGGGACATGGGCTTCCCTGGGAATCCTGGCAGTATCCTGGGGGGAGAGTGAGCTGCTCCATGGGCGGGGCTGAGAGTGTAGGGGTGCTGTTCATTGTTTCCTTCAGCATTGTGGGAGGCGTATGGGTTCCACAGAAGGGTCCCGTGGAGGAGACAGGCCTGGAAGGGGGCATCACTCCAGAGTGGTGGTTGCCTGCTCAGCACTTCTGGTGAGATGCAAGGAGTCCTCTTCTCAGTGGGAAGTGGTGGCCCAGCTGGAAACTAATTTGCATGAAGGCTATTTTCACTACTAAAAGACCTATAAGGGGAGAGACAAAGAATCTTTGTCTGGGCTCTAGGGAAGTGGAGAGGCTTGGTGGGAGGGGGCTGCTGTCCCTGGTATTTGGATCACCAGTGGAGCTGGGAGGGAGCTGTTGAAAGTGTCCTGTTGAAGGAGGCATTCAGCTGAGTGGTTAGTTCCACGGCCCTGACAGTGTGATACCCTCCAGAGGGCTCATTGCCTTTTGGGTTGAGGTCTCCCCTTCATGGAGCTCCCCCTGCTTCCTGTTGGTGGACATGGCTCTACTGAAGATATCATCACAGTCTGCCTGTCCCACACAGGCCAGGCTTCTGCTGGAAAAGAGAATGGTGGCTGTGAGAGGCTAGATGGTCAACAGAAAGGACAGCAGGGGCTGCTGTGTAATTTGCTTGAGACCTAGATGAAAGCTTAAAAAAAACCCCCCACAAATCCTCAAT
Source organism: Smutsia gigantea (assembly GCA_032199065.1). Taxonomy (NCBI): domain Eukaryota; kingdom Metazoa; phylum Chordata; class Mammalia; order Pholidota; family Manidae; genus Smutsia; species Smutsia gigantea. The sequence continues at coordinate 176,043 of JAVSCE010012734.1, read as the reverse complement.
TACAACCTTTTTATAAAATGCTTATAACTTTATAAATTATGTCTGAGTTTAAACAATAGTATTTCAGGGTAGACATTAATTGTCTGCTGTGTTCGTTTGTCACCAAAAAGTGGCCAGCTTAGAAAAAGGCTGAAGCAGAGAGGAGCTGTTGCCTGTGCATTCCTGCCCTTGGTCTTGCCTCTGAGGGATTTTTCAATTTCCCAAGACCTTAGTTCTTTAGCTTTGGGGGCTAACAATGGCTGAATCGTGTACTGGAAAATGTCCACTTCCTTTACTCTGAACCAGTAGATTGTTTGAATTGATCATTTCTGTCCCCAGTGTGGAACCTGTGTGTGTGTGTGTGTATGTGTGTGTGTGTGTGTGTGTGTGTGTGTGTGTGTGCATGTGTGTGCGTGTGTATGAGAAAGAGAGAGAGGGAGAGAGAGAGAGAGAGTTCTGCAACCATCAGCACCATCTCCAGAACTCTGTCCATCTTGCAAAATGGAAACTCTGTCCGCATTAAACCATGACTCCCCATTCCCTACATCCAGTGCCCGGCACCCACCATCCTACTTTCTATCTCTAAATGATGACTCCAGGTCCCTCATGTAAGTGGAGTCATACAGTATCTGTCTTTTTGTAACTGGTTTATTTCCCTTTGCATAATGACCTCAAGGTTCATTATGTAGCAGGGGTCAGGATTTCCTTCCCTTTTAAGGCTGAATAATATTCTATTGTATAGACCACATTTTGTTTCCTCATTCATCCATCACTGGACACTTGGGTTGCTTCTACCATTTGTGTATTGTGAATAGTGCTGCTATGAACATGGGTATACAGTTATCTCTTCAAGACCATGCTTTCAATTCTTCTGTAAATATGTCTAGAAGGGGGATTGCTGGATCATATGAGAGTTCCATTTTTAACTTTTTGAGGAACTTCCATACTGTTTTCCTCAATGGCTGCACCATTTTACATTCGCACTAGCAGAGCACTAGGGCTCCAATTTTTCTGTGTCCTCACCAACCTTGCTATTTTCTATTCTTTTGAAAGTGGCCACCCTAAGGGGTAGGAGGTAATATCTCATTGTGATTTTAATTTGTATTTCCCTGATTAGTGATACTGAGCATCTTCATGTGTCTGCTGGCCATTCTTTGGGGAAATATATATTCAAGTCATTTGATCACTTAAAAATTGGTTTATTTTATTCTTCTGTTTTTAAATTTTTATTTTAAATTAAAAAATTTTTTATTGGCATATAATTGATATACAATATTATATTAGTTTCAGGTGTACAACATAGTTATTCAATATTTATATGCATTACAAAGTGCTCAAGTTTAGTCTCATCACCACCTATCACCATACAAAGTTTTTACAGTGTTATTGACTATATTCCTTATGCTGTACATTATATCCCTATGTCTTATTTACTTTAAAACTAGAAGACTACCTCTTAGTGTCTTTCACATATTTCACCTATTCCTCACTACCCTGGTGACCATCGGTTAGTTCTCTGTATCTATGAATCTGTTTCTATTTTGTTTTGTTTGTTCATTTGCTTTATTTTTTTAGATTCCACATATAAATGAAATAATATGGTATTTGTCTTTGTCTGGCTTATTTCACTTAGCATAATATTTTCTAGGTCTATCATGTTGTCACAAATGGCAAGACTTCATTCTTTTTTATGATTGAGTAATATTCCATTATTTACATATATGTGTGTGTGTGTCTATATATCTATCTATATATATCTTCCTTATCTGTTCATCTGTTCATGGATCCTTAGGTTGCTTCCATATCTTGGCTATTGGAAATAATACTTCAATGAACATAGGGGTGCACATATCTTTTTAAATTAGTGTTTTCATTTTCTTCAGGTAAATAACCAGAAGTGGAATTACTGGGTTGTATGGTATTTCTGTTTTTTATTTTTAAAGGAATTTCCATACTACCTTCCAGTGGTTGTACCAACTTACATTGCCACCAACAGTGTAGGAGGGTTCCCTTTTCCCCACATACTTGCCAACACTTGTTATTTCTTGTCTTTTAGATAGTGCCCATTCTAACTGGTGTGAGGTGATATCTCATTGTGGTTTTGATTTGCATTCCCCTGATGATAGTGATGTGGAGTATCTTTCCATATGTCCATCTAGATGTCTTCTTTTCAGATACAGTGCCCATTTTAAAAATCAGATTGTTTGATTTTTTGATATTGAGTTTTATGAGTTCTTTATGTATTTTGGATGCTAGCCCCTTATCAAATGTATCATTTGCAAATATCTTCTCCAATTAAGTAGGTTGCTTTTCAGTTTTATTGATGGTTTCCTTTGCTGTACAGAAGCTTTTGAGTTTGACGTTGTCCCTCTTGTTTATTTTGCTTTTTTTGTCCTTGTTTGAGGAAACAGATCCAATGAAATATTGCTAAGACCAGTGTCAAAAATCTTACTGCTTATGTTTTCCTCTAGGAGTTTTATGGTTTCAAGTCTTACATTTAATTCTTTAATCCATTTTGAGTTTGTTTTTGTATATGGTGTGATTTTTTTTATTGTTATTGAGTTGTAGGAATTCTTTATATATTTTGGATACTAACCTCTCATCAGAAATACGATTTGCAAATGTTTGCTTCTAGGAGCCTTATAGTTTCTGTTCTGACATTTATTTCTTTATTGTCAATTTTTGTACATGGTGTAAGGTAAGGGTCCAATTTCATTCTTTTGCATGTGGATATTGAACTTTTCCAACACCATTTGCTGAAAAGATTGTCATTTTTCCATTGAATAGTCTCAACATCCTTGTTGAAAATCATTTGACCATATATGTGATGGCTTATTTCTGGGCCCTCTAATTCCAGTGGTCTATGTCTGTCTTTATGCCACCACCACAGTGCCTTGATTAGATTTGTGATGAGTTTTGATATAAGAAAATGTGAGACTTCCAATTTTGTTCTCTTTTCTCAAGATTTTGGGCATTCAGGGTCCTTTGATATTCCGTATGTATCTCAGGGTGGATTTTTTGTTTTTGCAAAAAACGTCATTGGGATTTTAATTGAATCTTAGGTCACTTTAAGTAGTATTGACAATTTGACAATATTAAGTCTTCCAGCCATGAACGTAGTTGTTGAAAGACCCAGTTTTCAGTCTTGTCATTTATTCTCTTTGTTCCTTTGCTATCATTGTCTTCTGTACATCCAAGTGACAACTCTTGAATAGCTGTGACATACTACAGCTTCAGGTCCTAGTGCCCTATGTTGGCTGAAACTCTTCTCAAGCATTTGGCCATGAAGCTAAGCATTGAAAAACAACTTCATCTTTGGGCCTGTTTCTCAGAAATTCTAACTACCACAACTTGCCTAAAGAGCTTGCCTTTCTGAACCTGGTATACCAAAGACCAGTGTGTTAAATGCCGGACAAAATGGTATAACCCTCACCAATGCCTGATCAGATGGGTGGGCTCTCTGCTGATCACATCACTTACGTGTTTCTTCTTGTTCTGAATGATTTGCTTTGCAGGTATGTCTTCACTGGGATTTATATCTTTGAAGCTTTGATAAAAATATTGGCAAGAGGTTTTATTCTGGATGAGTTTTCTTTTCTTCGAGATCCGTGGAACTGGCTGGATTCCATTGTCATTGCAACAGCGTAAGAATATTAAAGATTTTTAATTGTAGAGTCTTGCGGTGGGAAAGAACCATTTGGCTTCCATCAGGGCTGTGCCAATGCACATGAGTAGCTAAGTGTGGCCCCAGGAAGTGCCCAGAGCTCTGAGAGTAGTGTGGCTGTTCCTGAACCAGGAAGCCAACCATCCAGAGGCCTCTGCACACAAATCTGTTTCTGGGTCAATACTTCTGCCCTCATTCAGTCAGCTATCCACTCACCAAGCACTGGCTGCGTTCTGTGCAGGATACAGGGGTTGGGGTTGAGATAATGAAAACAGATGAACAAGGAGGCACCCTTTTGAAGCTCACAGTCCAGGTGAGCTGAGAGACAGCCAGGGAGCATCACAGCCAGGTGGGGTGAGTGCTGGCATAGAGCTGGGCACATGCGGGCTGCTTTGTCTTGTAGGTTTGTGTCATATGTGCCAAATATCAAGGCCAGTGGCATCAGTCTGTCATCCCTGCGCACCTTCCGAGTGTTCAGAGCTTTGAAAGCAATTTCAGTAGTCTCAGGTAAGGCACCCTGACTCCACCTCAAGTCTAAGGCACCTCAGCTCTCAGTGGAGGGAACATTCTTTTATACCTAAAATTGCTCAAAATGGCATGCAAACCAAACACAAACTCTGCTTTACTAATTTATTTGATCATTCAACAAATATGTATTGAGTGCCTAATATTGTGCAGGCACTGTGCCAGCTGCTTGGGGGCATCCAGGCCAGACAGACAAGGTCCTGCCCATGGGGCTTCCTAGTAGTGGGACGTTGTGGACAGACACATGCACTGCCTGGAAAAGCTGCGGAAGTCATTCAGCATGTTGGGGTGACGTGAGCCATGGGAAAACAAAAAAGGGAAGGGCACCTCAGGAGGGCTACTGGGAGTCCCGGGACTGGGGACGAAGGTCACAGTCTCAGTAGAGAAGCCAGGATGGGGTCCCTGAGCAGACAGATCGCAAGCAGACTTGAAGGAGAAAGGCAGTCCTGCCAGCAGGTGTGGGGAGAGTTCTGAGCACAGGAAAAGGCAGTACAGAGATTGGGGACAGGAGGGTGTGGGTGGGCCTGCAGCAGGTGGTGCAGAGTTGGGGGCAGAGGCACCACAGAGGTGAAGGAGGCCATGTGAGCACTGGGAGGGCTTGGGCTCTGCTGGAAGGAGATGGGGACCCCATGGTGCTTGGGGCAGAGAAGTCACCGGATTATTGGCTGTATGGGACTGCGAGGCTGGATGGGATTGGAAGGTTGGATGGTACTGGAAGGCTGTGTGGGACTGGAAGGCTATATGGGGATGGGGGGCTGTACGGGGCTGGGAGGTGGAGGAGTAAACGTGGGAGCCAGCAGACCAGACAGGGCATGGGCATCACTGTGGAGATGTGCTACTCAGATCTCCAGTGGCAGGGAGTGCAGCTCACTAAGGTCCCTAAAGGTCCCAGCAGCCACCTGTCTGGATTCAGCCTGCACTCATGTTCATGCCCAGATCATGCTTTCCCTGGGTGTCTGGGCGTCTAGTGCAGACCCCTCCTGGAGGCTACAGGACTCTTATCATGGGGGTTTGGCTCAGGGGCTCCTTGGAAACCTGGTTGAGGCTCTCTTATGAGTGGCACTGCTTCAGAGGCTCCTTCTGTCTAGTCCTGCCCTCCACCCTCTCTCCATTCCGGTGTCAGCCCTGCATTGCAGTCTGAGGCTCTCCTGCAGTTCTACTCCCTCCCCATTAGGCTTCACAGGCATTTCACTCCACAAATCTCTCATCTGGGGCCCAGAGTATCTGCTTCTTAGAGAACCCAAACAGACCCAAGAGGCCGGTGTTGGTGCTGTTCTCAGATCAGGCTGTAGCTGAGGAGCTGATGGCCAGTGGTCAGACTCTGTTTAAACTAGAAGGTAGAAACAGTAGGACTTCCTGATAGGTTGACAGTTATGTGTGGTGCGAGCAGAGGAAAAGAATCAAAGGTGAGTCCTGGTTTTTGGCCTTAATGACTGGGAAAATGGTGTTGTGATAGACCGAGACCAAGAAGGCTGAGGGGGCAGATCTTGGGGTCAGATTAGGAGTTAGCTTTGAACACGTTCAGCTGAGATGGCTGTGCAACAAGGAGGCCATTAGATACAAGTCTGCAGTTCCAGGGAGCAGCTGGGCTAGAGGCATCATTTTGGAAATCATGAGCCCGTAGGTGATGTTTAGAGCCGTGAAATCTGGTGAGATCTCCACGAGGGTCAGCACAGACTGGACTAGAAGAGTACCAAGCACTGAGTGCCGAGGCACTGCAACCTTCACGGGGAGAGAAGAGGAGAAGCCAGCAAGGGAGACAAGCCAGAGCCTCTGGTAAAGTAGGAGGGAGAGCAAGGTGGTCTCCTGGAAGGCAGGTGAGGAAGGCCCTCTGGGAATCAGGGTGAGGCCCAGGAAGGGTTGTGAGTGTGAATTGCAGTTTGTCAAAAGTAAGGTTATCATGGTACACCCTTGCCCTCTCCTTCCCCTTTCCTGTCTTTCCTTCACAAATAAAGATCTTAATTAAAACTTTCCCTCTCTGGGCCCTTCCCTGTCCCTTCTCTCCCCCTCTGGTTTCTGCTATTGTAGGCTTGGCTCTAGTCCCTAAATTCTGGGTGGTTGGGGCCCTTTCAAACAGGTGGTGGGATCCTTTCAAACATTACTTTCTGAAATGCCAGTAAAACAACTGCATAGTGAAAAAGAAGTTGTCAGTCAAGGATGCTTTATGTAGAATTTGTCCCTCTTCCTTCTTCCTCATTTACAAGGTGGACCTTGTTTTCCCAGGTGGATCTGGGGGCTTTCTGCATGACCTGAGTCCCTCGTATTGGTCAAGTGTACATTCGCTTCCTGAGCAGCTTTGGGGTCCCTTCCTCTCTGAGCAGTCTCCACTAAGACTCATGAAACACATGAGATCCCTGGTGCTTTTTGGAAGTGAGGGTATGAGGCACAATCCTTTATGGGACTGTAAAAATTACGTAGGAATCATAATCATCTTTCATCCTAATCTTCTTGCTTTCGAGAAGGCTCCCATCTCTCTTTATAGATGAAAATCAAGCTCAGATGATGCCGGAGTACTTTTTGCTTGCAGCTGGGGACATAGTGAATGTCCCAGCTTGGCTTGAAGGCCCTTCCTCAAGTTGGAAGGTCATTCGCTGTGGCCTCCCGTCAGATGCTGCTTTGTGTTCTCAAGTCTGCTATCCCTGTGTTACACTGATCAGTTGACACGTCATATCGTGCCACCCCCCACATTCACATCTGGTTGTTTCTCCCTCCAGCTGTGTTGAGAGCAGAGTCCACAACTCGGAGGTGTGCAGGCTGACTTGTTCTGGTCCCCCAGCAGACTGCACATCTTTTTCCAACTCCACATCCTGGGACATCACGTTGGTAGCTTGAAACCATTTGGGGGAGAGGGGTGTGGAGAGGGAGAAGAGGGATCTATGCTGTGGGATTCCACAAACAGGGAAATGTGTAAATGCTGCAAATAAGGACTTTCCCACTCGCCTGCCACCTCCCCACAGACAGCTGGTTTTAAACATTTACCAGCATTCTGCAGATTATGTCCTTGTTATTCTGTAACTTTGGCAGCCTAAGAGTGTGCCGTGGACACAGTGGACCCTTAGTAGAGATTTTCTGAATGAATGAAAAAACCCTATTATAAACAGTAATCTGAGTGTTTTTCCTAGGATACTGTCATCATTTGGGTCCCGACAAAGCTCCTTCTTCCAGTCCCCTGCCTCCCACTTAGCTAGTCTCTGGTAGCTAGTAGGTGGTGAGCACTAAATGTTAAATACAGACAGCTCTTGCTCCTCTTGGGGGACTGCACTTTGGCCTCTGAGCTATGTGTGGCCTGTGAGGAGGTCCTGCATGACTGTAACCGAGCTATGCCTTATGTGGGTGTGGCCTGCTTCTGCTCAGAGTCTTCTCACCTGCTCTTTAAACAACCCTGTGGCAGACAAAGGGCAGGAGGCTGAGGCCAAGTCTTGGCCTTGTGGGCCACCGACGACATGCAGCTTCAAAGGCACACCCATGGCGTGAGGACCCCAGGCCACCAGCTTCCCATTCCAGCTGCCACCTGCCCCTTGCCTGTGCCAGGTGTGGGGGTCTCTGCCCATGCCGTGCTCCTCCTCAGGGCTGAAGGTCATCGTTGGGGCCTTGCTGCGCTCCGTGCAGAAGCTTGTTGACGTGATGATCCTGACCGTCTTCTGCCTCAGCATCTTCGCCCTGGTAGGTCAGCAGCTCTTCATGGGAAACCTGAACCAGAGGTGTGTCAGGAGGGACTGTAATAAGTCCATGTACCTTGAAGGTAAATGGAGATGTCCACCTTTCTGCCTGGCTCATGCATGGTGAACGCTGAGTTCCCCATTCCTACTGCTCAGACATCTGCATTCCAGAGGCTCCTGGGAGCAGGGATGGCTGTCAATGCATGGCTCTCATGGGGCAGGTGCTTTGCTTAGAGAACAGCCTCACTCTGTGGCTTTCCATGGAGAAGGGAAGCCTAGAGCCGCTTGCACGGGAGCTGCAGCAGCCCCCAGCCTTTCCCATGTGCTTCTTTGCCCGCATCTGTGCCATGGTGTTGCAGATGCTTTCAACATGCCTGGATTTAACCAAAGGTGGCCTACAACTTCCAGTCCTATCCCCAAGTGTTTTCTCCACTGCTATCACTTCTCTCTATGCTGTGCCTTCTCTGCACTGAGGTCAGCCCTATACCAACTGCCTGTGTCCTGAATTTCATGTAGCCACACATTCTCCATCTCTGTCTTGGTTTATGAGTTTCTTGTGGGCTGAGTCTGTGTCCAGCTTCCTACATGGGTGATGACTGGTGCCATGTTTTGTCCTGAGAGGCAAAGTGGTGGTGCTGTCTCTTTCCCCTCTTCTTCCTTTCCCCTCATCTCTCTTGCTCCCTGATGAGGGCTTAGGCTCAGTTCCTCTCTGGACATCCTCTTTAATCATTTAAAGGATTCCAAGCCATCTGTTCCAAGCATAATCTGGCATATTTGCTATTCTCTTTCCTTTATTTTTTTTTTCTTGAATTTATGATTCTTTCTTTCTCAGACTACTGCTTTGAAAAGAAAGATTCCACTGACTACAGAATATGTGGCACCTGGCAGGGTAACAGGTAAGAGGTTTATATGCTCCATTTCCCTCCCAAGCAGAGCATCTGTAGACTTTTGAAGTGATGTGGCAAAAACAGTCTTCATCTAATGATTTGCAGGAGGAGCTCTCAAACAGTACTGGTTATTTCATGTGTCCAGGCAAGTTTCGATTCTAGAAAAAGCAAAAGGGAGGAAAACTAGCAAAGAAATAATACAGAGAATTTCCCTGGGATTTAGGACACAAGTCCCTCAGTGCCCCCTAAGGTGTCTAACACTGCATAAAAAACGACCATGCCAAGGGCATTATCATGGCATTTCAGAACATTTGAGGAAAAAAACCAACAAGGAAAAAAAGATCAATCCAATCTTCTTAAGAAGTTCTTCTCTATGAGCAGGAATATAAGTAGTGATGAAGTCGGGTGGGATGTTGACGAGCTGACCCTCATTTTCCAAAGTAGGGAGTGAGTCAACAAGGACTGAAACTAATCAGTTAAATACCAGTGTAAGCCTGGTGTTTCAAGATATGCACATGAAAGAGTTACAAGTTGTTGGATTTGGAGGTGTGTAAATGATGGTTAAAGAATGATGGAATGGTTTTCAGCACAAACCTTTCGGTATCAGTGATTTTTAAACCACATGCATCTATTACTTTGATAAAAATACTATAGTTATTAAAAATTAGGAAATTACATGCCCTCAGTATGTCTGGTAGATGCATTTAATGATGTGTGCTTTGGTGATGTGGGTAAAGACCTGTGTGCAAGATATCCATTGTTTGCAAAGTAAAACCCAAATGTTTGTAAGAGCAAAAAGACTTAACAACTGAAACCTAAATATTCATCTTGAGCAGAGCACTTAAATAAATCACAGGACTGTAAGATGTGGAAAGAAATGAGACATCTGTCTCCCTATAAGCTGACATGGGAAGTCTCCAGGCTACACTGTTCCATCAAAAAGCAAGGTGGAAGCGTGTGTTCAAAGACCCCTCTCATTTCTCTGTTGTAAAAGATGAACATTGATGTACGTGTACTCTACAGTCATTGAAAACTTCAGAAAGTTACAAAAGTGGCTGTTAAACTGTTGCCTCTAGGATTTGGAACTGAGGGTCTGGGAAAAGGGGGAGACTTTGTAGTTATAGTATGGCTTTTTTTTTTACCATTGATTGTTCACTATGTCACTGCACTTAAAAACTGCTAATATGAACTGACTAATCAGTCCATTTGAAAAGAGCCAGTGAGTGCCCGCAGTAAGGAAGTAGCTGGGAGGCTTGGTAGAAGGGGGATGGCTACTCTACAGACACCCTCTGTACAAGGATGTTCTGGTGTGAGCCCAAGGCTCTCTGAAGAACCAGTGCCATGGTGGGAAAAAGGGAAATGGGGCTGCAGGGAATGTAATTCTTTCTCTATTACCTTGTTTCTGTATCTAGTGCCTGTTCTGACCAGTTTGAATGCCGCCACACCAAAAGTAATCCTGACTATAATTATACAAATTTTGACAACTTCGGCTGGTCTTTTCTTGCCATGTTCCGGCTTATGACCCAAGATTCCTGGGAGAAGCTTTATCAACAGGTTATCTATTGATTCTCTCCCTCTCTCATTTGTTTATTACTGATCTATCTTTCCGATCAGTTATTTATAACCTATGGTCTGTCCTCCACCTTTGTCATCTATTCCTCATCAGTTGTACTGCTAAATTTTGCATTAGATCTTCTATTAGAAATAGGCCCCCAAAATTACAAATGTGATATTTGGAAGAATACTGCCAAAACACCTCCTCTTCCTAGAGATAGTACCCTCTCCAGGTTCCCCACTGCTTGAAGTGCCACCACACACACTTCGGGCTTCATGCAACATTGCTGTCTGTCTTCCTTGCTAATTTTAAAATGAAAATGCCCTTGAGAAAGTCCTAATAAAGTCTCTGAGATGGGGATGTGACAGGTGAGTGACAGGAGACTTGGGTGATGCTGAGGCAGCTGAGCCAACAGGTGTGGGGGTGGCCCAATTGCTATGGCGTCATCTCTGCTTGAGGTGATGCCGCCCTCCGCGGGCGAAGGCCCCAGACACGAGTGTGAGCTCTGTCCCTCGCAGACCCTGCGCACCTCAGGACTGTTCGCAGCCTGCTTCTTTGTGGTGGTCATCTTCCTGGGTTCTTTCTACCTGATCAACTTAACCCTGGCCGTTGTCACCATGGCTTATGAGGAGCAGAACAGGAACGTGGCTGCTGAGACAGAGGCCAAGGAGAAGATGTTCCGGGAAGCCCAGCAGCTGGTAAAGGAGAAGAAGGAGGTAGGGACACATGGTGTCAGGCTGCTTGGGGGGCTCCAGAGGGCCTGGTCCTGAGGCTCCAGGCTTCTGTCTGAGGCCTGCTCTCAGCACTTTCTCAACTGGTGCTTTATGAGAAATTTAGTTCCATAAAGATTGGTGTCGCAACTCTCTCTCACTAAAGTGTCCTGGCATAGAGCCCCTGAGACCAGGGAACCCCGGTCTTGATACTCTTTGACCTTCTGAAACCTGGGTCTTCTAGGACAGATCCCAAATTGCTGGCTAGAGGGAAAAAAATGTATGTTTGTGTGAATTAAGGTTCCTCCCCAAGCTTGCTTGTGGGATGTTGTTCAGAGCGTTTGGGAAAGCAGTAATGGTGGCTTTAGAGACAACAGCAACTGTCATCTCTCCTTTCCTGAAACTCCTGTCATATTTACAGGCCATTTCTCTTTGTTTCTCTGGTATCTTAACATTTTTCTAGTTCTAAGATTCTGACGTTCAATTCTAAGATTTCAGGGCAGGGACTATGTCTTATACTCTTTCTCATCCCCCACAGATATTTGTCAGGCGAAGCCCAGCCTAAGTGCTTAAGGTCTGCATCACCAGCCACCAGCATTTACTGAGCGCCCAGCACATGCTGGACCCTGTGTGGGGGTCAGTGATACAGAGAAACGGAAGTCAACCCTGCCTTTGGGCTGCAGTGTCCCTGGACAAGCAGTACATGTTCCCCATACATGTGTTGACGAATCTAGCACATTCCAAATAGGTGATGAACAAGCTGAGTGGTTCATGGTTACCAGAAGAGAGGGCAGAATGCTGAGTGAGATGGAGGTCATCTGCAGTGTTTTGTGCGGAGGTGTAATCTATTCACTAATTGCTTTTGTTCACTTTCTAAGGCTCTGGTTGCCATGGGAATTGACAGAAGTTCACTTAACTCCCTTGAAGCATCATCTTTTTCCCCAAAGAAGAGAAAGCTATTTGGTAATAAGAAAAGAAAGTCCTTCTTTTTGAGAGAGTCTGGGAAAGACCAGGTTCCAGGATCAGATTCTGATGAAGACTCCCCGAAGAAGGCAAGTCTTGGCTGAGGGATTAATGATACATAGCATGGTTCACACAGCAGGCCAAGTTGTCAGTCTAATTGAAAGGATTCATTAACTGATTTACTCATTAATCCATTCACCCTTTTGAGCATACTTTCCTGCATCCATGTGTCTAATCAATTCCTCGTTTATTTACAAACATCTGTCTAAAGGCTTGACAGTATTTACTTTCTGCTTGGCTCTGGGGGGTAGGGTAGGTAGATACATGTGGTGTGTGAGACATATAGCTAATATGGAGACAGTTATGCCCCAAAATAGTGATTGATGGATGGTCACTATGGGAGAAGAGGGGAGCAATGTCTTAGTGGGGTTCCCTCTGAGCCAACCCTGGGACATTAGGGGGCAAGTAGATTATTTGGGCAGTGATCCCACAGAGGGAGAGGAGGGGAAGGAGAAGATGATGGGCAATTAAGGTGCATTACCAAACCCACTGCCCACAAAGGTACTGGAGTGAGGGCACTAGAGTATTTGTACACCAACTTTGGTCCATCACTGGTTCAAGACTGCTGGAGTCAGGAGACAGTGTTTCCTGTATTTCTGACTTCTGTGCATTAGGCAGAGGGTGTTCGAGTCACCTGAGAAAGCTCTCAGGTGAGGCCCAAGGACTTATGAATACTCCGACAGCATCTGCTTCAGACAGCCAACCAGACTGGTGTGGGCTGGGGTGGAGCAGCAGTTAGAAACTGTTCCCAGAGGGAGCTGTGTCCAAGCTGAAATGTTCACCTTTTATCCTTTGCTACAAGGCTGAATGGAGCACTAGGGCAGAGAGAGCAGCACCTGTGAAATCCTGGAAGCAAAGGAGAGCAGGAGAACATGAACCAGGACAGCACGTGCAAGTGTGTGCATGTGGGTGTGTGTGTGCACATGTGCACATGCATGTGATGAGGCTGGGGTGTGGCAAGGGGCTGTGGAGTGAGATGGGGGCATCACAGAAGGCTTGATGCTATGCTAAGAAGTTCACCCTTTACACTGAGGGCAAGGGGGAGAAGTATTGAAAGGCTTTAAGCAAAAGAGTGATGTGACCAGATTTACATTTTTGAAATTCTGAATGCATTGATGAGAGGTGGCTGGAGAGAACAAGACTGGAGGCCACTAAATAAATGGTTGCAGTAATCTGAGAAGGAAAGACAGTGGTTCAGTTATGGGTAGGACAGGAGGGTGAACAGAGAATGCAGGTAACAGTGATCTGCAGGAGATAAAGCCTGGCAGTTGACCAGATGCGGAGGGTGGGGTGAAGAGGTCCGGAGGTGGGTGTGCTGCGGAGTGGTTGGGGTGGGGAGCGTCGCCACCTCTGCACAGCTCTGGGCTCTTGGGGAGGGGCTGGGGCTGAGCTCTTTGCTGACAAACCACAGCGTATTGAAGAGACTGCATATTCTCTGACATACTTTGAAAGTTTTTCTTCATTTCACAAAACAATAGACAAAGACCCAGACACCTAATATAAGGTGTCTTTTCCCCTTAACTGGAACAGGAGATAGCCACAGAGGGCTTCCACATTGCCTTCAGAACAGCTTAGCACAGAGAGACAGTCTTCTCTGGGGTCCTGGCTTGGCAGCACCTTTGGAAGTCATGATGGACAGCTGAGTTTTCCTGTAGTTTATAAAGGTAGTTAGTGTCCTTTAATCTCCAGAGACATTAGGATTGTTGGTATAGTGATAGTCAGTAGCTCTCAGGCACACACAGCTTGAGGAAGTGCTCCAGGGTTAGTATGTCGACTTTGAGGGACCTACTTTGACCCTTCTAGTTACGACTGTTTCAAAATCTGCATAAGCAGCTGTTCAATGCCCTTTGCTATTGGGCCCCAATCTACCTTTCTAAATGCATCCCCTACGTCTGCTCCTCAAAAACATTTCCAAATTAGACCCTTCCTTGTTTTCATACCCTGTTCCATTGCTCATTCGCTTTTGTAAAGTTTTGTTTGCTCTTGGTTGACAATAGATAAATCACGGAGAAAGAAATTTTCTGTAAGTAGGACTTTCAAAATGTCCATAATGAGAAATATGGATGGTCAAACCATACTCTCTCATCTGTTGGCTATGAAATGGGAAAACTGAACATCTGGCATGCCATGAAGCTGAAGCGAGTTGACGTATATAAAAGATTGGGCATCACTGGATGTGGTGCTGAGACAAAGGTTGGAAGTTTCCAGGAGAGGCAGCCTCTTCCCTTGGAAGGTCTGCCATGCCTGCCTTCTCTTGCAGCCACGCCTCCTCGAACAAACCAAACGACTGTCCCAGAATCTGTCCCTGGATCCCTGTGAGGAGTACGGAGACCCCTTCCAAAGGCAGAGGGCACTGAGTGCGGTCAGCATCCTCACTATCACCATGCAGGGTAGGTTCTGCCCCCAGCCTAATGGAGAGCCTGTTGTCAAATGGCCTTCCTTCTACCTCTCCTGCCATGCAGAAAGCCTTCTACAGCTCCCTGTATTCCTGCAATGACTTCTGTGCCTTTGGGAGCATGTGTGCAAAGTGGAATGGCAGAAGGGGCCTTTCCTGTGGGCCCACCTGAGCTGGTACTTGGGTAGCAGTGGGAACTGGCTAGACTTGGATGGGTCTTAGGACCAAGAGCACAGAGGAACCCCTAGTCAGGCCTGGTAGTTATAGGAGGTCTCGGTGACTATAACAGTCAGATGGAGAGAAGAAGGCACTGGGACTCCCAGCAGGTGACAGTTGTCATTGAAGTTAGAATTAGGAGTCTGGCATGGACCAAAAAGGTCAGTGCAGATGGCTGGAACCATCTAGTGGACCCAATTAACAGCAGGTAATAGGGACCAGCTAAAGGGTGGGTGTTCAAAGGCAGGACTCAAGTGATGGGGTCAAATGGGTCCTTAGCACTTCTGAGCTTATTGTGTCACCTCATTGGACTTGTTTGGGTCCCCAAAATGGGGCCAGGGAAGTTGGGGGGGTGCAGCTGTCTTATGGCCTGAACTCTGCTAGCTGATAGAATGCCTCTTGTTTGAATGCAGGCACCTGCTGCTGCCTGAATGTCTCCTTCCCCTGAGCCCTGCTGGCCCCTTGTTCCTCTGTCACAGCTGTCACCACCATTTGCCCTGGGCTTGTGTCTGTCTTCCTCACGGTTTACAACCAGTCGGTATTGACTTCCTATCTGCATCTCCAGTGGAGCAGCCCAGCTCCCTGATGCTCAGCACAGCATAAAGCCCGGAAGTGCTCGATTATACCACACGGACGTTGTACGTGGGGCCTTTCTGGCTCGTCAGTGCCCTCCTTGATCATGTTGAATCATGGGAGACCTAGGAAGGGGAGGAAGGCAGGCCCCCTGGCGAGAGCAGCCAGACTGGTTCAGAGCTAACTCTTCACCTGCTGTTTCATTCTTCTCCAGAACAAGAGAAATCACAGGAGCCTTGCCTCCAATGTGGAGAAAACCTGGCCTCCAAATACCTTGTGTGGGGCTGCAGCCCCCGGTGGCTGTGCATAAAGAAGGCCCTGAGAATCGTGATGACCGACCCCTTTTCTGAGCTGGCGATCACCATCTGCATCATAATCAACACAGTCTTCCTGGCCATGGAGCATTACAAAATGGACCTGCGTTTTGAGAATATGTTGTATATAGGGAATTTGGTAACTTGAGGCTTTTTAAAATATAAAGCATATTTCAAGCTTTGAATTATAACTCTTTTAAAGTCTAAATATTTTCTGAGTGGCCCAACCTCACTAGAGTTTTGGTCCTCTTAAATAGAGTAGGAAACAACTGTTAGGATTTTGGTTTTACCCAGTTCAGTGCTCTTCTCTGGACCCTGTGTAGGTCCTCTAGTATATTAAGGTGTTCTTTGTCATCTAGTGGAGAATTTTAGCCCATTAGCTTATTAGCTAATTAGGGTAGAACAGTCAATGGGTAATTATTTGTTATTTCTGATATTGGGAAACCAAGTTTCCCTTGGGAAAAATACCTTCTGCAGAACTATGAGTTGAAGAGATCTTGAAAAATCCAGAGGATGACTAATCATCCAGGAGTAAGCCAGAAGTAAGTAGACAGATTCAAAGGCTACCTGCCTGGGATAATCAAGAAAACATCAACCATATCCAGAGACCCATGCTAATGAGTACCATGGTCCCCGGTGATGCTGATGACATCATTTGTCACAAGATAATGTGACTCCCCCTGCAGTGGAGGGTCAGGGCCTGGCAGCTATGGGAGTTTATTTTGCTGGGAGGAGGTGGGGTGGGCTTGGTTTCCAGACTTGAGTTTATTTCAGTGTGTTTCTCATTGGGTGGATCCAGTCTCAAGTTAAATTGGGAAAACTAAAATAGGGGAGCTGATTTTTCAAGAACTCTTCACTTCATTTCATAGTTCCTGCTGAAGGTATTTTTCCTAAGGGAAAGTTAGTTTTCCAAATAACAGAATAATAAATAATTACCCACTGAATGTTCTACTCTAATTAGCTAATGGGCTAAAATTCTTCTTAAAGTTTTTTTTTTCCAATTTAGAAAGGAATACATACCTGTTTTAACTTAAAAAATAAGTAAAAATACAGAAAAAGGAAATACAAAGAAGAAACTCTGGGTCCTGCCAGCAAAGATGATCACTTTTAGCACTGCAAAGTATTGCTGGGCAGTATGTATGTGGATATGTGTGTTCATAGTTCTTAAGTTAATTTTATACATTGATCAGAGCCCTCTGTACATACTGAATCCAGAGTGGGTTCACAGAGCTGCTTCTATGAGTCAAGTTTAGGATGGGGTAGAAGCAGAGACAGGTGCCTGTCACCCCTTGTTCCACATCCCTCCCTGGAGCAGGGATGCAGTGAGACTGCAGCATAGGACCAGGCAGTTCTCCTTGCAAACAGTCTGCATTTAAGTTCCTTAAGTTCCTGCCTTCTTCCCAAACGTTTGCATGGATCTGGCTAGAGGCCAAGCTACATGACAAACCTAACACACACAGTACTGTCTGCTTAGCTGGGGTCTTCCAGATTCCAGGCCAGTGGACTCAGCTGTCTCCTGCTGAGATATCCCAGAAACGGGTTGGTGTTTCACTTGGAGGCAGAACACTGTGCCCTCTGGACCATGGCCCTGCCTCAGCAGAGGCAAGCAGGTCTACCTTTCAGCACCTGGTGGGTGGAATTATTGGATAAGTTCCAGAGAGTACTCAGAGAATACAGAGTTGTCCCCCTGGACAGGGTTTCCTAAATGCAAAGGTGGTCTGTACATCCCTTCATTTGCTGGGGGAAATGACAAAAGACCTTCTCAGGTTTCCCTTTGAGTAGACATCCTGGGTGTCAAGGTGAAGCTGCACTTTGCAGTTGGAAGCTGGCTCATTAAATGACATTCTCCTTCAACTCTCCAGGGGCAGGGAGCGGCATGGTTACACTTGGTATACAAGTATACAGGCAGCAGCTGCACCCGTGCTCCTGAAAATTGGAAAGTATGGAGAGCTGGCCTGTTGCATGTGCCCCAACCCTAGACACACACAACAAAGGTGGCAGCCACCTCATCCATCATGTCACCGTGGTGGTGGAGGAAGGCGTTGGAGGCTTGAATTCCAAAGAACACAATCAAACGTCCCTCCTTGGAGGGGTGGGCCAGGATTAAGCTGGCCTGTGGAGTTCTGTGGGACTGGACTTGGAAATGGACTCTGGGCTTTGGGATTGTTTGAATCAACAGAGCACACCAAGCTCCCAAGAAGCCATGAATAGTAATTGAATTTGATTGGAACACCAATGGTCCCAAGGCATCCATCTAGGGATGCTGTGGGACTAGCCATCTAATGCCTGAAGGAGACAGGAGGAGGAATATGTCGAAGGGGATAGGGGCCAGTGTGGCGTATTAGCTGGAACAGGCAACACTGGCTGCTTTTAGGACCTGTTGTGGCCTTGGGCGGGGGTAGGCAGCAGGGTTTAAAAGCAAAAGACAGTTTTCAATCTTCCTTGCCACCTGAATTTCTTTTTATTTGCCTGTCCTGGACTAACCTCTGCCTATCCGTCCCTTTATTTTAACACATCATTTTACCTTAGGGATTTTTAAATAAATAGTTAAGTCATTGAATCACCTATAAAAGCCCATCATCTATACTTTTGATAAGTATATTTAATCATTTATGGGTTGTTGATCTTTCTTTTCCAGACTGCAGAGGAGTGTCTTCTGACAGTCTCAGTATTACCTTACTATTTCCATACCATTGTTTTCTCATTTGTGTGTATGTGTGTGTGTGTGTGTGTGTGTGTGCTGTTGGCTATGAAGAAATGCCTCTTTCTCTTTACAAAAATAGAGAAGATCAGTTTAGTTTTGAAATTGGCTATTTATTTCAACATTTTGCAAATTTCTTATTTATCTAATTTACAAAGACAAAATTATTTTTGCCCATTGAAATTACATAATTTGGCACTTTCGGGGACTCTCGCCCCTCTTTTAAATTCTTGGCTGTTTTTCTAGAACAGTTAAAGTCCTATGTCCTGAGTGAGTTTTTAGGATTATGTTCCACTGCTAACCCTCCTTCCAGCCATAACCAATCTGGGGTTTATCCTCCATATCGAGTTGTTCAAAGACATTTTCTGTCCCTGGCAGTGATTTTCAGCTCTCAGTTCAGGGCCCCCTTTTGGTTTTGTCTGGTCTAAGTATTGAGGTTGAGTGGTCAGGAGAACCCCTCCTGGACCCTGCTTTAGGCAGGATACTTGCCTTCAGTGTTCAGAGCTGCTATGGCCCCCCTCTGTTTTGGGGTTTTCCTTAGTATTTGAAAGAGAACTTGGAGGAGGTATCACTAGACACATCCTGTCACTGTACCATCTACAAAGAAGCCAATTTTGCCTTATTTTCAACAGAATTGGAAATAATTATTCTCCATCCTGATGTCCACGAGCTTGGGAATGTTGGAATGGTACTAAGGTGTGGGTGGGAGCCCACAGAGGCAGAGTGAGGTTCTCTTTTCCATGCACTTTAGGGTATATTGTACCAACAGGAGAGCATATTTTATTTCCATTTGGAACTTCTGTAATTCCCTTGGACCATTCTTAAAAGTGTATCTCCAAGGAGAGGTAGCTTCCTTTCCTCATTCTTCTTTGTCTCACTTTAGGTTTTCACTGGCATCTTTATGGCAGAAATGTGCCTAAAAATCATCGCACTAGATCCCTACTACTACTTTCGCCGAGGCTGGAACGTTTTTGACAGTATTGTTGCTCTTCTGAGTTTTGCAGATGTGATGATCAGTATAATCATGGGGAGTCAAAGTTGGCCGTTTTTCCGTTCCTTAAGAGTGGTAAGGCATTCACTGTCTTACTTTACTGAATAATTAGCTGCCAGGATTGGAGGGAGTCTTGAGTGAGTTCAGTAGCTTTTTTGGATTAGACTTTAACTTATCTTGCCTTAACCCAAGAATCAAAATGCATTCCTTCTCCTGCCTAGTTCTTTAATACTCCTGGGAGCCCCAGGGGTCTTCTCTCAGCTGAACCCCTACTCCCTACTCCCCCACAAGATGACCCTTGAAGCAACCTGGCACAAAACTGTGTCTTGTGGTGTCAGGAGTCTGCTCTTTGCGTTGTGTGTGACCCTTGCAATGAGCCCTCCCCCACGGGGCTCTGAGCCAGGTACCCACACATCTGGGCTCCCCATGGGGCTGAAGTCCAGGAGAGGCAGTGCAGGCAGCAGGCTCCTTCCCACAGGGACCCTCCACACTGCTGTACCTGCCATATTCCTGTCCTACAGTCTTCACCCTCCATCCACAAACCACTGGAGCATTCTGGCAACTTTGCTGAGTCCCCGCTCTGAGCTGACACATGCCAAGGCTCAGCCGTGAGGAAAGAACTGTCTTCAAGCAGTCTGCAGTGCAGGCTGGAGACAAGACAGGGCCAGAAATGGCCGCGAGGCAAAGTAGGGAGGCCTGCATGGAAACTGCATCTGACAGGGGAATTGGAAAACTACAAAAAGTGGCCTTTTGTCCTCCCCCAAAGATTTACTGTTTTTGGAGGGGGATAGATAAGATTTCTAAGCCTGCAGAGTAAGATGTTTGATTCAGTTGCCTACACATACATTTATACTTGGGGAATGTCAGGACATCTCAGTGCTCCAAGTCAGGCATTGTATGCTGCTCTTCTAAAGCCTTACTGGCACTCAGGTGAGTGAAATTACATTAGCTTTATGATTGTTGAGGGTCATTACAGCCATGCTCTGAGGCGAGGAACTCTATCGTGTTGTCTGTCTAAGAACAGAAACATTTCTCCTTGAGATGATTTCTCCCCCCGGCTCCCCTCTGAGTAGGCAGCGTGGTTGTTCTCTTGGAACATAAGTCCTGCTAACCTGCCATATTTCCACCCCCACATAGTTGATACTTCAAAGGACTGTACTTTGGAGTGCAACAAGTGGTTCCCATTAAAAGCTAATAGAGCAAATAATGTGTGCAAGTAGTTGCTGTGCATTAAGGTTATTGTATCCTGCAAGGTCTGGAAGGTCCCATGGAAAAGTTTCTTTTTGGAAAAGGTGTGTGTGTTTTGAGTAGCTGATTGCTTTTTCTCTCTTGGGTACAGAACATCAGCTTACTCTCATCACTGTTACAAAGTTTAGATTCAAACTTGTGACCTGAATTATATAAAGAGAAGTTAGCAAACTTTCTGTAAAAGGTCAGATGGTGAAGATTTTCAGCCTTACAGGCCATACGGTCTCTGTCAAAGTCATTCAACCTTGTTATCATAGCACAAAAGAAGCCATAGATACTTGAGAACTAATGGGTGTGGCTGCGTTCCAATAATACTTTATTTATGGACAGGGACATGTGAAAACCTTACAGTTTTTCTTTGTAATGAAGTATCCTTTTTGATTATTTTCCGACCATTTAAAAATGTAAGAAACTTTCTTACCTCTTCGGACATACAAAAACAGAAAATGGACTAGACTTGGCTCTCACGCCAGATCTTTTGATCCCTAGTATATGGTATAGGATTCCAAAACAGGAAACGTATATAGGAAATATGTATGTTCAGTTCCACCATCGTGATCACAAATTCTTCATAATGAAAAAAAAATTTGGAACAAAATATTTCCAATTTTTGAAACACAAAGTAGGTACAGGTAAGAGATTGGGACAGGAAGTTGTGTGACTGTGTTGAGGATGAATAGCTTTGAAAAGATTTTTGAAAGTCATAAATGCTCTGGTTTGGGAACATGCCATTGGCTTTATTCCTGAGAAGATGGAATTTGTCCTTAACTGGCTTTTCTTCCATTTTTTTATTGTCTGTTTTTACAGCTGAGGGTCTTCAAGTTAGCCAAATCCTGGCCAACTTTAAACACATTGATTAAGATTATCGGCCACTCTGTTGGAGCCCTTGGAAATCTGACTGTTGTCCTGGCCATTGTGATCTTTATTTTCTCAGTGGTTGGCATGCAGCTTTTTGGCTATAAATTCAATGCCGAAAAGAAAAATCCGAAATCCTGTGACTCTACAACCCCCTGTTTTCGACGCTGGCACATGGGTGATTTCTACCACTCCTTTCTGGTGGTATTCCGCATCCTCTGTGGGGAATGGATTGAAAACATGTGGGAATGTATGCAAGAAGCTGATAAACCACTGTGCATTATTGTCTTCCTGTTGATCATGGTGGTAGGAAAACTCGTGGTGAGTGTCTTAGAGTTTTTTTAAGTATATGGACTAAAAAATGCATAAGCTTCTTTTGCAATACTTCACTAGTGAAAACTGTCATTCTAAACATAATATTACAAACTGAATGTTATATGACATTAAAAATCTGCACTTAAGTTTGGTTTGAGGAAGGTGTAAGAAGCATGAAGTGAAACCTTGTCTCGTGTGCTTGTGTTAACTGATGCCCCACTGACTGTTCTGCTCCTGTGATTTTTAAAAAAATAATCATGTTCTCTTTGCCAGTGATTGGCTGAGGTAGGGCTTGTGACTTAATTTGACCAATAAGGAGTGTTCACTGAGGAAGGTTTATTGTTCTTCTTTATAAAAAGAAAGGATGAGGAAATAAATGATCCTATTTCTTCTTCTGGACCTTCTTACAACTGTGAGTCCTGGTAGGACTGCAAACTATCTATGTGGGCAGTTCCAGCAGAAACCCAAGCTTGTGATTCTGGCTGATCCCCAAGTAATACACAATTGATTTTGCCACGTGGTTCTACCATTCTGCTTTACCCTGGCCAGGGTCTACAGTACATGTTGCTTATGTATGGTTAAACTGGTTTTGGCTGTTTGTACCCTTTAACTCCAATTTTCTTTTGTCTTATCTTGTTGTCTCTATTATTTCTTTCATCTTCTCTCCTTTTATTCATTTTATAGATGAACTTCCTTGGGAGACAGAAGGACATGCACTCTCATTTGCCTTTGTCTTGGATCTTGGGGAAAAATTGTCCTGAAAACCTACTGTGTCCTCTCCTTTGCTAAGCTTTACACTTTCCTTGTTCACCAGGTGCTCAACCTCTTCATTGCCTTGCTGCTCAATTCCTTCAGCAACGAGGAGAGGGATGGAAACTTGGATGGAGAGGCCAAGAAAACCAAAGTCCAGTTAGCCCTAGATCGGTTCCGCCAGGCTTTTTGTTTTGTGATATATACTCTTAAGCATTTTTGTTGCAAGTGGTGCAGGAAGCAAAGTTTACCAAAGCAAAAAGAGGTGACCGCAGGCCCTGCTGCAGAGAGCAAAGATATCATTCCCCTGGTCACAGAGGTGAAGAAGGGCCCGGGGACCTGGGAGGAGTTTGGTGCACACCTCTCTGCACCACACACCTTGATTGTTGGCCATGACCAGACTTGGTTGGCACCACTTGCAGAGGAAGAAGATGATGTTGAATTTCCTGGTGGAGATAATGCACAGCCTGTCATACAACCTGAGGCCAGGAAACAGGTATGAAGGTTCACACATAGACTTAGAGGTCACACAAAGCTAGAGTTGCCGTGGGGCACTGGTTACCTGCCCTGTTCCAAGCACTGTGCAGGAATAATAAGGGTGTAAAATGTGGGGGCTGCCCCTCAACACCACATACATATCCCAAGGCTCGTTCTAATCATGGTCCTTGCACATGTAACCCAGATGGGAGGTGTCAGAGGAGTTCAGAGGGTGAGATCAGTGTGACCTGGGCAACAGGAGAATCTTTGGTTGAGCCCTAAAAGAAGTAAAAGAAGGATTGGTTGACAGGTGGGGAAAAGGAGTGTGGAAAGTGAACTAAGTGGCATAGAAAAGGAGACAGTGGTGTGAACAAACTCAGTCTCTGCAGGGACCAATGAGGGGCTCGTGGGTAAGGGGTGATAGAAGATGAGGGCTGTCAGGAAGTGGCAGAGTGATGGATACCCTAAATAATCAACTATGGACTTAATTCTGGATGCAGTAGGGCTGTTTGTATAGTCCCGAATTTTGCACAGGTGTTGTAACATACTGCATCCCCCCAGCAGTGTATGGAGTATTCCATTTGCTCTACATCCTTGCCAATGTTTGATGTTGTTGGCCTTCATTCTAAGCATCCTAATGAGTTTGTAATGGTACCTCATTGTGGTTTTAATTATTATTTCACTGATAGATAATGATATTGCTAACATATCTTCATTGGTGAAAGGCCTTTTGCCCAGTCTTATTGAGGGATTTGTTTTCTTATTATGGGTTTGTAAGAGTTTACTACATATTCTGAATACAAGTCCTTTGTCTGATATGTACATTGCATGTATTCTCTGTCAGGTTCAGTTTTACTTTCTTAATGGTATCTTTCAATGAGCAGAAACTTAATTTTGATGAAGTATAATTTATTTATACTGCTCTTCAAATGGTTTTCTTTCTATTCTAAGTAATCTTTGTGTAGGTGTTTATAGCCATAAATTTCCCTTTAGGCACTGCTTTAGCTGCATCTAACAAATTTTGGCATATTATATTTTCATACCCATGGATCTTAAAGCCTTTTCTGATTTCTTTTATGATATCTTCTTTGATCTGTTGGTTATTTAAAGATGTTTTTGTTTAATTTCCACATATATGTGAATTCTTCAAATGTCTTTTTGTTATTTTAATTTTGCTTCAGTGTGATCAGAGAACATGCTTTATACAATTTCAATCCTTTTAAATTCATTGATGCTTGTTTTGTGGCCTAGAATATCGTTTATCCTAGAAGTGCTCCGTGTGCGCTGGAGAAGAATGTGTATGCTCTGTGGAGCTGAGTGCTCAATGGAAGGCTGTGAGGCATGACTGGTTTATGATGTTCAAGTCTTCTGTTTCCTTGTTGATCTTCTACTTAGTGTTATATTCATTTCTGAAAATGGGTTTTTGCAGTCTCCAACTATTAATTGTACATTCTCCTTTTAATTCTATCAGTTTTTGCTTAATATATTTTGTGGCTCTTCTGTTAAGTGCATATATGTTATAAATGTTTTATCTTTCTGATATATTAGTGCTTTTATCATTATAAAATTTTCCTTTCTGTAGTAAACATTTGTTTTAAAGTCTATTTTAAAGTGTATTTAAAGTCTGATATTAATATAGTTGCTCCATTTTTCTATGGCTGCTACTTGTGTAACATTTCTTTTCCTATTTTTTTCTTTCAAATTATTCATATTTTTCAAATCTAAAATGTGTCTTTTGTAGACATTACATAATCTGGGGCTTGTTTTCTTACCCAATCTGACAATTTCTGATTTTGTTTAGAATTATTTAAGCCATTCATGTTTAATATTATTATTGATCTAGTTTATTTCCTCTAATATTTTACTGTTTTTTAGAGCCTTGTGTTTTTATTCCTCTTCTTCTCCTTTATTGCCTTATTTTAAATTATTTGAATACTTTCAAGTATAACATCTTAATTCTTTTAATGATTTTTTTTTCAGTTTTTTAAAGTTATTTTCTTATTGGTTACTCTAGGAACTATCATATATAACTAACTTATCAGAATTGATGGCTGGTTTAAACTAACCTAATTCCAGTGAGATACAGAAACATTACTCATATAACTCTATTCTCTCTCCACTGTTTTTGTATTATTTTTTCTTACACATATTATATCTATATATGTTAAAAGCCTAGCAATACATTTTTATCATTATTGTTTTATATATTTGTATTGTTGGCAAATCTCTTGTAAAACAAGAAATTTAATTAGGAAGAACCTTATTGTTAAGAAGCAATTTGCAAACTGGGGAGGTGCAGCCCTTGGCTATGAACCAAAAGTCACTCCAAGAAAACAAAGAGAAGGGGTTGTGGTCATAGTAAAGTTTTCTGCTCAGTTCCCCACACTGGACTGTAAGTAAGGGGCGAAAGCTTGTTGAGTCTTGATTGGTTGATGCAAGTCACAGCTGACTGATTTTCCAGCCATCGTCTGTTCGGCAGTAGTAGCAGGGCTATATAAAGGACTGGCTCTGCTTTGGAGAGTAGATTTCATTTTGTAGTTCTTCTAAGGACAAGAATACATGTGTGGTCTCCTGTCAATACATGGCCATCTGGCTCCATTTTGTTTTGAGCCTTGTTAGTCTGACAAACCCATCATGTTTTCTGGCATAGCTGGATTTGGGGGCAGGTGGAACTCAACTGGTTTGTCTTATTTTCACAGTGTTTGCTAGAGAAGCTGAGAAAAGAAAGGAAAGCAAGTATATATTTATAGACCTTATTTAAAATTTTTTCTTATCTACCATTTCTGGCTCTCTTCCTTTATTTCTGTGAATTGCAGTTACCTTCATATGTTATTTTCTTGCTCCAATACAACTTTGCTTTCACTCATCTCTTTGGTGCTGTTACTGCCAAATATATTTTATTTCTATATGTTACATGCCCAACAGTACATTAATTTTAAACATTATTTTACACAATTTTTTTTGAAATCAGTTAACAGAAGAAAGGAAAGGTATACATTGATATTATCTTCAATAATTACATATTTACCCTTTCCTGTGCTCTTTGCCTTTTTGTGTGGACCTTTATTGCCATTTAGCATCACTTGCTTTCAGCCTGAAGGATCTCCTTTCATATATCTTGTAAGGTGAGTCAGCTGGCAAAGAATTCTGTTTTTATTTATCTGGGAATGTCTTTATGTCACCATTGCTTTTGAAAGATAGTTTTGCTGGATATTAAAATCTTGGTTCACATTTGCTTTTTAATTTCAGCACTTTTAATATACCATCCCACTGCCTTCTAGTCAATGGTAATTTCTTTGGGATCCTGTGGTACATTATGAGCCACTCTTCTCTTTGTCTTTCAGCATTTCAGATGCATGTAGGTGTGGATCTCTTTGGTTTATCCTACTTTGATGAGTTTTGTGAGCTTCTTAGATGTGTAGATTAATATTTTTTGCTAAATTTGAGAAATTTTCAGCTATTGTTTCTTTGAGTATTTTTATGCTCCTCTTTCTCCTTTCTTTCTAGTCAGTGTACTTAATGGTGTCCCACATTCCTGAGTTTCTTTAAAGTTTTCTCTCTGCTCTTTGGATTGCATAGTCTATTGATCCCTCTGCAAGTTCATCAATTCTTCCTTCTGCCAGTTCAAATGTATTGCTTCTTCTAGTGAATTTTTTTAGATTTCTTCCCACTCTGGGCAGGATCCCTTAGCCACTACTTCGGGTACTTGGGGAAAAGTAGCCTCTCACCCTCTCAGCTTCCCTCTTCCTGCATGGAAACTCTGCCCTACAAACTAGGTGGGGTGATGACTAGTGTTATCAAGCTGTTGAACCCAGAATAGATTGTCTGTCCTATGAATGGAGGCTGGTTTGAAAAAGGAAGCCCAAAATTTTGGGCTTTTTCTCCAGGAACTTAGCCTCTTTAACTCAGAGTTTGAAGGAATAAGAAAAGCTAGGTGACTTACACCTTCTGGCAAGAAAAATGTATCTTGATTGGGAGATGAGGGTAGAGGAAACCCCATCTTCTTGGTCACATATGCCTGGAGTTGGGCTTCCATCAAAACTCCTATACTGCCATCCAAGAAATGAAGCTCTACATATCTTTTTTATTAAATCCCAAACTTACTAATTTTAATGACACTTTCAGATTATTATATTAATTTTTTTTTCTTGAGTAAGTTCACCTCTCAGTAGTTAATTTTGGGGTGCTACTGGTTTTATGTTTGTCTTCTCATATATTTTGGAATGCTAGTTTGAAAGCTCATTTTTAGTGGGAGGATCTGCCCCCTTGCAGTCTAAGTTCTGTGATACCTTTAATAGGCCCTTCTAGGGCATCCATTTCAGAACCAAGTCTTAATTGCCAACTTGGGATTCTTATCTAATGTGATACTAGTCATATTGCTGAGCCAGTTGCTGAACTAGTGGGTACCTTTGCCCAGGTCCTGTTCCTGATTCTGAATTTCTCTGGCCTCTCTAGGTATTCACCCTTATATAATTGCAATTCCAAGCATTGGCCACACTTTGTTTGGCTTTCTGTCTTAAATGGAAGAACTTCAACCCAGCCTACAATGTCAAGCGTTGGAATAGAATTCAAACTTGTTGCATCTCAACTGAGATTTCTAGGAGGAATATTAATCCATGCTTCTCTGTGTCAGGCCTATGAGCTCCATCAGGAGACCAGGAAGGCCACCAGTCCAGGAGCTCAACATGTGGAAATCGATATGTTCCCTGATGATGATGTTCATCTGTCAGTACAGGATCTCCAAAAGGTAATTTTCCCAGGGTGTTTCTCGAAGACTCATCCTGTACACCTTCTCCAAGACAATCATTCTGTAAAAATATCAAGATTATTGCAGAGCAAACTGCCAGAGTCAGATCTTAAGCAAAGGTCTAGACCGGGTTTTTCCATTTCTCCACTGTGACATTTGGAGCAGGATAGTTCTTGGTACCAAGGGCTGTTTTGTGTATTGTAGGGTGTTTAGCATCATCCATGACCTCTACCCACTAGATATCAATGGCATGCCTCAGTTGTAAGATAAAAGTGTCTCTAGATATGCCAAAATGTCCGCTGGAGGTAAAATCAATGAGAGCCACTGGTCTAGACCTGTTATTCCAGGAGTAGAGGTAGCTGAAAATTACAGTCTTAGGAAAGTAGCCTCTTCTCTCTCCTTCACCTGGCTTCCCTATTTGGGAAGTGGATCAGAGGTGCAACTTATAGGGAGGAAAAGATTGAGGTACTGTGTCTTCATACACTCTGCCTTTCTTAAGCCATGGGAGAGCATTTAGAGATTTTCCTCTGAAGTCAGGGCTGGTCAGAGCATTTAGGAAAGGGCCCAATTAGAGGGACACATTCTAAACACTCTCATACCTAGAAGCCTTTGCCTAGCTAAGTTTCTCCTGAAGAAGTCATACAATGAGGGATTGGGTACTACCACTGTGAAAGGGTCTTGGTAAGTGATTTCCCTTTCCTTTGTTCTATTGTGTAGATGTCTGATGCTACCAGTGTGCTCTCAGAATGTAGCACCATTGATCCGCATGATCCCTTTGGGCGGGTGCCAGAAATGGTTCCCAAGGAGCCAGAGAGATGTTTTCCTAAAGGTAAGTGGCAGTATTTCTGCATCCAGTTTCCAGGGTATTTGGATGGGATTCTCTTATTCTTTGAAACTCTTTGGCTTTGATTGACGCCTTCTTCTACTTGTACTGGAGACAAAGTGAAGAAAGGCACCCATAGAGGTTCTTGGGCCATTATCAAGTCGAGGCAAAGGGGCTTTCAGGAAATTCTTGATTCAGGTGGGCTCATCTTACACATCCCAACAACCAGGGTAGAAACTCTAGAAAACTCTTCTAGAAAGCCCACTGGACCAATATGTCTATCACTTTGTATAGTCCCCAGGACAGCCTTTGTCAGAGTATATATATTTGAGGTCATAGACCAAGAGAACTCCACCATAAGTCCAGGTGACTGGAGATCCTGCCAGGCCCTCAACTCATCCCTTAAGATTTTTATCTGGAAGCAGAATAGCATTGCAATTAGGGCCTTCAGCTATGGAGGCAGACTGCCAGAGCTCAAATGCTGCCTCTCCATTGACTAGCTGTGTGACTGGTTCAATCTACTTAGCTGCTCTGTGCCTCATTCATAAAATGGGTATAATAATAATATCTACTGCAGAGGGTTGTTGTGGGCATTAAATGAGTAAATGTAAATCACTTGGAAGAGTATCTGGCCCATAATAAGCAATCAGAAAATGCAGCTTTTTATGATTCCTTGTGTGGATGTAGTGATGCCTTCATTCTGTCCTGTATTCATTGTGGGGAATTTATTTGTGCCTCTCTCCCCTGTGAGACCCTTAAAAACAAAGGCAGTGGCTTAGTCAATATTGTATTTCTAGTCTGAGAATAGAATTTGACCCATATTATGGGCTCAACAAACATTGATAGAAGATAGATAGATAAATAGATTAATGAATGAGTGAATCTAAATATTAAAAATTTCTTCTAAGTTTGAGACTAGTCTGGTCTCACAAAGAACACCGAGAGTGGGTTTCCACTCACTCCAGGTTGTTTGACATCCCCAAGGCTGCCAATGGGGTCAGAGGTCCGGCTAGGGATAGATTGCTATTGTCCTGATTTGCATGTGGATGGTCCTTGAGGTGTGCACAGGATGTCAACAGTGGAGATGGGGAAGAAAGGCGGGTTTCTGGTGGAAGGGAGGAATGGAATAAAAGCAGAAAAAAATAGATGTTTAGGGAAGTTAACCTACTGATGCTCTGAAAGATGGAGGTAGGAGGGCCAGGCAGAGACCTCACAGGGCCTGAGGAGGAGGACTGAATGGAATGTTGTGACCACTGTGAAGTGAGCATCTAGAGGGTATGAAGGAGGGAGGAGGAGGCAGGTGAGCATGGAGATGTGTTCATGCTGACGGCTTGTATGCTGGGAGCAGATGCTCAGCTACGTGTAAACATCTGGACATTGATCAAATTCTTCCCTGCATGGTTTAGGTGGTTCACAAAGCCTGTGCCCACCCTTACTTCATCCCCTTAATCCCTGGGACACTTTATTATTGCCAAAAAATTGTTGCCTAATGAACACATGTCTGAGAGATTCCGCCCTCCAGGCTGGTTGCCTGTGCTGGCCTTGGCCGGCCCGCTGATCTAGACTGGGCCCATCAGGACAGCTTGGCTCCGCACCACCTGTCTGTTTTGGAACCCCTGGGCTGACCCAGTCTGCTTTTCTGTGGAGATGGTTCAGGAGAGCGAACAGAAGCTGTAAAGCCTGGCAAGACTGGGCTCAGGATGAGCATTCTGTCGCTCCCACCCCACAATATTAACCAGATCAAGTCACAGACTCCAGGGCTTTGAGGGCCCTGTAGGGAAGGAATCACAAAGGCCAGGGACGCACTTGAGAGAAGGCGGGTGGAGAGTGAAGCTGCCCAGGGGTTTGCTGCGGGCGCCGGTGATGGTGTCAGTCCTCATCTCTGCAGGCTTGGGTCGCTGCTCTCCACGCTGTGCTGCAGGCTGGACACAGTCCCCCTGGATCATTTGGTGGAAACTTCGGAAAACCTGCTATCAAATAGTGAAGCACAGCTGGTTTGAGAGCTTTATTATCTTTGTGATTCTGCTGAGCAGTGGAGCCCTGGTGAGTGACCACAGCCCCTTGAGGTACTGGGGATCGTGGCAGCTGGGCAGCTGTGTTCTGACGGGGCCCCTCTGGGGGCGGTGAATGGGTGTCCCCGCATGGGGAGACCAGGCCGGAGTGGGCTCTCAGCCGCTGGTGCTCCTGCGAGGACAAGATTTTGCACAACTTCTAGAGTGGTCCTCCCAGCGGGAAATCCCCGAGCCAGAGACGCCTTCCCTGGGGGAGGCATGACCAAACCAGCACTTGGAAGTGGTTTTGGAGTCTGGCCCTTGCCCCTAGGTATGCCGTCAATCTTGGAGGATTTCCAGATATTTTCACTCTGTCCTACGTGTTTCCTCCCCTAGACAGCATCGCTCCTACCCCCTCTCTTCCTGAAGCCCGTAGTGCTGCTTTCTAACAGGCAAACCATTAGGAGGAAAGCGCGACAGTAGGGACCAGATCAGGATATAGTAAGTTGTGTTGCTATTTCCCACTACTCGTGGTCCCTTGAAAGGAGAACAAATACAGCTTTATGTGCCTGACCGCGCCTTCCATTCTGAGGTGCTGTGTGTCCCAGTGAGTGTCGGAAATAACTTGGAACCCATCAGCCTCCATGGCTGTACAGTCATAGGCTCTCCTTCCCGTTCTCCCTCCTCACCATTTGGTTTTTCTTACCTTTCACCTCTCTCCTTGGGGGATAGTATCTTCTTTCTTACCACCTATGCATATCTCTCTCTGTCCCTCCCTCTCCTCTACCTGGGTGTCTTCCCTTAAAATGGCCATAATATGGAACTAAATTCTCTCACTATTTGTTATATGAGCAGTGGAACCCTGGGCTCCCCCTTACTGTTATAGAGTCACAGATGGTGCACAATAAGTCACTAGGAAATGGAAGGGACACAGAGTGTTTTGTTCCTTCACCACTGCCTTTCTGTTTAGTGCTTTACACCTGCGTGATGTCCGTGTGACAGGAGGTGAGCATGTACTGGGGCCTGTGATCAACAGACATCTGTGTTTATCTGCCTCTCCTCAACACAAATTATTCCTGAACAAAAGGGCGAATTTCTCTAAAAGCGCCCCGGAGGACTCCCTGGATTCATTGTTACTGCTCACTCTTGGTCCGGGGCCCTGTGCCCTTCTGATGGCTACGCTTTCACTGGCTATCTACTCTTCTTCAAGTGGGGTTCTTCCACGTTTTCCACCAAGGGTAACTGGTGTCTACCAAGCCCTGTGCTAGTCAGTGGGAAAGCAGCGGTGTTGCCCAAGTCACAGACACATGCTCTGTGGCACCAGACAGCAAAACTTCCCCTCAGAGGAGGAGCGAAGGCACCCGATCCTCCTAGTCCCCATCTGCCTTCAGATAAGGCACAGGTAGGCTGGCAGAGGGAGACTGAGCACACAGTGCAGAGGGTTCCAGGACGGGCGCCCAGGCCCTGTTTCTCTACACATACTTGTGGAGAAATGGAGGTAAGAAACATCTAGTCCCTCACCATTGCATGTGATGTGTGGACCAGCAGCTTCAGTATCACCTGGAAGCTTGTTAGACACACACAGTCTTGGGCCCATTCCAGGTCTGCTGAGTCAGAACCTAGGGGTTTGGGGCTCATTATTGTTGAGGAGCTCTGGTCTGGGCACTATGTAACAGGGAAGCTTCCTGGATTAGGAAATGGCCTTGTGATAAGGTGGGGGCCTTCATTGCTCATTGCTGATGTCAGTATCTTCTGTTGAGCGAACTCAAACCTGCTGAGCCAGCGTCTTGCTAAGTTTCTAAACTGAGAGAGGAAATGAGCTTCCAACACCATTCAGATTGGTTTCTCCTCAAGAGGCCACCCACAGGCAAGTCCCTGATTTCTAGGAACTTAGAGTCTTATAGGACAGACAGACAGAGTCCAGGCAATTGTAGGCCAGAGCCTTAGTGATGTACTCAGAGAGGCAGTGGGTGACAGAGCCATGGAGAATGGGCACTCAACCCAGCCTTGGAACAAGATGGACAGTGTCCTATAGAAAAGATCAGCTAAGCTGAGATCTGAAGGCCGAGATGAGGAGCCGGCAGGGCAGAGGAGGAGATGGAGGGCCTTTCACAGTCAAAAGCCCACTTGGGACTTGGAAGCGAGACTGTCCTTGTGCGTCCTTTCTCCCCAGGCCGTGGGGCTGTGGGGTTGCCTTAGTCCCTGTCCACTGGACTGGTTTCTTTGTTGCCTTCAGCTTTTGCCCAAATGTCATGACAGGGCTTGTGCCAGAGCCCCTCCTCTCCTTTCTTCATCCTTATTAACTCTGTAAAGACTAAAAGGACAGCTGAAGCTTGAGTTATGTAGACCCTGAAAAATGAGTCACACTTTGGGTGAAGGATATGTTTGCCCATAACATGAAAAGGCGTCTCTCCTAAGCTAGGATGTCTGTTTTTCATGATTGCACCTAATGGGTGTTGAATATTCAAAGTAATTTGTACTGGCAGCTGCAGCTCAGAGCATGTCATGGTGCACATGAAGTGAGCAGATCTGTAGGAAAGGCTGGGCTATGCGGCAAGACTGTTTAGGTAGAGGATGGGTCTCTGGGCTGGCTCTAGAGGGTGGCTAAGACATGTGGGCTTGAGGTCATAAGTAATGGAGTGCCACTGAATAGAGCCACTAAGGTAGCCAACAAGGTGAAAGATGGCGAATGTCACCGGTGGTCCTGGAAAAGTTGGGAAGACATTGTTGGCAAGGGTTGAATGGATTTGGGAGACTAGGAAATGGTGTGGTGATCCACTAGGACAATGTTTCTATATCCCAGGCATCAGTGATGAGAGCCTTGGGAACTAGAGTGGCAACAGAAGTCTAGAAACAGGATTTCCCTTCAAGTTTTCCTTACTCAAAGAATTGATTCCTCATGGACTTCCGGGAAGATGGCGGTGTGAGCAGGGCGGCAGAAATCTCCTCCCAACACTAAATTTATCTACGAAAACACAGAAAATACATCTATTCCTAAAAGAGAGACGAGAATACACAGGAAAGCGCACAGCGTGCAGCTACACCCGAGAGGACTCGGCACCCCAAGAGGCGGGTAAGATACGGAGCCGCGACCCGGCGGGA
Source organism: Smutsia gigantea (assembly GCA_032199065.1). Lineage (NCBI taxonomy): Eukaryota > Metazoa > Chordata > Mammalia > Pholidota > Manidae > Smutsia > Smutsia gigantea. The sequence goes on along the minus strand of JAVSCE010012734.1, from coordinate 142,543 downwards.
CCCGAGCCCTCCCCACCCCAGCGCACCGGCGGGAGGAGAGGATTCAGAGCCGGGAGGGAGTGGAAGTGCACCCCGCGAAGTAGCCAGCCCCGGTGATCCGCGCGGGGAGCGCTGACCCACATTGCGCAGTGCAGCGGAGATTGGAGAGACAGAGGGGCAGGATCTGAGCGGGGAACGCGCCAGGGGGCTTGCAGCCGGCTCCGGGAAGAAAAAAAAAAGTGTGCTCTTTCTTCAGCGGTCTTAAAGAGACAGGAGCCCAGCGGAGGAGCCGGATTGCCCCAGCACACTCAGCCCAGCAGGCTGGGAGTCCTGGGGAGTTTCAGACGCCTTAGCTGGCGACTGAGGAAGCGTAGCCATACTTAACACTTCTCACTGAGATCAACTGCCTCCTATTCGTTCCCACCCCTGCCAGAGCGATAAACGGTCCTGCGGAGCGGCACAGTCACAGCTGTGGAATAGTGGGGCAATAGCGCCACCTAGAGCATTCCCACAGAATCTACGTCCGGTGGGCATTTTTTTTGTTTTTTTTTTGTTTGTTTGTTTTTTTGTTTTGTTTTTGTTTTTTCTTTTCTTTCTTTTCTTTTTTTCTTTCTTTCTTTTTTTCTTTTTTTCTTTTTTTCTCTTTTTTTTTCTTCTCTTTTTAAAGTCTTAAAGAGCCCAGCTGACATACGTGGCAACTATCAGTGACCAAATTATACAGCCATGAAAAGACAGAGGAATATGGTTCAGACCAAAATCAACCAGACAACCCCAGAGAGGGAGTCTGAAGGGATGGAAATGCACAGCCTGCCTGAAAAAGAATTTAGAATAAAAGTCATAACCATGCTGATGGACCTACAGAGAAATGTGCAAGAGCTGAGGGAGGAAGTGAGGGAACTGAAGAAAGACAATACAGAAATCAGACAAGCGATCGACGGGCTTAACAGCAGAATGGATGAGATGCGAGAGACTGTTAATGGAATAGAAAACAGAGAACAGGAGTACAGAGCAGCTGAGGCAGAGAGAGATAAAAGGATTTCTAGGAATGAAAGAATATTAAGAGAACTGTGTGACCAATCCAAACGGAACAATATTCGCATTATAGGAGTACCAGAGGAAGAAGAGAGAGAAAAAGGGATAGAAAGTGTCTTTGAAGAAATAATTGCTGAAAACTTTCCCTCGCTGGGGAAGGAAGTAGTCTCGCAGTCCACCGAAGCTCATAGATCTCCCAACACAAGGGACCCAAGGAAGACAACACCAAGACACATAATAATTAAGATGGCAAAGATCAAAGATAAAGACAGGGTATTAAAGGCAGCTAGAGAGAGAAAAAAGATCACCTACAAAGGAAAACCCATCAGACTATCATCAGACTTCTCAACAGAAACCTTACAGGCCAGAAGAGAATGGCATGATATATTTAACGTTATGAAACAGAAGGGCCTCGAACCAAGAATATTGTATCCAGCACGATTATCATTTAAATATGATGGAGGGATTAAACAATTTCCAGACAAACGAAAGTTGAGAGAGTTTGCCTCTCATAAACCACCACTACAGGATATCTTAAATGGACTGCTCTAGATGGAAGCACACCTAAGGCTAAAAAGATGTCACCAGAGGAAAAAAAATCATAGCAAAGAAAGCAGACCATCCAAATACCAACTAAAGGCAAAGAATAAAACACCTATTATAGAAAGAATGGAGGAGGAGGAATAAGAAGGGAGAGAAAGAAAGAAACATCAGACTGTGTTTACAATAACTTAACAAGAAAGTTAAGTTAGATTGTTAGATAGTAAAGAAGCAACCCTTGAACCCTTGGTAACCACGAATCTAAAGCCAGCAATGGCAATAAGCACATACCTATCAATAATCACCCTAAATGTAAATGGACTGAATGCACCAATCAAAAGACACAGAGTAACAGAATGGATAAAAAAGCAAGACCCATCTATATGCTGCCTACAAGAAACTCACCTCAAATCCAAAGATATACACAGACTAAAAGTGAAGGGATGGAAAAAGATATTTCATGCAAACAACAAAGAGAAAAAGCAGGTGTTGCAGTACTTGTATCAGACAAAATAGACTTCAAAACGAAGAAAGTAGCAAAAGATAAAGAAGGACATTACATAATGATAAAGGGGTCAGTCCAACAAGAAGATATAACCATTATAAATATATATGCACCCAACACAGGAGCGCCAGCATATGTGAGACAAATACTAACAGAATTAAAGGAGGAAATAGACAGCAATGCATTCATCTTAGGAGACTTCAACACACCACTCACTCCAGAGGACAGATCAACCAGACAGAAAATAAGTAAAGACACAGAGGCACTGAACAACACACTAGAACAGATGGACCTAACAGACATCTACAGAACTCTACACCCAAAAGCAACAGGATACACATTCTTCTCAAGTGCACATGGAACATTTTCCAGAATAGACCACATACTAGGCCACAAAAAGAACCTCAGTAATTTCAAAAATATTGAAATCCTACCAACCAACTTCTCAGATCACCAAGGTATAAAACTAGAAATAAATTTTAGAAAGAAATCAAAAAAGCTCACAAATACATGGAGACTTAACAACACTCTCCTAATTAATCAATGGGTTAACGACCAGATCAAAACAGAAATCAAAGAATATATGGAGACTAATGACAACAACAACACAAAGCCACAACTTCTGTGGGACGCAGCAAAGGCAGTTCTAAGAGGAAAGTATATTGCAATCCAGGCCTATTTAAAGAAGGAAGAACATTCCCAAATGAATAGTCTAAAGACACAATTACTGAAATTGGAAAAAGAAGAACAAATGAGGCCCAAAGTCACCAGAAGGAGGGACATAATAAACATCAGAGAAGAAATAAATAAAATGGAGAAGAATAAAACAATAGAAAAAATCAAATGAAAAAAACAAGAGCTGGTTCTTTGAAAAAATAAACAAAATAGATAAACCCCAGCCAGACTCATTAAGAGAAAAAGAGAATCTACACACATAAACAGAATCAGAAATGAGAAAGGAAAAATCATGACGGACCCACAGAAATACAAAGAATTATAAGAGAATATTATGAGAATCTATATGCTAACAAGCTGGAAAACATAGAAGAAATGGACAACTTCTTAGAAAAATACAACCTTCCAAGACTGACCAAGCAAGAAACAGAAAAACTAAACAGACCAATCACCAGTGACGAAATCGAATTGGTAATCAAAAAACTACCCAAGAACAAAACCCCTGGGCCTGATGGATTCACCTCTGAATTCTACCAGACATATAGAGAAGAAATAACACCGATTCTCCTTAAAGTTTTCCAAAAAATAGAAGAGGAGGGAATACTTCCAAACTCATTCTATGAAGCCAGCATCACTCTAATACCAAAACCGGGCAAAGACCTCACCAAAAAAGAAAATTACAGACCAATATCCCTGATGAACGTAGATGCAAAAATACTCAACAAAATATTAGCAAACCGAATTCAAAAATACATCAAGAGGATCATACACCATGATCAAGTGGGATTCATCCCAGGGATGCAAGGATGGTACAACATTCGAAAATCCATCAACATCATCCACCACATCAACAAAAAGAAGAACAAAAACCACATGATCATCTCCATAGATGCTGAAAAAGCATTTGACAAAATTCAGCATCCATTCCTGATTAAAACTCTCAACAAAATGGGTATAGACGGCAAGTACCTCAACATCATAAAGGCTATATATGACAAACCCACAGCTAACATCATACTTAACGGCGAGACGCTGAAAGCTTTTCATCTAAGATCGGGAACAAGACAGGGATGCCCACTCTCTCCACTGTTATTCAACATAGTACTGGAGGTCCTAGCCACAGCAATCAGACAAAACAAAGACATACAAGGCATCCAGATTGGTAAAGAAGAAGTCAAATTGTCACTATTTGCAGATGACATGATACTGTACATAAAAAACCCTAAAGATTCCATTCCAAAACTACTAGAACTAATATCTGAATTCAGCAAAGTTGCAGGATACAAAATTAACACACAGAAATCTGTTGCTTTCCTATACACTAATGATGAACTAACAGAAAGAGAAATCAGAAAAACAATTCCATTCACAATTGCATCAAAAAGAATAAAATACCTAGGAATAAACCTAACGAAGGAAGTGAAAGACCTGTACTCTGAAAACTACAAGACACTCCTAAGAGAAATTAAAGAGGACACTAACAAATGGAAATGCATCCCATGCTCTTGGCTAGGAAGAATAAATATTGTCAAAATGGCTATACTACCTAAAGCAATCTACAGATTCAATGCAATCCCTATCAAACTACCAACAGCTTTCTTCAATGAACTGGAACAAATAATTCTAAAATTCATATGGAACCACAAAAGACCCCGAATAGCCAAAGCAATCCTGAGAAGGAGGAATAAAACAGGGGGAATTACACTCCCTGACTTCAAGCTCTACTACAAAGCCACAGTAATCAAGACAATTTGGTATTGGCACAAAAACAGACCCACAGACCAGTGGAACAGAATAGAAAATCCAAACATTAACCCAAACATATACAGTCAATTAATATTTGATAAAAGTGCCTTGGATATACAATGGGGAGATGACAGCCTCTTCAGCAGCTGGTGTTGGAAAAACTGGACAGCTACATGTAAGAGAATGAAACTGGACTACTGTCTAGCCCCATACACAAAGGTAAACTCAAGGTGGATCAAAGACCTGAATGTAAGTCATGAAACCATAAAACTCTTAGAAAAAAACATAGGCAAAAATCTCTTGGACATAAACATGAGCAACTTCTTCTCGAACATATCTCCCCGGGCAAGGGAAACAAAAGCAAAAATGAACAAGTGGGACTATATCAAGCTGAAAAGCTTCTGTACAACAAAGGTCACCATCAGTAGAACAAAAAGACATCCTACAGTATGGGAGAATATATTCATAAAAATCGTATCTGATAAAGGGTTGACATCCAAAATATATAAAGAACTCATGCACCTTAACAAACAGAAAGCGAATAATCCAATTAAGAAATGGGCAGAGGACATGAATAGACACTTCTCCAAAGAAGAAATTCAGATGGCCAACAGGCACATGAAAAGATGCTCCACATCGCTAATCATCAGAGAAATGCAGATTAAAACCACAATGAGATATCACCTCACACCAGTGAGGATGGCCAACATCCAAAACACAAACAACAACAAATGTTGGAGAGGATGTGGAGAAAAGGGAACCCTCCTACACTGCTGGTGGGACTGCAAATTAGTTCAACCATTGTGGAAAGCAGTATGGAGGTTCCTCAAAAAACTCAAAATAGAAATACCATTTGACCCAGGAATTGCACTCCTAGGAATTTACCCTAAGAATGCAGCAGCGCCGTTTGAAAATGACAGATGCACCCCTATGTTTATTGCAGCACTATTTACAATAGCCAAGAAATGGAAGCAACCTAAGTGTCCATCAGTAGATGAATGGATAAAGAAGAAGTGGTACATTTACACAATGGAATATTATTCAGCCATAAGAAGAAAACAAATCCTACCATTTGCAACAACATGGATGGAGCTAGAGGGTATTATGCTCAGTGAAATAAGCCAAGCCGAAAAAGACAAGTATCAAATGGTTTCACTCATATGTGGAGTATAAGAACAAAGAAAAAATACTGAAGGAACAAAACAGCAGCAGACTCACAGAACCCATGAACGGACTAATAGTTACCAAAGGGAAAGGGACTGGGGAAAATGGGCCGGAAGGGTGGGATAAGAGGGAAAAGGGGCATTACGATTAGCAGATGTAATGTTGGGGGGGCACAGGGAGGGCAGTACAACTCAGAGAAAACAAGTAGTGATTCTATAGCATCTCACTACGCTGATGGACAGTGACTGTAATGGGGTTGGTGGGGGGGACCTGATGAAGGGGTAGTTTAATAACCATAATATTGCACATGTAATTGTAGATTAATGATAATAAAATAAATTATATTAAAAAAAAAAGAATGCAGCAGCCCCGTTTGAAAAAGACAGATGCACCCCTATGTTTATCATAGCACTATTTACAATAGCCAAGAAATGGAAGCAACCTAAGTGTCCATCAGTAGATGAATGGATAAAGAAGATGTGTTACATATACACAGTGGAATATTATTCAGCCATAAGAAGAAAACAAATCCTACCATTTGCAGCAACATGGATGGAGCTAGAGGGTATTATGCTTAGTGAACTAAGCAAAGTGGAAAAAGACAAATATCAAATGATCTCACCCATGTGGAGTATAAGAACAAAGAAAAAAACTGAAGGAACAAAACAGCAGCAAACTTACAGAACCCAAGAATGGACTAATAGTTACCAAAGGGAAAGGAATTGAGGAGGATGGGTGGGAAGAGAGGGACAGGGGGGAAAAAGGGGCAGTATGATTAGCAGACGTAATGGTGGGGGGGGGGGATGCGGGGAGGGCTGTACAACTCAAAGACAAGTAGTGATTCTATAGCATCTCACTATGCTGATAGACAGTGACTGTAATGGGGTTGGTGGGGGGGACCTGATGAAGGGGGTAGTTTAATAACCATAATATTGCACATGTAATTGTAGATTAATAATACCAAAGTAAATTATATAGTAAAAAAAAGAATTTAAACATTAAAAGGGTATTCTTTATTTGCATATGGCTATATTAGAAGCCAGACAACTAGAATGTAAACTGCACTGATTAAGAAAAGTCAAGCCCAGTGAAGGAAAGTAAATGAAAAATCAGTGAAGTGCAATGATCTGTGACTCTATATTGTATTTTTCTGTTTTCTTTTAAATCAAATTATGAATTTATGCATCTTTTCCATTAAAAAAAACTACTAAATCTGAAAAAAAAAATCAACTGATTTGACACCTTAATTACATCTGCAAAATCTCTCACCTTAGCCATTTTCTGTTGGCTAAAATCAAGTCACAGGTTGCATCCATACTCCAGGGTGTGAATACTGTGTTAATACAGTGGGGGTAATGGGCACTGCCTTAGATTCTGCCTTCCATAACAACTATGCCATACATGGAAAGGTAAGGAGGTTGTAAACATTTTAGGTAGACCCACACTCTACCGCAAGTCAGAGGGGAAGAGCTGTATAATATTCTTAGGCAAGCTAGGCACTGGGTGCTCAACTTAACTGTTGGGGCACTATGGCTGAAGGGCTGGAAATCAAGGGAACAAGCCAGATTGGGAAAATATAACCACTGTGGACTGAAAACCAGGAGGCCTCCCCAAAAGCATCTAAGACCTGGGGCCCTTCTCATGATCCTGAGAGAGAAGGGGAGAGACAGGGCACTAAAGATGACTGAGGTTGAATTTCACACAATCATAGATGGATGGATGAGGGCTAGGAATGGGACTTAAATAAGATGCTTACTTTCACTCCTGAATACATGGTTGAAAATTCATGCCTGTTACACCTGTCGTGAATGTGACACAAAAACAAATGGGTATACTAATTTTTTTAATTTTTAATTTTTCTTGAAATCAGTGGTCCCAAAAACACACCATGAGTTTTGCTGCCGTCCTCATGGTGCAGCTTTAGCAACTGGCAGACTCATGTACTCAAACAACGCACACCCCGCGCACCTCCCCCTTCCCAACTCCATCCCACACATGCATGCACAGGCACACATACACACACTACCACCTTAGTGTAGCCTCTCACCCCCATCATCAGGGGTCACTTTGTTAGGGGTTGAGTTTATTCTCCTCAGTTCTTGTCCCCCCACAACAAAGAATTGAAGGTCAGAGACACAGTAGTTAAGCAGAGGTGAAGCTTTATTTGAATATACTACAAGGGAGGAGTGAGCCAGAGTCAAGGTAGACAAAGGCAGGTTTACTTGAATAAAGCAGAAAGGAAGGAAAAAGAGAAGAAAGGAAAGGTCACTGAACTTCTGCTTAGCATTGGGTATATCCCTTGCCAACTCCTAAAGCCAGGGTCACCTGGCGTCCAGTGTCTGCTTGAATCTGCATGGCATGGGATCTGAGTCCCTACCACCCCAGATTTGGAGCCACAGAACACTGGGTAGAGTGCGGTTTTGTTCTGAGAACTTCGCAAAGGCAAAGAAAGGAGATTTTCAGTCATGCTAGTAAGGAGGATGATTGTAGCTGCCTTTCCATCTAGGTCACTCATGTGAGGGAAACTTGGAAGTCCAAATCAGAGCTCTCAGCAACCCTCCCTACTAATCTGAGGTGGGACAGAGACAGAGTGAAGGCTTCTGTTTAAGCTTAGAGAATAAAATGAAAGAGCAAAGTAACAAGGACACTTACCACTGGAAGAGTGCAGAAAAAAAAATGAAGTAATTTGAGCAGGGAGAGGTTTATTTAAAGTAAAAAGGTGCACACTCTGTAACTCAGGGAGGTGGGGGAGTGGAGAGGGGAAGGGAATATACCTTTGTGGATAAAGTGGGGTTCCTATGGCCAGGATCTTCATTGAACTTAAATGTAACTGGCATGTTGCTATGCTACCACTTCCATACCTTTAGGCAATAAGACATTATTGTGTTAATGTAAGGAGTTCCGCCCAGGGCTCAGCTGGCTGGAGACTGGGTGGCGGGGCTGGAAGGCCGTAGGGGAGCGGAGCGGAGGCTGGAGTGGTGATAGCGCCAAGGGACTGACCTACCACCTCGAAATAAAGTTGGGTATAACCTTTTCACTCCAAGAACCCTTTGCTGTAAATTTCTTTGGTCACAGTGAATCTATAGCGAACTTGCCTGGAGCTGAAACTCATTTGCAAGACAACCTTCCCAGACTGGGGCAAACCTTTGAAATGGAAATCAGTCAAATGGAGAAATAAAGTGGGAGAAACCCATTTATTGCTTACAAGTAGTCGTCCACTTCTGTTCCCCAGTATCTCTCGAGACCTGGCTGAAAAAAGGGACCCCACCCACCCTCTCTCATCCAGATATGCCCTCACTTCCCCTTGTAATCACCTATTGATATGGAGATAGACTACTTCTACTTCTCTCCACCCCTTGGAAACACCTACTGATATGGAAATGCACTAAGGACCAGCAAGAGATTCTGGAAATGTCACAATTTTACCCACACACTCAAAGAAAGGGGAGTGTGGGCTACCTCAGAGAAGAGGTGCACCCAAAAGCTGGGATTCTGTCTTTTAAGAAGTTACAGGTATGGGATAAAGACAAAGGATTGTGGGGAGGGGCGCAGGTTTGTCAGGCGGTCTCATGATGTTCATCTTCACTGAAAGACAATGTCATTGTCTATAGCCAGTCCTCTAGGTGATTCTGTAGTACAACCTTTTGTTCTTCTTCTAAGATGGTGGCCACTCCCAAGAATTGGGAACACAGCAGTTAAGACTACTTGCCCTGCCCTAAGGTTAAGTCATTGGCTTATTACCCAAGAATGTTAGGAATTTAACCTCCTAGTATACTCTTTCGAAAGTAGAATCCTAGCCTTTAAATAAATCCCTTCTGTTCTTATTATGCTAATCTCGGAATTTTTAGGAGGATTAATCATGATGCTTGTCCCATGTCTCTGCCCTCTCTCACCTGTATTAGCTAGGGCAAGTCTCAAGGTCAGCCCAGATTCAGAGCATGTGCACTGAACTCACACTGAAAGGGACATTGACTCTGAGTCTTTTCTGGCTCTCTGGTTTTAGCTGGCTCTTTGAGTCCTGTTTAGTGGGCTTTTCTGGCCTTATTCTCCCTCCACCCTCTCATATCTACCTTTCTGCCTAACAATCCATCTAGGTTGCCCTGGTGACGGGAATTTGCAAACTCAAATCAGAGGTTTCAGCAGCCCCTCATCTGAAGTCTCCAAGAAAGGCAGTGCAGGCAACCTCAGAGGAGGCGCACTTAAGGGTTTAGGGTCTGGGGTATTATAGGGCTTTTTAGGTAAGGGTTGGCATAAGGCATGATGTATACAGGTGATTTATAATTCCTTTGAAGTTTTGTATTAAGAATAGGGTTATTTAGGTGACTGTTGGTTTGGATCTCACATTCTTTGTCCACATAGATTTATTTACACTTCAGAGGTCCATTTCCTGTCCTGGTTACAAAGTTACTTGATTAAGGGGCTGGAAGAAGAGGAAAAAAACAGCATATAGGTTAAGTTTTACAGAATAAGCTGGGCCTTTTTGCAGGCTAAATAGATTTTACAATTGGCACAATGAAGACATGGGCTGTGCTCAGGTTACTTTTCTTTAATGGAGAATACTCGGACATTCTAAGTTGCTCTTGGTCTTTGAAACCTCAACTCATTGACTCATTAACTTGTGAGTCCTTTCTGGCTCTCTGGTTTTATCTGGTTAACTCTCTGAGTCCCTTTAGCGGGCTTTATTGGTTTTATTCTCTCTCCACCCTGCTCATGTCCTAACAATCACTTTTATATTTTTGTTAGAGCTTTAGAGAAATCCAACATGCAGTGTCCAAGATAAGCTTATGAAGTTGTGTTTGGACATGGAGGTTTCTGCTCCAGGGGGACAGGTTGATGAGGGTGACCAGTCTTACTCAGTTTGGCAATGTAAGTAGGAATACAAAATAAAAGAATAAATGATTCTCCCTATTGAAAATAAGGGAAGAAACACCCTTTTTTAGAGCATTTACTTTAGGAAACTTGTAAATTCTTTCTGTGTCTTTGAAATGTATGTAAATCTTTTTAAAAGGTTAAATAATCCCCTTGCCAGCTTTACAGCACAGTGAAGTTTCTCAAAGACCTGGGGATCTCTTTTAAATGTAATCATCTAGGAAGATAGCACTGTGTTTCCTAGTTCAACTTGCAAATTATCGCCAGTCATGAATATATCAGAAGTTTATTTTTCCTTAGGATAAAGGCCGTTAGCTAACACAGGTGGTCACTCCAATCACCAAGTGAATTTAGGATGAATTGTGTGTGCTAAATGATGCTGCCAAGTCCTCTTTTTGAAGACTATTATTTATCTTGAGAACATGTGTGGAATGGGTTATATCTGTTTAGCTATATAAAAGGGAGAAATTTCTTTCTGTCTTTACAATCCCTAAGCAGATTGCCTGTGATTCTGGTTTATGCTTATTCAATACTATCACTGTTTTATTTCTCTTCTGTTTTGTGGTGAGGTTTACTGGAGTGGCAGTGATAGGGAAAATTTTACAAGGACAACAGTCTAGTCCAGGTGGCTCCCTTCTGCTTTTCTTCTTAGCAAAGACAACAGAAACTCCTCCGCCCCTTCACTTCCCCCTTGCTTGCTCATTTACTGTGCATGTAGAAATTTTGTAGACACGGAAGCACAAAGGTATATATTGCTCCCCTTGCCTTTGTTCAGGGCTCAGACCTTGGGAGATTACTCCCCTCTGAGCCAGCCGGTGTAAAAATAAAACCTCAACACTCCAAGACCTCTGAGTGCCGCTTGGTACTACAGTCAGCCATCCAGTCCAGGTTTCTCAGGTATTTTTCTGTATCAGCAGGAGATTTCGTTTTTATGTTTTCCCAACAGTAACCAACTATAAACTGCAGCTAACCCCTCCTGACCCAGCCCTAAAGCCATGTAGTTACACCAGCCTCCAGCCTGGACTGCTGGAGAAATCTCTTCCAGAAATGGGCAGAGGGTTGCTTAGCTTAGCATTGCATTGGAGAGGGAATGAAGTGACAGAGAAGTCCTGAGATTGGTTTCTGTCTCACTGTTAAGGAATAGCAGGAAGGCCTACCTGAAAGGAGGAGTTATGTATGCCTACTTCAGGTGCCAGGTTCCAGACATAGAACCAATAACATCCTTAAAGGTATAAGTCTGAGTCTGAGGAAAAGGAGCAACAATTGATAAAAATTCCTTCCTCTGATTTTCAATCCAGCATTCACTTCCAGGCTGCACAGCACAGGGATTGCTCAAGGGTAGTGCTCTGGTGACTGGGTCCAGGCTGGGGCTAAAGGGATCCAAAAAGATCCTGCATTGAAGGCCTGGTTATCTTGATTTTTTTTTAATTGATTCTTTTTGTAGGGGAAATGGAAATTCCACCGCCAGATACCCATTGTGTACATGCAATGAGATAATACTTAGCTTATGTGACAGGTGCCTGCTTGCATACCCATTGGCAATAAGCAACTTACAGCCAATACTGCTTTAAGAAGAGTTCTGCCAGTGCTAAGGGCAGAGGGAAGCAGGAGAGCAGAGCCTAGAGAGGGGAGCAGGAGGGAGCAGAGATGGAGCCATGAGTGGAGGCAGTGCTTGGGGCAGAGGCCCAAGCTGAGGCAGAGGCTGAGACAGACAGATGGAATTCTAGTGCTTGACCTGCAACAGCGAGAATAAAACTTGGTATTAGCCCCTTTTTACCGCAACATTCTATTGTTGTTATTTGGTCTCACTGAATTCAAAGTGAATTTGCCTGGAGCTGGGAACTTCCCTTTTGGCACTGAGCTACACTGTTACATATTGGATTTCTGCTACTGGGAAAATTAACTTTTTATCAGCTCTATTTTCCTTATCATGAAACTGGGGCTTTGGTATAAATTATCTCTAAAATCACTTGTTCTAAAACTCTATGACTTTACAAATAAATTAGATTTGGCAGAATTACTATAGGCCACCTGATATAGTACTAGTGAGACAGAGCAGGGAAATGGGAAAAGGGTCACACCATATTAAAATCTACTTAGCCTGAGAAAAAGACCCAGCTTGTTCTTTTCTTTTTTGGTATCATTAATATACAATCACATGAGCAACATTGTGGTTACTAGACTCCCTCCATAATCAAGTCCCCACCACATACCCCATTACAGTCACTGTCCATCAGCATAGTAAGATGCTATAGAGTCACTGCCTGTCTTCTCTGTGTTATACTACATTCCCCGTGCCCCCCCCCACATTATGTGTGCTAATCATAATGCCCCTTATTCCCCTTATCCCTCCCTTCCCGCCCACCCTCCCCAATCCCTTTCCCTTTGGTAACTGTTAGTCCATTCTTGGGTTCTGTGAGTCTGCTGCTGTTTTGTTCCTTCAGTTTTTGCTTTGTTTATACTCCATAGATGAGTAAAATCATTTGGTACTTGTTTTTCTCCACTTAGCTTATTTCACTGAGCATAATACCCTCCAGCTCCATCCATGTTGTTACAATTTGTTTCTTTCTTATGGCTGAATAGTATTCCACTGTGTATTGTACCACATCTTCTTTATCCTTTCATCTACTGATGGACACTTAGGTTGCTTCCATTTTGTGGCTATTGTAAATAGTGCTGCAATAAACATAGGGGTGCATATGTCTTTTTGAAACTGGGATCCTGCATTCTTGGGTTAATTCCTAGGAGTGGAATACCTGAGTCAAATGGTATTTCTATTTTGCGTTTTTTGAGGAGCCTCCATACTGCTTTCCACAATGGTTGAACTAATTTACATTCCCACCAGCAGTGTAGGAGGGTTCCCCTTTTTCTGCATCCTCGCCAGCATTTGTTGTTCCTTGTCTTCTGGATATTGGCCATCCTAATGGTGTGAGATGATATCTCATTATGGTTTTAATTTGCATTTCTCTGATGATTAGCGATGAGGCCCAGCTTGTTCTTTAATTTAATCTATATGCTATTCTTTCTCTTCTTCCAGTTGACTTAATCAATTAAGTAACTTTGTAACTGGGATGAGAGACAGACCTCCAGAGTGTAAATGAACCTACCTGGTAAAGAATATCGATATCCTGATCAACATAGTCACCTAAATAACCCTATTCTTAAGACAAAACTTCAAAGTAATTATTAAGCACCTGTATACAACATACCAACCCATACCCAAAAGGTCCTATATGTCTTCTACCAACCCATAACCAAAAGGTCCTATAAAGCTCCAGACCATAAATCCTTAAGCCCACCTACTCTCCGAGATCACCCACTGTGGGTAAAATTGAAATATTTCCAGAATCTCTCCCCTGGCCTTACTGCATCTCCATACCAATAGGTGTTTCCAAGGGGTGGAGAGAAGTAGTCCATCTCCATATCAATAGGTGATTACAAGGGTTGGAGGAGCAAGGGTGTATTTGGATTTGGTGGGGTCCCTTTTTTTGCAGCTTGGTGGTGAGAGACATGGGTGAGCGGAAGTGGATGACTGCTTATTAGCAATAAATGGGTTTCTCCTACTTTATTTCTCCCTCTGACGGATTTTGGTTTCAAAGGTAATTTGCCCTGGGCTGAGAAAAAGATTCCTCCCCCTACACACCCCCGGCCTGAAATTGCACCCACACTCCTGTCTGACTGTGTACTGTCTTATCAATAGACTTTTTGCTGCATAAGCCTATTGCTCACAGCCCCTGAATTCTTTTTTTGTGACAAAGATAAAAACTGGCTGACCTCCACCTCCAATGGTAAACATGTCACTTGGCTGTTTCATTCAGCTTTTTAGACTTACATGCAATCTTTCCTCTCTTCCCCTGTTTTATTTCTGACAATCAGGGAAGTGGCTGCAGGAACCTCTAAGTAGGAAGAGGCTTGCATGTTTCCATTGCCTAGGTGACCCAGACGGAATTGCAACTGTTCGGTCATGTTCTTTAGCAGCCTGCCTGAAAAGGCTTGTTTCCTTGCTTTGGGAAGTTCTCAGAATATATTCTCACTTTATCCAGTGCTCCATGGCTCCCCCAAATTCTGGGGTGGTAGGGATATAATTCCTGCACCTTGCAGATCAAGGGGCACCACTGAACCCTGGGTGATAAAGGCTTTAGGAGTTGGCAAGGGATTTGCCCTATGCCAAGCAGGAGATCAATGACCTTCCCTTTTCTCCCTCTATTCTTTGCTTTCTACTGCCTAGATGGCTGCTTACATTCACTACTACTTTTGCTTTAATGAATTCCTTTCTTGCTGATACTTGTTCAACCTGATCTCGAATTATTTCCTGGTCAGAGTCCAGAGCCCTTCCCCATCAGGGTTGAGGTTTCACCTAGTATGCAGGGAGAGACCTCCCCAGACACAGCTTCCCAGCAGCCCTAGAAAGGCTGTTATGAATTGCTAGTAACATAAAATAGCTGATAGATATGTTTTCCTTTAGAATATTTGCTCTTATGCATCTTGGGTTTTTGAATACCTCATCTAACTTACACATTTTAAGTGGCTACTATGCTCCAGATTTTCAAAGTGTTTTGAATCATTAGTTAGCTTCTTGAATGACCTCTGGAAGGGAGGTTTATCCATGATCCCATTACATAGGCTTATTTATTCTCATTCTGTAAAGGCAAGTCTTGAACTTCGCAAATTTGAGGTTTTACATTCTTTTATCTTTCAATTTTTAAAAATTATAGTTAAACCACCAATTTCATTCACGTAATACACTGATGCTTCAATTAATTCTACTAATAATACACAAATTAACATGATACAGGATGTTGTACTTCCATACAAAGATAGAAGAGTGAAGACACACAGAAGTTTTTTTATTCTAGTTAAGTATAAAGTAGAATTGTTACAGTAAAATAATTCTAGTAAAATAGAATTAGGGTTGGGCCACAAAACTAGAATCCATTGTTCCTTACTATTAGATAATCCTCAGAATCATAAGGATATACCTTGAATCAACACTTGTTCTCTACTTGCTTCTCATTTCCCCAAATGCCACCTACTTTCACAGGTCCAACATAAGGTTGGGAAGAGATGCAGAAGAGATTCAATGAGCAGTTAAATTCAACTAGCATGTGTGTCATGCATCCATCACTATGGTAACTAGGCAAATATTTAAGAGACACAAAAGACAGTAGGGACAGAAAAAATGATTTACACACAGCCCTTCTTTTCAAGGAACAATAAAGGAAGGAAAGGAAAGGAAACTAATATTTGTTTAATTCCTATCATGTATACTGTAGTATTTCATTTAATGCTAGCAATAATACTGCAGGTGGCTATTATTTAAGCTAACTTATACGTAAGAGGAGATGGAACTGCTTTTACTGTTACCCATTTGTGATCTTGAGACAAATCAAGCTCAATGAAACCTATGTGTTAGCAGAACACCAGTTAGAAATTAATGGCAAAGTTAATGGAATTTGGAGTGAAGTTGAGATAGTCTTTTAAATGTTTTAAAGATAAGGTGAAGGAACCAAAGAGAGAAATTGAAGCTATGGAGGAGAAAAAGTTAACTGATAAAGTAAAGCCCTTGGGGGACATAAGAAGAGATGAGTTTAAGTTAAGCCAAATGGAGAAATTGATCCCAAACTGAAGGGTCAAATCATACCCAGAAACCAGAGATAAGAAGGAAAGGATGATGTGTTAACATGCATCTTGTAGATTTTAAAGATAATCGTGTAAAAAATTTTTTAAATCATATAGATTTTTAAAGAAGTTTGTCTTATGATGGGGATAAAAGCAGAGTAGGACAGAATTTGTAAGGAAGTCCTTACATCAATTTCTTCTGTAAGAGATGATACCATAGTTTTAGAAGGAGGCCAGGAAATGACCAGATTTTAGAAGACTGGCAAAGATATGGAATAGCTCATCAGAATTATAGAGAATGAATTTTTAAAAAGCAGGAAATGGGACTGATGAATTGTTCTGTAGTTAACTGATACTAGAGTTTATTAATTTGCATTGGTTACATATTTTCAAAGACAGGCAGATTTAATCCAGAAGCCTCAGTATAGAAGGTTGTTGGATGACTGACACATGGCTAGGGATTTATTAGGGATCATAGATAAGTGAGCTAAAGAGCTGACAGTGAAGCTGAGAGCTCTGAGAAAGCAGTTCTGAGAACCACTCCCAATACAGAAAGCTGAGCTGAGCATAAGAGTAGTTGAAGTACGATCATAGTGTCCAGCCTGGATATAATGGAGGATAAAAGGAGTTTGAAAACCTGGGCAAAGTGGAAGGATCAAGTGGTTGGAGAACTGGATGGAGCTAAATAGCAAATGTAATGGAGTAAGCATATAAGAAAGCTCAAAGCACAGGCACTGCAGTCAGAAAGTAGGATAATAAGATGGAGAGGGTTAGGATTAATTGCCTTAAAGACGGAAGCATGAGAGGTGACACAGAAACCTCCTCTCCAAACCACATACTATATGAAAATATGGCAAATACAAAATTCAGGGTAGGTGATTGGCTTAAAGATGAGAGGTGAGACAGAAACTCCTCCCAAAACTACATAGAATATGAAAATAAAGCAAATACATCTAATCCTGAAAGAACAACAGGAAAGAAGGTGGCGACAGACTGCCTACACCTGGGAAACAGAGCAGACCTCATGGAAAAGGGTAAAGTACCAAAGACGTGATCCGGTGGAACCCAAGCCCTTCCCCAACCCCAGTTCACTAGCAGGAGGAAGAGAAATGGAGCGAGGGAGGGGGAGGTGGAGGCCTAGGACTGCTGAACAGCTCTGGGATCAGGAGGAAGAGAAATGGAGTGGGGAAGGGACAGGTGGAGGCCTAGGATGGCTGAACAGCTCTGGGATCAGCTCTGGGAGCATGAACCTACATTACGTGGTGCTCTGGAGATTAGTGGGTTTGGAAAGCTAAGACAGGTGGAATACTTGGAAAGACTGAGATTGTGAAGAACAGGTACCCACAACTGGCTGCTCTAGGACAAAAGAAAGGCAGGCACTCTGAGAGACTTCCCAACAGTGAGAGGGCTGCTAAAGGGGCAAGGATTGCATAGAGCTTGCTTTTCAGGAGAAAGGACAGGAGGACAAAACTGTCCCAATGCACTCAGCCCAGCAGGTTGGGAACTTTCAGGAGCTTGAGGTGCTCCATCCATATGGCTGGCAAAGCAGCTCCGAGGCCCCCCACTGTGATACACATCCTGCTGCTCCTTCCTCCCAGCTGGCACTGGCTTGCAAACTAATGGCCTCTGCCATTGCCTCAGGCAAGCCAGAGGGCAGCCCTGCCTACAACAGCTACAGTGTGTATAATAGAGGCTCGTCCTCGTGCACATGGCCCACTGGCCCTGGCAGTGGAGGCATTCATTGCAGCCAGAAGCAAGAAAGAGCTCTTTCCTCCCTGGCAGGCACCGGCACCTCTTGCCTGTGACCCTCACCATCACTTCAGGTGCTGAGCAGCCCCAGAGAGTAAAGTTTCTGGGCACTAGAGGGCACCACCTACACCAAGTTATTTTTACAAATATGAAATGTGCAAAGAAGCTGGTACAAACGAAAATCCCACAAACACAAAAAGCAGGCCAAGTGAAACTGAACTCACCAATCTTCCTGAAAAATATTTCAAAATAAAAATCATAAACATGCTCACAGACCTGCAGAAAAATATTGACAACCTCAGGGAGGAATTCAAGAAAGGGAGAGAAACTGAAAAATACAATATTCGAAATGAAAGATACAAATGGAGGGATTTAAAAGCAGATTAGATGAGGTACAGAGACAGTAAATGAAATAGAAATTAGAAAACAGGAATACAAAGAAGGTGAGGCACAGAGAGAAAAAAGGGTCTCTAGAAATGAAAGAATATTGAGAGAACTGTGTGACCAATCAAAATGGAACAATATTTGCATTTAAGGAGTACCAGAAGAAGAAGAAGAGAGAAAAAGGGATAGAAACTGTCTTTGAGGAAATAATTGCTGAAAAATTCCCCAAACTGTGGAAGGACATAGTCTCTCAGGCCATGGAGGTGCACAGATCTCCTAACACAAGGGACCCAAGGAAGACAGCACCAAGACATATAGTAATTAAAACGGCAAAGATCAAGGATAAGGACAGAGTATTAAAAGCAGCCAGAGAGAGAAAAAAGATCACATACAAAGGAAAAGCCACCAGGCTATCATCAGTCTTCTCAACAGAAACCTTACAGGCCAGAAGGGAGTGGCATGATGTATTTAATGCAATGAAACAGAAGGGCCGTGAAACAAGAATACTCTACCTGGCAATATTATCATTTAAATTTGAAGGATAGATTAAACAATTTCCAGATAAGCAAATGTAGAGAGAATTTACCTCCCACAAACCATCTCTACAGTATATTTTGGAGGGACTGCTATAGATGGAAGTGTTCCTAAGGATAACTAGCTGTCACCAGAGAAAATAAAACCACAGTAAAGGAAGTTGACCAATTAATTACTAAGCAAATGCAAAATAAAATCAACTATCCCCAAAATTAGTCAAGGGTACTAACACAAAGAGTACAGAATATGACACCTAACATATAAAGAGTGGAGGAGGACGAAAAAGAAGAGAGGGGGAAGAAAAAGAATCTTTAGATTGTGTTTGTAATAGTGTACTAAATGAGTTAAGATAGACTGTTAGATAGTAAGGAAGTTACCCTTGAACATTTGGTAACCATGAATCTAAAGCCTGCAATGGCAAGAAGTACATACCTATTGATAATCACCCTAAATGTTAATGGCCTGAATGCCCCAATCAAAAGACAAAGAGTCACTGAATGGATAAAAAAACAGGACCCCTCTATATGCTGCCTACAAGAGACTCACTTCAAACCCAAAGACATACACAGACTAAAAGTGAAGGGATGGAAAAAGATATTTCATGCAAATAATAGTGAGAAAAGAAGCAGGTGTTGCAGTACTTGTATCAGAAAAAATAGACTTCAAAACAAAGAAGGTAACAAGAGACAAAGAAGGACTTTACATAATGATAAAGGGGTCAGTCCATCAAGAGGATATAACCATTATAAATATCTATGCACTCAACACAGGAGCACCTACATATGTGAAACAAATAGTAACAGAATTAAAGGAGGAAATAGAATGCAATGCATTCATTTTGGGAGACTTCAACACACCATTCACTCCAAAGGACAGATCAACCAGACAGAAAATAAGTAAGGAGACAGAGGCTCTGAACAACACATTAGAAGAGATGGACCTAACAGACATCTACAGAACACTACACCCAAAAGCAGCAGGATACACATTCTTCTCAAGGGCTCATGGAACATTTTCCAGAATAGATTGCATACTAGGCCACAAAAAGAGCCTCAGTAAATTCAAAAGGATTGAAATTGTACCAACCAGCCTCTCAGACCACAAAGGTATGAAACTAGAAATAAATTACGCAAATAACACAAAAAAATAATCAATGGGTCAATGACCAAATAAAAACAGAAATCAAGCAATATATGAAAGAAATGAAAACAACAACTTAACACCCAAAAATCTGTGGGACAAAGCGAAGGCAATTCTAAGAGCAAAGTATATAGCAATACAGGCTTACCTCAAGAAAGAACAATCCCAAATGAACAGTCTAAACTCATTATTAATGAAACTAGAGAAAGAAGAACAAATCAGGCCAAAAGTCATTAGAGGGAAGGACATAATAAATATCAGAACAAAAATAAATAAAATAGAGAAGAATGAAACAATAGAAAGAATCAATGAAACCAGGAGCTGGTTCCTCAAGAAAATAAACAAAATAGATAAACCCCTAGCCAGACTCATCAAGAAAAAAAGAGACTACACACATCAACAGAACCACAAATGAGAAAGAAAAAATCACTACAGACACCGCAGAAATACAAAGAATTATTAGAAAATACTATAAAAATTATATACTAACAAATTGGATAACTTAGAAGAAAAGGAAAACTTTCTAGAAAAATACAACCTTCCAAGACTGACCCAGGAAAAAATGAAAATCTGAACAGACCAATTAGCAGCAGTGAAATTGAATTGGTAATCAAAAAGCTACCTAAGAACCAAACTCCTGACCCAGATGCTTTCACTGCTGAATTTTATCAGCCATTCAGTGAAGACCTAATACCCATCCTCCTTAAAGTTTTCCAAAAGTAGGAGAGGAGGGAATACTTCCAAACTCATTCTACGAGGCCAGCATCACTGTAATACCAAAACCAGGCAATGACACCCCCAAAAAAGAAAATTACAGCCCAATATCCCTAATAATCATAGAGCCAAGAATCTTCAACAAAATATTAGCAAACCGAATTCAAAAATACATCAAAAAGTTCATCCACCATGATCAAGTAGGATTTATTCCAGGTATGCAAGGATGGTATAGTATTTGAAAATCCATCAACATCATACACCACATCAACAAAAAGAAGAACAAAAATCACATGATCACGTCAATAAAATGTGAAAAAGCATTTGACAAAATTCAACATGCATTCATGGTAAACACTCTCAACAAAATGGGTACAGAGAGCAAGTACCTCAACATAATAAAGGCCATATGTAACATACCACAGCCAACATCATACTTACAGTGAAAAGCTGAAAGCTTTTCCTCTAAGATGGGGAACAAGACAAGTATGTCCCTCTCCCTGGTTTTATTCAACATAGTACTGGAGGTCCTATCCATGGCAATCAGAGAAAACAAAGATATAAAAGGCATCAGGATTGGTAAGGAAGAAGTTAAACTGTCCCTGTTTGCAGATGACATGATACTGTACATAAAAAACCCTAAAGAATCCACCCCAAAACTACTAGAATAACTGAAATCAGAAAAGTTACAGGATACAAAATCAATACACAGAAATCTGTTACATTCCTATATACTAAAGATGAACTAGTGGAAAAAGAAATCAGGAAAACAATTCCATTTACAATTGCATGTAAAACAATAAAATACCTTGGAATAAACCTAACTAAGGAGGTGAAAGACCTGTACCATGAAAACTACAAGACATTCATGAGAGAAATTAAAGAAGACACCAATAAATGGAATTACATCCCATGCTCATGGATAGGAAGAATTAATATTGTCAAAATGGCCATCCTGCCTAAAGCAAACTATAGATTCAATGCACTCCCTATCAAAATACCAACAGCATTCTTCAACAAACTAGAAAAAATAGTTCTAAAATGCATATGGAACCAAAAAAGACCCTGAATAGGCAAAGCAATTCTGAGAGGGAAGAATAAAGCTGGGAGGATTACACTCCCCAACCTCAAGCTCCACTATCAAACCATAGTAAGTGAGACAATTTGGTATGGCACAAGAATAGACCCATAGTCCATGGAACAGGATAGAGAGCCCAGATATAAACCCAAAGATATATAGCTAATTAATATATGATAAAGGAGCCATGGATATACAATGGGGAAATGACAGCCTCTTCAACAACTGGTGTTGGCAAAACTGGACAGCTACATGTAAGAGAATGAAACTGGATTATTGTCTAACTCCATACACAAAAGTAAATTCAAAATGGATCAAAGACCTGAATGTAAATATGAAACCATGAAACTCTTAGAAGAAAATACAGGCAAAAATCTCTTGAATAGAAACATGAGCAACTTTTCCCTGAACACATTTCCTTGGACAAAGGAAGCAAAAGCAAAATGAGCAAATGGGACTACATCAAGCTAAAAAGCTTCTGTACACCAAAGGTCACCATCAGTAGAAAAAAAAGGCATCCTACAGTATGGGACAATATATTCATAAATGTCATATCTGACAAGGTGTTAACATCCAAAATATATAAAGAACTCACATGTGTCAACACCGAAAAAGCAAATAACCCAATTAAAAAATGGGCGGAGGATATGAACAGACACCTCCAAAGAAGAAATTCTGATGGCCAGCAGGCACATGGAAAGATGCTCCACATCGCTAATTATCAGGGAAATGCAAAGTAAAGCCGAATGAGATACCACCTCACTGTGGAGGGCTGGAAGTAAGAAGACTGGATCTGGAAGTGAGAACACCAGTTGTGGGATCACCAGATCCAGAAGTGAGGGCACCGAGAGTGATATCACTGCCAGTGATCTCATGGCATTGTGGGCAGCTCACAGAAGTGATCCTGGGCGTATAAGCTGTGCTGTGAAATAAAACTGTGTCACTTATCCGGCACCAGCGGCCAGTGGACATCCTGACCCCAACTTTGGTTTCTGTGTCTTTCTTGCTATATTTGTGTTTTTCTTGCACCTCCCATCCACTCCTCTCAGGTTCAGCTGTTTTGCGAAGCTGGTCTCTGCAGGTGACGGCCAAACAGGGGCATGAGAATGGGGTGAAGAAAACTTAAGTGAGGGGACTCCCCAAGGATCAGAAGTGAGTCAGTACAGTTTTGGGAACTGGAAAAAATAAGGTATGGCAATAGAGTCCACAGTGAGGTACAGATGCAGTAGAGTCAGGAGTAAAATATAGGACAATCAGGGTCTAAAGACCGAAAAGTCTTTGTACATATGCTTAAAGCTATGCTTCACGCCTGTGGCAGTACTGTGCACAGTTGGCAGCTAGAATTTTTTCTTGCTTTTGTGCTGGATACTTGCCCCTGGTTCCCCGAAGAAGTAACCATAGGAACAGTGCTTCACCCTTCATGGGCCTTGGGACTTTCCTGTAGAAACGTTTGCTTTATGGAATTTAGTAAAGGAAAGTTTGAATCCTTCCCACGAGGTAAGTTGTTTGCCTGATAGACTTCTGGAGGAGGGCTCTGTAGTCGAGCAATCAAAACAAATGGTCACCGGTTAGGAGGCTTTGGCTAATGTGACAGCCCCTGTAGACTGTGAGCCATTACCTCCCAAGTATAAACAAAACAATAAGCTATTGCCTCCCAAGTATGAGCAAAAGTTGTTGAAAGAGGAGCAGCAATGTGAGAAGGAGCCCCTTGGAAATAAACAACACGGCACCCATGGCATCCAATATAGCAACCAGAACAATTCATATTGTGAACAGGAGGAATCTGCCTCCTTGGAGTCTGAGGTGGAGGGAAGAAGCAACACAGGGCCTTTTAACACTTTGAAACCTCCTACCGATACTGGGCCTGTCTTGACCGCTTTTCAAAAATTGAAATGTCGTCTCCTAAACCCCTGCAATCACCACTCTGTCCTATTAGGCCTCAGAGCCGCAGACTGCAAGCAGGGAACCTCTCCGTGCCTTCGCGCCCCCCTAGTAGTCCAGCTAACCCCGGACATTCCACCAGAGTAACTCCTGGTCCTGCTCGCTGCTCAGCTTTGCAGCACAGCTTCCAGGAAGCCCAAAGGCGGGGTGAGAACATATCTAAGTTTCACTCTCTCTGCCTACCAGTCATTAAAAGGCGGGAAGGGGTAGAAATCCTAGCAGACAACATTATCCTATCCCTTTCAAAACTTTGAAGGAGCTCGAACAGTCCTGCTCTCAATATGATCCAGCTGCTCCTTTTACCCTTGCTCTCTTGGAGACAATAACATCCGAGGATCTGGCTACTAATGACTGGAAAATGCTTGGTAAGGCATCTCTCACTGGAGGTGATTACTTGCTATTAAAGACTGAATTTGTAGACTTGTGTGCACAACAATCTGATAGAAATTGAATGCATAACATTTCCATCAGCCTGGATATGCTGACTGGGAAAGGGCAGTATTCTGCCTTGCTGGATCAGCCTCAGTTCACTTTACAAGCATATCAGCAAATTAACTTTTGCAGAAGAAAGGCTTGAAGGAGCCTGACCACCACAGGAGCTAAAACGGAAGAGCTCAGTAACATTCAGCAAGACCCAGATAATCCTTTGCAGGAATTTGTAATGCCTTTGCTGAAGGCAATATCTACAGTAGTTCCTGATTCTGAGACAGTCTCCCCACAGCCTTGGGAAAGACCAAATAGAGCACCTGGAATTTGCCCACAGTGCCACCTAGGCAAGCTTTGGGCCAATGAATGTATGTTACAAACTAATGTTCAGGTACTACCATTGTCGGAAAACTCCCACAGGGCCCACCCTGGCCCCAGCACCTCACACCAGTTAGGATGGCCAATAACCAGAAGACAAGGAACAACAAATGCTGGAGAGGATGCAGAGAAAGGGGAACCCTCCTACACTGCTGGTGGGAATGTAAATTAGTTCAACCATTGTGGAAAGCAGTATGGAGGTTCCTCAAAAAACTCAAAATAGAAATACCATTTGACCCAGGAATTCCATTTCTAGGAATTTACCCAAAGAAAACAAGATCCCAGATTCAAAAGGACATATGCACCCCAATGTTTATTGCAGTACTATTTACAATAGCCAAGACATGGAAGCAACCTAAGTGTCCATCAGGATGAATGAATAAAGAAGAGGTGGTACATATACACAATGGAATATTATTCAGCCATAAGAAGAAAACAAATCCTACCATTTGCAACAACATGGATGGAACTAGAGAGGCTTATGTTCAGTGAAATAAGCCAAGTGGAGAAAGACAAGTGCCAAATGATTTCACTCATCTGTGGAGTATAACAATAAAGCAAAACTGTAGGAACAAAACAGCAGCAGACTCACAGACTCCAAGAAGGGACTAGCGGTTACCAAAGGGGAAGGGTGGGGAGGGAGAAGGGGATTGAGGGGTATTGTGATTGGCACACATGGTGGGTGGGGGGGGTCATGGGGAGACAGTGTAGCACAGAGAAGACAAGTAGTGACTGTGGCATCTTACTACACTGATAGACAATGACTGCAATGCGGTTTGAGGGGGGACTTGATACTATGGGTGAATGTAGTAACCACAACGTTTTTCATGTGAAACCTTAAAAAAAATTTTTTTTAAGATGGAGAGGGTTCTGGTGATGTAAAGGCCTAAAATGTGGCTATTGATGGGGTTGTGTGTGTGTGTGGAGTAGAGCCGAGAATCACAGGATTTGAGAAGGTCAAATTAATATGAGCCTAGTGGATAGAATGAGTTTTCTAGTTGCATCTTACAATTACTTGAGAATGATGGCAGACTGGGTGGAGAAGAAAACTCTCACATAGGTGACAATGTCCTCCATGAATATAGACAAGTGACAATGACATACCTGCAACAGGTAACACTAAGAGAAGGTATAGAGGGTAGATATTCACATGTAATGATCCTGACCTAGAAGAGATTTTGCAAGGCATGGATTATGCATTTTGCATATGACAAATTAGAATGTAAACAGTAATCTTACTGGCTAATAAATATGGTGGACATCAGTGGGAAAGGCATCAGAGTAACTATCCTAGAACCTGTTGAGGGAAGCTGTGATCTAGGGTGACAGCCATGGTTCATTTAGAGCAAGATGTACAGGGACATCTTCATGAAGACTTTAAAGATGGAGGAGGGTTTGTTTATAACAGAACAGGAGGTGAGAACAGATGCCAGCAAACTGCATGAGGCAGAGAGCATGGAGCAGTCAGGAGACCAATCTGCTAATAATCTTAAACTCTATTTGCATTGTGCTCCCTCTTTTAAATTTTCTGGACTCTGATTATCAGACCTGTGGTGTGGCGCAGCTACAGATAAATTTTCCTTTATCACTCTGACACTGCTCCATCTCCCCTCCTGGCAATCAGAATAAATAGGGCTATGTTACAGCATAACCCAGTGGGGGAAGGACTTGGCCTGATAAGGGAGGAAGTGACTTTATATTGAAGGACCCGCAGTACCTGGTCAAAGCGCTGGCAGAACTGGGAGAGTACTTGTGGAACTCTATTCTAAGGATGCTGAACAAGGGGCAAACGGAAAATAAATTTGGATAAGGGAGCGTTTATCGGTTGGAGAGCATTCTTCAGGAAGAGATGATCGGACACCCTGGTAAGGACCTTGGGAAATATAACTATCATACTTCTGTGATGGCTCTTAGAAGCTTGAAGTAAGTGGTGGCCCATGATAAGAGCAATAGAAACATCAGAATTGCCATGGCAGATGGTGGAAGCAGGGAGCAAAGTGATCAGAGAAGTGGGCATCCTAGAGTGGCTATACCATGTAAAGCTGGAAACTCCCCCAGAAGACAAAGTTCTCATTCTGATGTTCCATTTATCAAAGTGACTAGGAATTCTTTGGTGAGAAGGGTGCCAGCATCACGGAGAAGCTCAGTGGTGCTCTCCTTGTAGGTCACGACTGATGATGAACGATAGGTTCACAGATAGCAACAGGAATAATAGAATCCTGAAACAATAAGGGCTAGGTGGCAGGGCTTAATCATCAGAATGGTACAAACTATCCTAAGGAGCAGCATATGGAAGTTTTGACTCAGAGAGAGCTCTGAAGATGGTTAATAGAATATGGCATCCCTACGGAGAAAGGCAGAGGCAAGCCAACAAGGACGTGCTCAATCTATACAATAAAAATAAATCAAGGAAGATGACACAGGCTGAGAGCAGCACCCTTAATAAAAAGTCATAGGCTCTTATCCAATTTGCTGACTTGAGCCAGTTTACCAATCCAGAACTTCTTGGCTAAAGGAGAGGCAGGAGTGCCAGGAGGGAGGACCAAGCTGAGAATATAAGGTCATGACTCCACCTCCAGTCCTTCCCTACAGGGATCTATGGACATTCCTTTGGGAAACCATACACAGAGGAAAAGAGAATGCCCCAAATTTCGATACCCAGGAACCCCAAGTATTATTGTGGCCTCCAGTGAGAGTATATGTATACCGGAATCACATAATAAATGGAACTTTACCCAGATCTGGCATACAGTGGGCCCACTGAGCATGTGGACATCTCTGGTGGTCATTTCTCCAGTCCCACATGTATCACTGGACAGGACAGACTTGGCACTTAGCACAACACCAACACTGGTTTGTTGGCTTACAGGGTAAGAGCCATCAAAACAGGGAAAGGCTGCAGGGAGCCAAGACAGTAAATTAAAAAATATAGGAAAATGGTAGATACTGGTGCCACTTTTGGTTCCCATCTTATCTCCATTCAATTTACCATACTTACTCCTACAAAGGCCCACCTGATTCCTGGAGAATAAACAATAGACTACTGAAACTCAACCAAGTAATAACCCCTACTAAAGCTGCTCTACCAGATACAGTATCTTTACAAGAGCAGAGCAGCATGACCTCAGTTAACTGGTTTGAAGTCACTGGTACCATGACTGTGTTCTTTCCCAACCTTATTAGAAAGCTGAATCAGAAATTGTTCACATTCCACTGGAACAAATAATTGGAAATATTTACAGTCTCGTCCTAGGGCTATGTTGCCTCTTCTACCTTGTGTCATAACATAGTCCTAAGATACTTGAAGTATCTGGTCATCCCACAGAACATCTACTACGTTGATGGCATTATGCTAATCAGATTGGATTAACAAGAATTGGGAAGTATATTGGAGGCCTTGGCAAGACATGTCAAATCCAGAAGAGTAAGAAGAAAACCCGTACAAATCAGTGAAGCATAGGAATTCTGGGGCCCAGGACATATTTCTCTGTGTCCTGTTTAAGAATAGTTCTCAATCATGTTTTTTTAAATAAAATATTTATTATTTTACTTTCATATTTAGATCTATGATCCATCTGGAATTGACTTTTTGTATTTGTGTGAGGTAAGTGGTCACCGTAGTGTTAATCAAGATCACCAGGATCATTTACTGAAAAAAGAAAACAACTTCTCATACATTGTTCTTTCGTATCATTTTTGAAAAATCAAATTATCTTATATATGTGGATTTTTTTTAGGTCTGTTTTGACCCATTTGCCCATTTTTCTATCCTTGTGCAATTAGAACACTTAATAACTATGACCCTACAATAGATCTAGATATCTGGTAGTGTAAATACTCCAGCTTTTTAAAAAATTGCCTTGGAATTCAAATTCTCAGCCTTTGAATTTCCATATATATATATATATTAGAATCTTCTTATCAATTTCCACTAAAAAATCTCCAGAGAGATTATTGAAATTGAATCTGTAGATTAATTTTGGAAGAGATGACATTTTAATAATCCATTAACATAGTATATTATCCCTGCACTTATTTAGGATTTATTTTAATTTTTTCAATAGTGTTTTGTATCACATTTTTTGATAGTTTTCTTACTAGGTATTTGATAATTTTGGGTACTATTTAGTTAATTTTTTATGTCATTTTCTATTTCTTTTCTGGAATAAAGATATTCAGTTAAATTTTATGTATAGATATTTATCCAGTGACCTTATTAAATTCATTTATTAATTTGAATAGTTTTCAAATAGATTCTTCTACATTTTCAATGTACACAATTAAGTCATTTCTGAATGACAGTGTATTTTTTTCCTTTCCAACCATGAGACTTTTCTTTTTCTCCTTTATGCATTAGTTAGAGCATCAAATACTATGTTGAAAATAAGTGATAAGAGAAAATATTTTCTTGTTTCATTTCTGATGTCAGAGGGAAATGTTCACTAATTTACCTTAAGATAGAAAGATAGGCAAAACTCTGTACAATTTTTGCAACTTGCTGTAAACCCAAAAATTATTCCAAAGCTTTTTTAAAATTGTAATAAACATAAAACCCTGTAGAATCAAAAAATAATAATTTACCTTAAATATAATGTAAGCTATAGTTTTTTCATAGATTCTCATTATCAGATCAAAGATGTTCCCCTCTATTCCTTGTCTGTTTTCTGACAGTATTTATGATGAATGGATGTTGAATTTTATCGAGTGCTTTTTCTGCAACTAAGATGATCATATGATTTTTCTCCTTTTTTTCTGTTATTCTGGTGAGTTACATTGATTTTTTTTTTCTCAGTTAACACCCACCTTTCCATTCCTGGAATAAGTCCCACTTAGTCATTGTCATCCTTTTTATATACCACCTGATTCAATCCGCTAATTTTGTGTTTAGAACTTTTTGCATTTATTTCATAACTGAGGTTGGTAAATCAGCCTTTGAAAGTGACATGTTTTTCTTCTCATTACAGAATGTTTTTGAGAATCAGAAATTATATGATCAGAAGTGTGGTTTAGGTTGTTTACTTCGGATAGTGTGCAGGATGTAGAATGGATTAGTGCAGGAGGTAGGTGATGAAGGATTGGGGGCTACTGGAGTATTAAGAGAAGAGTTTGGACCAGTTTGACAAGTGGAAATGGAAAGAAAGGATAGACTCCCCAGTATTTAGCTCCTGATTAGATACAAGTGTAATGTTATGAAACAGAAATTAGGAGAAATTGATTTGGGCTTGGAGAAGAGTAAAAATAATGAGTTGACTTGGGGTGGAATCTTTATCTTCATCATAATTACCACCATCATTGGGATCCTTACAAAGGAATGACTGCAATTTGAGTTGAAAATGCAAAGAATTACATAACTGGTTAGTATGTTAATGTCCACTCACAATCAGAAAAAAAGCAGATAATATTCTATTCGTTAAACACCTTAAAATGGAACTTGTATTTCTCAGCCTAATACTGCACATTTCAATACGTTGCGCTGTTCCTTCACTAACCACCAGGTGGCGAAAGGCTCCCACGTCGCACTTGTACCTATCCCTCTGTTTCCTAGGAAGGCGCGGCTCCCGGGAGCGCGCACGTTGCGGAGCCCGCGCGGATTGCTGGCGCCGTGTGCACGCACGTCGGTCAGCTGCGGTTTCGCGGGTGCAGGTCGTCCCGGACCGTGAGGACCCGGACCCATGTGGAAGCTGCTCCCTGTCGCGGGCCCGGCCCGAGGTAAGGGCGGAAGGGAGATACGCAGGGACCGATTTCCCGGGAGCAGCTGCCCGGGGCAGAGGGTCTCCGGAGCCATGCCCGCTCCTCTCGTCGCCTTCCGGTCCGCCCGGGAGGCTGCGCAAAGGGCGCTAAGGCCGCGCGTCCAGGGTGTGGGGACCGCGTCGTCTGCCCGCCCGGCGGGCTGCTTTCTACCCGGCCTGCAGCCCGGGCCGTGCAGTCGGCGTGCGGCGCTGGGATCGCCAGTGACCCTCGGCCCCGCTGACGACACCTCTGACGGGGACGCAGATGGTCGGCCCGCTTGAGCTGTGGCCGGGTGCTTGTGGCGACAAGCTTCTAGGGAAACACACAGAATAAGTTACTACAGGCTAGACCACACGATGGCAGCAGGTGACTGTCTTGAGCACTTTTATTTTTGTGAAGAACCACAGAGATGATTTGGGTAAATGGCAACCACGGGAAAGCTTATTCAGTTTTGTTTCAAAGCCTTTTACCATTTTATCATAAGAACAACAGACAAAGTAGTTTTTTTTGTTGTTGTCTGCATCTCCTGCCATGGAAACATGATGCGCTCCTGTTAATTGGTTGCTTAGGGCGTGTAGGGTCTGCGAGGTGGCTAAGCAGGTGTGGCGTATGATTGGGTCTTGCCCGTATGAAATTTACATTATACCTGGAAAAGAGATCTGTGTAGAGGGTAAATTAACAGCATAAGCGAGTTTGAAGAGGGCCAAATGAACAGTAAGGAAAGTAAATACTGTAAAGACTGAAAAATCAAGGTATCACTCTGAACTGGGACATGTGGAGGTAGAACATAAACTTCGTCGGCGAGTAGGAGTCAGTTCTTTGGAGGAACAGCTGTAGCCTGTTGCTGACTCTCAGAGTTCCTGCAGAGTGGTAGCAGAAGAGAAATGCCTGTAGCATCAATGGTTGGCATTCTTATCTTTTGAAGACCCATGAACTCTTCAGACTCTAATGGAAGCTATGGGCCCATTCCTCTAGAAAGAAATGTAAGTAAACCAGCACACAACTTTTTCCTTGAAACTGTTTGCTCGAAGCAGTTAAGAATCTCTAATTAATAAAATACATTCCAGACCTGGTCAAGGCTTATCTGAACTCCTTCCTACTTGTCTGGTTTATCTGCCCAATCACCATACTACTCTCCTGTACTCTCAGACTAAACTTTTCAAGATTCCAGCACATAGGCAACATAAATCTACAAGTCTCCAAAATACATCATTTGTGATTTCCAACATTAAAATAAAAATTAATAACTTTACCATTGGTTTGAGATGCTTACCTTTAACCCAAAAATGTACACTTGAATCTAGTCTGAACTTTTCTTGCATTGATCTATGCTGTTAATCTCTGATCCAATACCATACTTTTTAATTACTATAGGTTTATAGCATATTTTACCATCTGATAGGGGAAATTCTCATGACATTTTATTTTCCCAATGGATTCTTGAATATGTTTATCAAGTTCCATACATAGTATTGTGATTTTGTTTGGTGATGCATTAAATATGTAAATTAATTAGGGCAAGTGTTGATACTTTTCAATATTGTTTTCTTTTTAGAAAATGGTAGAGCTTCCCATCTTTTTAGATAGTCTTTTCCACCTTTCAGTGAGGCATGGTTAGGAAAAACAGGTTTGTTTTATATAATGTTGGTTGTTAATACTTAATAGCAAAATAATATTTTATCTAAACATTTGCCATATTTATATCACTTATATACCTATGTGTATGTATGTATAAACACTTCTGTATCAATTTGCTTTTTTTTAATTCTCTTAGAACCGTACAGGCTTTTGACTGGTGTTGAGTACATTGTTGGAAGGAAAAACTGTGGCATTCTAATTGAAGATGATCAGTCAATCAGTCGAAATCATGCTGTGTTAACTGCTAACTTTTCTGTATCCAAACTGGTATGTTACTAATTTTATTTCACTAGCCTACAGTAATAGGGTTGAAATCACAAGATAACCTTGGTGCATATGTAAGAGAGAGTTGGACTTTTCATTTCATAAAGATATTAAGATTTTTTTCAAAATGTAAACACAATAAAATACTTATGTTTTGGCAGTGGTGCCAGGGGTATTTGTTTATTATGAGATTGGAAGTTTCTGTACTAGTGTTTTACTGTTTATTTTCGTGATTTAGAAGTAGAACATACTTACATGTATTTACATAACATTTATTAAACATTTACTGTGTGTCAGTCTCTGTGCCAAGTCTGGGAATACAGCAGTGAACAGACTGTCACAACTCCTGCTTTAAATTTAAAGAGTTTGTGTGGCCATGTGAACATTAAATTTCCCATATAAAGAAGATTTCACAATGGAATATGGTTTGTTTTATTAGGGAAAACAACTATTGCTTATTCCCCCCAACTTCTTTGAATGACTTTGACTTTGGTTGGCTGTTTTATTTTTTTATTTTTTACTATAATTTATTTTGGTATCATTAATCTATAATTACATGTGCAATATTATGGTTGTTAAACTATCCCCTTCATCAGGTCCCCCCCACCAACCCCATTACAGTCACTGTCCATCAGCGTAGTGAGATGCTATAGAATCACTACTTGTCTTCTCTGAGTTGTACAGCCCTCCCCGTGCCCCACCAACATTACGTCTGCTAATTGTAATGCCCTTTTTTCCCTCTTATCCCTCCCTTCCCACCCATCTTCCCCAGTCCTTTTCCCTTTGGTAACTATTAGTCCGTTCTTGGGTTCTGTGAGTCTGCTGCTGTTTTGTTCCTTCAGTATTTTTCTTTGTTCTTATACTCCACATATGAGTGAAATCATTTGATACTTGTCTTTTTCGGCTTGGCTTATTTCACTGAGCATAATACCCTCTAGCTCCATCCATGTTGTTGCAAATGGTAGGATTTGTTTTCTTCTTATGGCTGAATAATATTCCATTGTGTATATGTACCACCTCTTCTTTATCCATTCATCTACTGATGGACACTTAGGTTGCTTCCATTTCTTGGCTATTGTAAATAGTGCTGCAATAAACATAGGGGTGCATCTGTCCTTTTCAAATTGGGATGCTGCATTCTTAGGGTAAATTCCTAGGAGTGGAATTCCTGGGTCAAATGGTATTTCTATTTTGAGTTTTTTGAGGAACCTCCATACTGCTTTCCACAATGGTTGAACTAATTTGCAGTCCCACCAGCAGTGTAGGAGGGTTCCCTTTTCTCCACATCCTCGCCAACATTTGTTGTTGTTTGTGTTTTGGATGTTGGCCATCCTCACTGGTGTGAGGTGATATCTCATTGTGGTTTTAATCTGCATTTCCTTGATGTTTAATGATGTGGAGCATCTTTTCATGTTCCTGTTGGCCATCTGAATTTCTTCTTTGGAGAATTGTCTGTTCATATCCTCTGCCCATTTTGTAATAGCATTATTTGCTTTTTGGGTATTGAGGAGTGTAAGTTCTTTCTATATTTTGGATGTTAACCCCTTGTCAGATACGTCATTTACAAATATATTCTCCCATACTGTAGTATGCCTTTTTGTTCTGCTGATGGTGTCCTTTGGTGTACAGAAGCTTTTTAGCTTGATGTAGTCCCATTTGTTCATTTTTGCTTTTGTTTCCCTTGCCCGAGGAGATGCGTTGAGGATAAAGTTGCTCATGTTTATATTCAAGAGATTTTTGCATCTGTTTTCTTATAAGAGTTTTATGGTTTCATGACTTACATTTAGGTCTTTGATCCATTTCAAGTTTACTTTTGTGTATGGAATTAGACAATAATACAGTTTCATTCTCTTACATGGAGCTATCCAGGTTTGCCAACACGTGTTGTTGAAGAGGCTGTCATTTCTCCATTGTATATCTATGGCTCCTTTGTTGTATATTAATTGGCCATATGTGTGTGGGTTTATATCTGGGCTCTCTATTCAATTCCATTGATCTATGGGTCTGTTCTTATGCCAGTACCAAACTGTCTTAATTACTGTAGCTTTGTGGTGTCACTTATAGATGGGGAGGGTAATCACCCCTGCTTTATTCTTCTTTCTCAAGATTGCTTTGGCTGTTCGGGGTTTTTTGTTGTTCCATATGCATTTAGAACTATTGGTTCTAGTTTGTTGAAGATTGCTCTTGGTATTTTCATAGGGAGTGCATAGATTGCTTTATGCAGAATGGCCATTTTGACAATATTAATTCTTCCTATCCATGAGCATGTGATGTATTTCCATTTATTGGTGTCTTCTTTAGTTTCTCTCATGATTCTCTTGTAGTTTTTATTGTATAGGTTTTTCACCTCCTTGGTTAGGTTTATGCCGAGATATTTTATTCTTTTAGATGCAGTTGTGAATGGAATTGTTTTCCTGATTTCTCTTTCCACTAGTTCATTGTTAGTATATAGGAATGCCACAGATTTCTGTGTATTAGTTTTGTATCCTGCAACTTTGCTGAATTCAGTTATTAGTTTTAAAAGTTTGGGGATGGATTCTTTAGGGTTTTTTATGTACAACATCATGTCATCTGCAAACAGTGACAGTTTAACTTGTTGCTTACCAATTTGGATGCCTTTTATTTCTTTGTGTTGTCTGATTGCCCTGGCTAGGACCTCCAGTACTATGTTGAATAAAAGTGGGGAGTGTGGGCATCTTCATCTTGTTCCTGATCTTAGAGGAAAAGCTTTCAGCTTTTGCTCTAAGTATGATGTTGGCTCTGGGTTTGTTAATGTTTAAGATTTTTACTTTGAAATCTTTATCAGGAAAATTGGTGGTTTCAGTTTCACTTGTCCCTCTTTCTGGTGTTTTGGGATTTTTGTTTGAACCAGGTTCTTTTGACATTTCGTATTTGTACATGGTGCCCTTTAGTGCCCAGAGGCTCTACTATCTGGAGCTGCCCAGCCCCTGGAGTGGTGGCGGGGGTCACAGGTGAGCTGTGCTGGTTCCTGCTGGGATGAAAGAGCTCTTTCCTGCTTTCTGGATGCAGTTTCCGCCTCCACTGTCAGGGCCAGTGGGCTAAACGCACAAGGAAGAGCCTCTGCATTATGCCCCTATAGCTGCCATGGCCAGGGCCGCCCTCTGGCTGGCCTGGAGCAGTGGCTGAGCAGCAGGTTTGAGAACTGATGCTGGCTCGGAGGAAGGAGTGGCAGGCTGCATATCGCCGTGGTGGCACCTCGGTGGGCATTGCCAGCCAGGGGGATGGAGTGTCTGAATCTCCTGAAAGTTCCCAACCTGCTGGGCTGAGTGTGCCAGGACAATTTTGTCCACTTGTCCTTTCTCCTGAGCAACAAGCTCTGTGTAATCCTTGCCCCTTAAGCATTCCTCTTGTTGTTGGGAAGTCTATCAGTACTCGCCTTTCTTTTGTCCCAGAGTGGCCACTTGTGGGTACCTGTTCTCCACAAGTGGCTGGTATCTCAGTCTCCCTGAGTAGTCTGCCTGTCTTAGCTTTCCAACCCACTAATCTCCAGAGCACCATGTAATGTAGGTTCATGCTCCCAGAGCAGATCTCCAGGGCTTGGTGTTCAACAGTCCTAGACCTCCACTCCTTCCCTGCTCCATTTCTCTTCTTCCCGCTGGTGAGCTTGGGTGGGGGGAGGAATTGGGTCCCACCGGATCACAGCTTTGCTGCTTTACCCTTTTCCTTGTGGTCTTCTTTTTTCCCCAGATGTAGGCAGTGTGTCCCAGTCTTCTTTCTGGTTGCTTTTTCAGGATTAGTTGTATTTGCCATATTTTTGTTTTTGTGGTTTTGGGAGGAGGTTTCTGTCTCACTTTCCACGCTGCTGTCTTTCTCAACCTTTTCTTTTGAAATCTTTTTCCCTGAGAGTTATATTTACTGAGTGGTAAAAGACTTAAATTATTTGTTGATTTTTTTTTTTCTCTCCAGAGTCAAACAGATGAAAATCCTATACTGACAATAAAAGATAATTCTAAGTATGGTACCTTTGTTAATGAGGAAAAAATGCAGAATGGCCTTACCTTAACTTTGAAGACAGGGGATAGAGTTACTTTTGGAGTGTTTGAAAGTAAATTCAGGTAAGAATTTTTTAAACAACTTTAATTTACACTAATCGAATTCTAAAAGACAAGGATGTTTATAGGTAATGAATTGAAAGCCATCTAATTAGTTCCTACTTACTTCAATAGTGAACTGCTCCACATGTGGTTAGTGCTATTTTGCCAGTCAAAGATAGTGACATGATTGACCAAGAGTGTTAGTAGACTCTGAGAACCTTGATGGGAGCAGTGTTTTTTCAATTCCATATAGGTGAAATTATGTTAACTTTGATCATTGCTTTTTTTTAATTGTGAGTTAAAACTTAGGAAGTGGTAATTTCGTAAGTCAAAGTTTAATGCTATATAAAAATTAAAATAGCAGCATGTGATGTGAAATTAAAATTTAAGTTGCTGTTTCTTTAACAAAGTTGCTGTTTTTTTTAACAATGATAATATACCTTTATGTAACTTATTCTCATTTACAGAGTAGAGTATGAGCCTTTGGTTGCATGCTCTTCTTGTTTAGATGTTTCTGGGAAAACTGCTCTAAATCAGGCTGTATTACAACTTGGAGGACTTACTGTAAACAATTGGACAGAAGAATGTACTCACCTTGTCATGGTATCAGTTAAAGTTACCATTAAAGTAGGTTGAATACCTTTTTATTATGTTAAAGTAAGTTCTGTGAATTTAAGCTTACTTACCCACTATATACAGATGTTTTTAAAGTCATTTACTTTATAACTATTTGACCTGTTAGATGTAGATTTATACATGCCAGCCCCATGCCATTGCATACCATTTAGGCTAGAATGGCTTTTCAGATAATCTGTTTATTATCTGAGATAAGCAAAAGCTCATAAAATTGTTTCATATTTTAACATTTTGAAAAATGATTTGTTATCCTTTCACCAAGAAGTTTGTTAACAGTGTGTAGTTTGTGTCTTCAGTCTAAGAGCAAAGTGACTGAGATCAAGTGCCAGTCTTCACAGTTAGCATCTCTAGTTTCTTCCATCAGATCATTCCTCCAGATCACCTCATGATCTCATGCTCTTAAGTTTTTATTTACTTTAAGGCCCTAATCACAAGATGTTTTTAGTTTAATATTACCTTAATGTATCTTTACAATCTTGAGATATGTAGATATGTACCTTTTGAAGATGCTGAATATTCATTAAAACAGTGATATATTTTGGTATGTTTTCAGATTTTGCATCTTCATCAGATTTGGTTATATCCAAAGCTAATTGAAGAATGACATTGAGAGGTGATTCGTCTCCTTTTAAACAGGTTGACTATAGATACATGGGATTGTTTTAGGTTAATACCTTAGTGAACAACAACAGATATATTAGGTGATTTTATTAGATGACACGATTACTAATATAATTAAATTAGAATATGCATCTTATAGCTCAAGAGGTGTCATAGAGAAAGGCTGGCTTGTTCAGATTGAACCTCAAGTTAAACTTGTATCTTTATGGGATTATCTCTGGTCAAAAATTTTTTTCATCTTTGCAAGTTTATGACATTGATTCATAAATTCAGCAGATTGATCAGCCTCCTGAGTACTAATTTGTGCTAATAAATAAAAATGTCCGTTTATTAGTTTACAGTAGGGATACACCTTTATAGTTACTAGAATATTTATGTGTCAAGTCTAACACAGTACCCTTAAAGTTATCAAGGTACTGGGAAGTGAAATAGGTAATAATGCCCTTGCTTAGTGGGTATGAAATAAGAGCAAAAGCAGTGAAATGGTCTCAAGATCTATTTTTACTGAGACTGCTGAATTGGAAACTAGCATCTATTCACCAGAATACGCACTGTTCCAGTGACTGAAGATGCTAATGGCCATTCAGTCACTGGAGTCTAGAGTACAGATAAGCACCAACAAAGGCTTGCAGAGCAGGCCTCCTTTTTCAGTATTTCTGATCGATCATGTGCCAAAGAAGAGAACCTTGTCATTTTACATTTTATATATATATATTTTTAGAAACTTTTGGATTAAATTTTCCAAAAGTACAGGTTAGCATATATTTTTTTAAATCACTGAGTGTTAGAACCAAAAGGGAACTTAGAGGGTATTCCATTCAAATTTTTTTCTGAAGAGTACACCAAGGCACAGAACAGTTAAATCCTCTGCTCAGGATCACATGTTGGAGCTTACTCAGTCTAATGTTGAATTGCACATTACTGTTTGATGCCGGAAGTCAATTATTTTATTCATGTGTGAGGTTGGTGTGTCTCAGATTCCATTGAAAGACACCCTAAATTGCTTGCTTATATTTAAATAATACCCCATGTTATTAGAAGCATTCTTACAAATTCTTAGTTTGATTATTTCCTAGAATTATGCTGAATCTTCTTTATTTTCATTGCCAATGGTGGTATTTTCTAATCTTTCTCAGATTTTATGGATATATATTTTTTTGAGGCTTATAACTTAATTCACTTATTAGTTGTTTCTTTCCCCCCACTTATCTGTGTATACTTATTTTGAGCTTGTGCCCAACCCCAAACAGTTACTCCTTTATTTACTTTCTTGAAAAGACTTTATTCCATGGTTAAAATATGTTTCATAGGCAATCAGGCTGAAAAGATCTTGTATCTGGTATATCTCTTGATACTGTCTTCTTTAGGGCAGATTTACATTTTCTCAATTCTAGGATATACTTTTTTAACATATTAATGTTTTTAAATTGTAATACATTTTTAATTTGACTTGTATTTTGTTAAGTTATTCCCTACTGCCCCAAGCGTTCTTTAAATTAATACTGTAATTGTGGCTTCTTACAATTGAGTGATTACATAGGAATTTGTATGCTAAAACTAAGCAGTGGCCGAATACTGACTTATATTTTACAGATTATGGCTCCTTTATAAATTTAGAGACGTGAGAGGAAAACTGAATAGAACAGCCCTGTTGTACTCTATAACTTAAAACTTTTCTTTAAAAAAAGCTAGCATTCAGGTATGTTTTCTTCTCTTTAGACAATATGTGCACTCATTTGTGGACGTCCAATTGTAAAGCCAGAATATTTTACTGAATTTCTTAAAGCAGTTCACTCCAAGAAACAGCCTCCACAAATTGAAAGGTACATTGTATATTGTAAATATAATACAACATACAGAATATGATAGTACTTATTTTGTTCAGATTAATACCCTTTTAACGACTCTTTCAGGGTGTAATATTACAGTTCAGCTTTATTAATGGAATATTTTTGTTGGTATGTGAAGAAAGATTCCCCCAGTTTTTTGTTGATTCTTATTTCATTGAAACAAATGTTACATATATGCCAATATTTAAAGAAAAAAATTGAAGGACAGTAAATGCACAAAGGTACAATCAGAAAACCTAGTGTGCCAGTGCTGGGCATCATGCAAGTGGCACCCCTGGAATTCTGTGCTGCAGCAGCCCTATTCTGGAGCCACACTGTCCTGGGTCAGAATATTAACAGCACTGTGGCTTTGGGAATGAAGCTTATTTCTCCTCAGTGTCAATTATCTCCTTTGAAAAATGAGACTAGTACCTACTCTGCTGAGTATTTAAGTATTTAGTATTATTACTAAGTATTAGTTATTGTAATAGTTTATATAAAGTCTCAGCACATTGCCTGGCATTATAATAGGTGCTTGTTAAATGTTGCTAGTTGCAATAGTATTTGGGAAGATGCATCAAAGCTTTATTATTATTATTATTATTATTATTATTATTATTATTATTATTATCATCTTGGATGCTGTGCTAAACTTGTGAACGACCAAACTAAAGGTTCTATCTACTGTATCTATTTGTATTTGTGATGCTTTGAAGTAATACAAACTATGGTTAAGGAGGAAGAAATTTGGATTTTTTTTCCCAGATTGCATGATTAAAATGCCGGTCACTATAAAATGGTGGGGGTTTTTAGTCAACTTAGCACAAGAAGGTAAACTTGCTTAAAATATGTGTCAGGTTATAGTCTATATGGCACAATTGTATATAAGCTAATTTTATCTCTATGAGACAAATTTGAATATTTGAAGTTTAAAAAAATCTAAAATGTTATACAAGTTAAGAATTTTGTTACTAATTTTAAAATACTACTAGCTATTGTAAGCTATTCTGCCCAATGCAGTATCTTTTAGGGCCTAATTATACCTGATGATGTGTGTCTGTTTGAAAAGTAACTAAAAATAATACTTTTCTTTTTGTTCTTAACTTTCATTTGAAAGGTTTCTTGCATTTTATTATCTGGTTTACAGATAATGTGTTTTTGGATTTTGGAAAGAGGTCCTCAAATTTTAAAATAGTTGATTCTTAACTTTTTTTGAGTCCTACAACCGTGTGAGAACCTGAAAACATTAGTCTCTCCAGAAATTTCATTTATATACTACCAATTTGCATAGTGTTTGAACAGAAGCACATTTTCCCCTGAAGCCTATTCATGAACCTCCCTCGTGTGGAGTGGGCAGTGAGTGAATCCTATAAATACTGACCCTTACTACAGATTACAAATCATTGTTAATTCTAGATTACTTGGGAGTGGAGGAGTCTGACAGTTTGTACTACTGATGATAACATTTGTTGAGAGATAGTCTACATAAATACACAACTGGAGGAACATGCCAAGAATCTAAGGCTCTGATTGCCCAAACCTAGGCCATTTCTCTAGGTTATGTTTGCAGTAAGAAACATTGAGGGAAAAGGTAATGTCTCCCTCCCAGGACAAAGAGAGGTCTTCTTATAGCTTGTTATAAAAACTGATTCCCAAGTTCAGTGTTCCTTTCTCCTGTAACATAACCCACTGTGTGTGCCATTTGTGTTATCCAGATAGGACTTGGCTGCTTTGTCTGGTCAAAGTGTCTTGTGTCTTCTGCCAGCATTCATAAAATAGGAATGGGTTAACTCCCTAGCTTGAAATCAAATCTCAGACCCAAGAGACACATTAGCTTGAAACAGTGTAAGTTAAGGAAGCTTATAGAACTGTCCGTATATAATCAATTAAAATTCAAGGCACGGAAATGTAACATGAATAATAAATTTTTTCCTGAAGATACAACCTCACATTTACAAGTTGTGGATGTCAGCATAATTAAAGCCTTTTAGAGATCACCAAAAAAAGCAGTATAGTAACTATTTCTAGCAATCATGAAGGATTACAGGATATATATACAGAATATCCTACAGGAGTAGTGAAATAAACAGCTGCCCAGATGTTGGACAGTTAAGTATTGTGGCTTAGAATACTTTCCAGGGCCAGAATTATACATGAATTCAGAAAAATTCTGTATTTGGAAAGTCTTGGCATAGAAGCGAAGATGATGTGCTCTAAGTTAGATGAAATATATTGAAGATCATGTAAAGAATTTAAGTAAAAGTTCTAAAATATATATATAGTAAAAAGTTATTTCTAGACTTACATTTTGTAGAATTTGTGAATGTACCAGCTGCTACATAATAAAACAGGTATTTATAGCTCTGGAGGTTTCTATGTTAGTGTGCCAAAAAATACTCTGCTTTAATCTTGTTATAGAAATTGGAGATCAGTTTATATTTGTTGTAGCCTTGTATTCAGGAAGTGTGCCTTTAGTCTAGGTCTCTGCCAAGTTAATTTACTGTTTTCCAATTTTTTTTACTAGCTGTCAAATCACTATAGATTCTCAAATACTTTAAAATTTGTGGAATGTAATGCTTCAGAAATACTCATTTTTAGTGATGTTTTCTTGACATTTATCACTTGTCTCCTTTCTTTTCTCATCCTTACACTACTAAAGTGAAAAAGGCTTGTTTAGGTATATGAAGTTCCAGAACATAGTCATTTATCACTGTATTATCAAACGTCTCTATGTATCATGTATATGTATCTGTAAACAGCTCCTAACATTTGCTTAGATTCTTGGTAAAACATTGATGTGGTTTTTTTCAGGGTCAGTCTTACTGAGTAGTGGGGCTCAAATTTACCAAAATTTTAA
Source organism: Smutsia gigantea (assembly GCA_032199065.1). Classification (NCBI taxonomy): domain Eukaryota; kingdom Metazoa; phylum Chordata; class Mammalia; order Pholidota; family Manidae; genus Smutsia; species Smutsia gigantea. The sequence continues at coordinate 100,440 of JAVSCE010012734.1, read as the reverse complement.
GAGAAAACCAAAATACGGATTTCTAATCCCAGAATTTTAATACTCAGATCTGTATATTGAGGGATGTTTATACTTTTTGTCTTCTTTTATTAGGTGAAATTTTATGTGTACTTTGTACTATCATTTATTTATTACCAAATGTTTATTGAATGCTTATGATGCACCAGGTGAGATAGACCTGAGAATATAATGATGAGCCAGAAAGCATTTTCTGCCTCCATGGCTGTAACATCTCTGACATCAAATGCAATGGTGTATTTTTTCCGTACATACACGTATAACATTAACAATACTACACAGCAGTAATCGTAGTGTAACTTCATTCCGGTACCTGGACCCAATTCTAGTGTGTATAAATAGGTGGGAGGGGATTTTCCCACACATACTTACACCAAGCAATTCCCCGACACCAGCAGGGTGTTAGAGCACTCAACTTGATTCTGATGCTATCTGTCTGGAGGCAGCACCAGATTCCCAGGTTAAGGGCTCTGTCCTACAAGACTGTCCTCCACCCCCAACTCCAGACACTGGTTGCAAGCTCCAGACAATTTGTTACCTGTGCTTCTGACCTACCAGCTACAAAGTGGAAGTTTCCATGTCCTCCCCCTTAGGTTTGATTAATTTGCTAAAGCGGCTCACAGAACTAAGAAAAACATGGTTACCAGTTTAATAAAGGATACAAGTTAACAGCCAGATGAAGAGAAACATAGGGCAAGGTCCCAGATAAAGGAGCTTCTGTCCTCGTGGAGCTCAGGGCCTGGCTTGTTACGTGCAGGCATTCTGGTTCCCCAAGCATAGAAGCTTTCTTAGACCAAGAAGCAGGATCCAACTGAGCAGAGCAGAGAGAGAGAGTGAGAAAGCTCTTCTCTTGGGCTGAGGGCTTCATTGCATAGTCATGATTGACTAAATTATTGGCCATTGGATGATTCAGCCTCCAGCTCCCCACCTTGGGTGGGGGTCCAGAAGTCTCTCATTAACATGACAGAACACCTTTGAGACTGCAGTGTTTTCAAGAACTGTGGGTGAAGACCAGTATACCTGGGAAATATATATTTGGTCATTCATGACCAAATATGTATTTCTTATAACTCATTATATCACAGTGGCATTTAGTGGAAGAGCCAAACATTAAAGAGTAACACACACAAAGTTAGAACTCTCATAGTGCCGTTAAGGAGAACTAAGGCTATTTCACATTCATCTCTAAGAACCTGGTTCAGCATTTAACAAATGTTCCGTCTTCATTGAACTACTACAGTTAACTGCTCCCTGGGTATAGTAAATTGTTTTCTGTGGGAATGGCAGTGGATAACACAAAGTAGTAGATAATTGAAAGTCATATTTAAGTGTCAGTAGAAAGATCTAAGAATACCATATTTACTAATCATACGTATGTGTTAAACATTTACATACTATTTGGTCTATAATCTAGTGTTACATTATAGACTAATTCATGAGATAGCCATATGTATATAAGTGAAATGTTAGTTGCCTTTCACACTAAAAGAAGTGTAAGGTATGGGAGAATTTTTGTTAAACAGACAAGATAAAACGTGTTTCAAGAGACACTAAAAATTTATCCTATTCATGATTTAGAATGTCTGCTAATTGTCTAGAACTCTTTTCTTATTGTAGATTTAATTTTAACAGGTAAAATAGTATCTATTATATCCTATCTTAAGAAGTAGAATAAATGGAATTTTAAAGTCAGTTATTTAGAAAACCAGAATAATGTAATGGGTTGCCTTCCATCCTGATGACTACATCTGCTCTTGCCTGCAGATAACTCACTCATTTGAGATGGCAGGTTCTAGAAATTCCCTATCGTGCAATAGACCTAGAACATCCATTGTAGCAGATTAAAACACATGTATTTGTGGTTTTCTTTAGTTGCCAGCATTTTAAAAAATTATAGTTGACCCTTAATAACACAGGCTTGAACTGTGTGGGTCTACTTAAAACACAGGTTTTTTTCAATAAATATATTGAAATATTCTTTGGAAGATTTGATACAATTTGAAAAAACATTTTCTCTAGCTTTATTGTAAGAATACAGTATGTAATACATAGAACATATAAAATATGTGTTAATTGGCTGTTATGTTATCAGTAAGGCTTCCAGTCAACAGTATGCTATCAGTAGTTAAGTTTTTAGTGAATGAAAGTTACATGCAGATTTTTGACTGTGTGGGGTGTCAGTTGTTCAAGGGTCAACTGTAATATAACTGTTTAATCATAACTTACTTTATGAACTATGTATGTTGCTAAAGAGAAATCCAAGGGAAAAAATGTAAGGAAGTTAGTTTTAAAACGCTGGGTGGTGACTCTCGTAACTGAAGTATGTTTACCACATTGGGTATTGCTTTCTGCAGATTGTTAACTCTTGATTGTTTAGTGACTGATTGTCAGGGTTATAAACTTCCTGCATCCTACATTCTACCCTTATCATCACCAAGATGCATTGGTAATTTCTTTTTAAAAAATTTAAGACTATTTTTTTTAGAGCAGTTTTAGGTTCACAGCAAAGAAGAAAAGGTGGTACAGAAGTTTCCTATATACCCCCTGCCTCTCATGCACAGCTTCCTCCCCCTCCACCTCCCCCACCCCTGCTGTGGCACATGTGTTACAGTCCAGCCTACAATGACACATTATAGTCACTCAAAATTCGTAGGTTACATTAGGGTTCACTCTTCGTGTTGTACATTCTGTGGGTTTGGACAAATGCATAAAGACATATATCCATCATTATAGTACCATACAGAACATTTTCACTCCCGAAAAACCCTCTGTACCCCACCTATTCATCCCTCCTCCTTTTCCATCTCACAGCAATTCACTTATCTTTTACTGTCTCCATAGTTTTGCCTTTTCCGGAATGTCAAGCAATTGGAATAATACAGTGTGTAGCCTTTTTAGAATGACTTCTTTTACTTAGTAATATGCTCTTCAGGTTTATCCAGGTTCTTTCATGGCTTGATAGCTCATCCCTTTTTAGTGCTGAATGATAATCCAGTGTTTGAATGTACCACAGTTTATCCATTCACCTACTGAAGGACATCTTTGTTGCTTCCAAGTTATGGCAGATATGAATAAAGGTCTGTTCACATCTGTGTGCAGGTTTTTGTGTGTACATGTTTTCAGCTCCTTTGGGTAGATAACAAGGAGCATGACTGCCGAATCATATGGTGAGAATGTGTTTAGTTTTGTGAGAAAGGGACAAATGGTCTTGCAAAATGTCTGTACTAATTTGCATTCCTACCAGTGATAATTGACATTTCCCAGTGTCACCAGATTTTTAGTGTCACCAGCTTTTTTGTTGTCCATGTTCCAGATTTTGGCTATTCAGTAGTTGTGTAATGGTATCTCATTGTGTTAATTTTCATTTCCTTGATAACATATGATGTCGAGCGTCTTTTCATATGCTTATTTGCTGTCTGTATAGTTCTCTGGTAAGGTCTTTGGTCCATTTTTTAATCAGATTGTTTACTTACAAAATCTGTGACCTTGAGGAGTTCTTTGTGTATTTTTGTTAACAGTCCTTTATCAGATGTATCTTTTGCAAATATTTTCTCTGAGTCTTTGATTTGCCTTCACATTCTTTTGATATTGTTTTTCATAAAACAAGGTTAGTTTTAATGAAGTTCATCTCATCAATTTTTATTTCATGGGTCATATCCTTGGTGTGTATCTAAAGTCATTGCCTTTTCTAAGCTCATGTAGATTTTCTCCTGTGTCATTTTCTAGGAGTTTTATAGTTTTGTGCTTTGTATTTAGGCCTGTGCTGCATGTTGAGTTAATTTTTGTGAAGAATATAAGGTCTGAGTCTAGATTCATTTTTTTTAAATATAATTTATTTTATTATCATTAATTTACAATTACATGTGCAATATTACGATTATTAAACTACCCCTTCATCAGGTCCCCCCCACCAACCCCATTACAGTCACTGTCCATCAGCATAGTGAGATACTATAGAATCACTACTTGTCTTCTCTGAGTTGTACTGCCCTCCCCGTGCCCCCCCAACATTACATCTGCTAATCGTAATGCCTCTTTTTCCCTCTTATCCCTCCCTTCCCGCCCATTTTCCTCAGTCCCTTTCCCTTTGGTAACTATTAGTCCGTTCATGGGTTCTGTGAGTCTGCTGCTGTTTTGTTCCTTCAGTATTTTTTCTTTGTTCTTATACTCCACATATGAGTGAAATCATTTGATACTTGTCTTTTTCGGCTTGGCTATTTCACTGAGCATAATACCCTCTAGCTCCATCCATGTTGTTGCAAATGGTAGGATTTGTTTTCTTCTTATGGCTGAATAATATTCCATTGTGTATATGTACCACTTCTTCTTTATCCATTCATCTACTGATGGACACTTAGGTTGCTTCCATTTCTTGGCTATTGTAAATAGTGCTGCAATAAACATAGGGGTGCATCTGTCCTTTTCAAATTGGGCTGCTGCATTCTTAGGGTAAATTCCTAGGAGTGGAATTCCTGGGTCAAATGGTATTTCTATTTTGAGTTTTTTGAGGAACCTCCATACTGCTTTCCACAATGGTTGAACTAATTTACATTCCCACCAGCAGTGTAGGAGGGTTCCCCTTTCTCCACATCCTCGCCAACATTTGTTGTTGTTGTTTGTGTTTTGGATGTTGGCCATCCTCACTGGTGTGAGGTGATATCTCATTATGGTTTTAATCTGCATTTCTCTGATGATTAGCGATGTGGAGCATCTTTTCATGTGCCTGTTGGCCATCTGAATTTCTTCTTTGGAGAAGTGTCTATTCATGTCCTCTGCTGATTTCTTAATTGGATTATTTGCTTTTTGTTTGTTAAGGTGGGTGAGTTCTTTATATATTTTGGATGTCAACCCCTTATTGGACACGTCATTTATAAATATATTCTCCCATACTGTAGGATGTCTTTTTGTTCTACTGATGGTGTCCTTTGCTGTACAGAAGCTTTGCAGCTTGATATAGTCCCACTTGTTCATTTTTGCTTTTGTTTCCCTTGCCCGGGGAGATATGTTCATGAAGAAGTTGCTCATGTTTATGTCCAAGAGATTTTTGCCTATGTTTTTTTCTAAGAGTTTTATGGTTTCATGCCTTACATTCAAGTCTTTGATCCACCTTGAGTTTACCTTTGTGTATGGGGCTAGACAGTAGTCCAGTTTCATTCTCTTACATGTAGCTGTCCAGTTTTTCCAACACCAGCTGCTGAAGAGGCTGTCATCTCCCCATTGTATATCCAAGGCAATTTTATCAAATATTAATTGACTGTATATGTTTGGGTTAATGTTTGGATTTTCTATTCTGTTCCACTGGTCTGTGGGTCTGTTTTTGTGCCAATACCAAATTGTCTTGATTACTGTGGCTTTGTAGTAGAGCTTGAAGTCAGGGAGTGTAATTCCCCCTGTTTTATTCCTCCTTCTCAGGATTGCTTTGGCTATTCGGGGTCTTTTGTGGTTCCATATGAATTTTAGAATTATTTGTTCCAGTTCATTGAAGAAAGCTGTTGATAGTTTGATAGGGATTGCATTGAATCTGTAGATTGCTTTAGGTAGTATAGCCATTTTGACAATATTTGATTCTTCCTAGCCAAGAGCATGGGATGCATTTCCATTTGTTAGTGTCCTCTTTAATTTCTCTTAGGAGTGTCTTGTAGTTTTCAGAGTACAAGTCTTTCACTTCCTTTGTTAGGTTTATTCCTAGGTATTTTATTCTTTTTGATGCAATTGTGAATGGAATTGTTTTTCTGATTTCTCTTTCTGTTAGTTCATCATTAGTGTATAGGAAAGCAACAGATTTCTGTGTGTTAATTTTGTATCCTGCAACTTTGCTGAATTCAGATATTAGTTCTAGTAGTTTTGGAATGGAATCTTTAGGGTTTTTTATGTACAGTATCATGTCATCTGCAAATAGTGACAATTTGATTTCTTTACCAATCTGGATGCCTTGTATGTCTTTGTTTTGTCTGATTGCTGTGGCTAGGACCTCCAATACTATGTTGAATAACAGTGGAGAGAGTGGGCATCCCTGTCTTGTTCCTGATCTTAGAGAAAAGCTTTCAGCGTCTCGCCGTTAAGTATGATGTTAGCTGTGGGATTGTCATATATAGCCTTTATGATGTTGAGGTACTTGCCGTCTATACCCATTTTGTTGAGAGTTTTAATCAGGAATGGATGCTGAATTTTGTCAAATGCTTTTTCAGCATCTATGGAGATGATCATGTGGTTTTTGTTCTTCTTTTTGTTGATGTGGTGGATGATGTTGATGGATTTTCGAATGTTGTACCATCCTTGCATCCCTGGGATGAATCCCACTTGATCATGGTGTATGATCCTCTTGATGTATTTTTGAATTCGGTTTGCTAATATTTTGTTGAGTATTTTTGCATCTACGTTCATCAGGGATATTGGTCTGTAATTTTCTTTTTTGGTGAGGTCTTTGCCCGGTTTTGGTATTAGAGTGATGCTGGCTTCATAGAATGAGTTTGGAAGTATTCCCTCCTCTTCTATTTTTTGGAAAACTTTAAGGAGAATGGGTGTTATTTCTTCTCTATATGTCTGGTAGAATTCAGAGGTGAATCCATCAGGCCCAGGGGGTTTTGTTCTTGGGTAGTTTTTTGATTACCAATTCGATTTCGTCACTGGTGATTGGTCTGTTTAGTTTTTCTGTTTCTTGCTTGGTCAGTCTTGGAAGGTTGTATTTTTCTAAGAAGTTGTCCATTTCTTCTATGTTTTCCAGCTTGTTAGCATATAGATTCTCATAATATTCTCTTATGATTCTTTGTATTTCTGTGGGGTCCGTCGTGATTTTTCCTTTCTCATTTCTGATTGTGTTTATGTGTGTAGATTCCCTTTTTCTCTTAATGAGTCTGGCTAGGGGTTTATCTATTTTGTTTATTTTTTCAAAGAACCAGCTTTTGGTTTTATTGATTTTTTCTATTGTTTTATTCTTCTCAATTTTATTTATTTCTTCTCTAATCTTTATTATGTCCCTCCTTCTGGTGACTTTGGGCCTCATTTGTTCTCCTTTTTCCAATTTCAGTAATTGTGTCTTTAGACTATTCATTTGGGAATGTTCTTCCTTGTTTAAATAGGCCTGGATTGCAATATACTTTCCTCTTAGAACTGCCTTTGCTGCGTCCCACAGAAGTTGTGGCTTTGTGTTGTTGTTGTCATTAGTCTCCATATATTCTTTGATTTCTGTTTTGATTTGGTCGTTAACCCATTGATTAATTAGGAGAGTGTTGTTAAGTCGCCATGTATTTGTGAGCCTTTTTGATTTCTTTCTAAAATTTATTTCTAGTTTTATACCTTGGTGATCTGAGAAGTTGGTTGGTAGGATTTCAATATTTTTGAAATTACTGAGGTTCTTTTTGTGGCCTAGTATGTGGTCTATTCTGGAAAATGTTCCATGTGCACTTGAGAAGAATGTGTATCCTGTTGCTTTTGGGTGTAGAGTTCTGTAGATGTCTGTTAGGTCCATCTGTTCTAGTGTGTTGTTCAGTGCCTCTGTGTCTTTACTTATTTTCTGTCTGGTTGATCTGTCCTCTGGAGTGAGTGGTGTGTTGAAGTCTCCTAAGATGAATGCATTGCTGTCTATTTCCTCCTTTAATTCTGTTAGTATTTGTCTCACATATGCTGGCGCTCCTGTGTTGGGTGCATATATATTTATAATGGTTATATCTTCTTGTTGGACTGACCCCTTTATCATTATGTAATGTCCTTCTTTATCTTTTGCTACTTTCTTCGTTTTGATGTCTGTTTTGTCTGATACAAGTACTGCAACTTTTTTCTCTTTGTTGTTTGCATGAAATATCTTTTTCCATCCCTTCACTTTTAGTCTGTGTATATCTTTGGGTTTGAGGCGAGTTTCTTGTAGGCAGCATATAGATGGGTCTTGATTTTTTATCCATTCTGTTACTCTGTGTCTTTTGATTGGTGCATTCAGTCCATTTACATTTAGGGTGATTATTGATAGGTATGTACTTATTGCCATTGCTGGCTTTAGATTTGTGGTTACCAAGGGTTCAAGGGTTGCTTCTTTACTATCTAACAGTCTAACTTAAGTTTCTTGTTAAGTTATTGTAAACACAGTCTGATGTTTCTTTCTTTCTCTCCCTTCTTATTCCTCCTCCTCCATTCTTTCTGTAATAGGTGTTTTATTCTTTGCCTTTAGTTAGTATTTGGATGGTCTGCTTTCTTTGCTATGATTTTTTTTTTCCTCTGGTGATATCTTTTTAGCCTTAGGTGTGCTTCCATCTAGAGCAGTCCATTTAAGATATCCTGTAGTGGTGGTTTATGAGAGGCAAACTCTCTCAACTTTAGTTTATCTGGAAATTGTTTAATCCCTCCATCATATTTAAATGATAATCGTGCTGGATACAATATTCTTGGTTCGAGGCCCTTCTGTTTCATAGCGTTAAATATATCATGCCATTCTCTTCTGGCCTGTAAGGTTTCTGTTGAGAAGTCTGATGATAGTCTGATGGGTTTTCCTTTGTAGGTGATCTTTTTTCTCTCTCTAGCTGCCTTTAATACCCTGTCTTTATCTTTGATCTTTGCCATCTTAATTATTATGTATCTTGGTGTTGTCTTCCTTGAGTCCCTTGTGTTGGGAGATCTTTGAGCTTCGGTGGACTGCGAGACTACTTCCTTCCCCAGCGAGGGAAAGTTTTCAGCAATTATTTCTTCAAAGACACTTTCTATCCCTTTTTCTCTCTCTTCATCCTCTGGTACTCCTATAATGCGAATATTGTTCCGTTTGGATTGGTCACACAGTTCTCTTAATATTCTTTCATTCCTAGAAATCCTTTTATCTCTCTCTGCCTCAGCTGCTCTGTACTCCTGTTCTCTGATTTCTATTCCATTAACAGTCTCTTGCATCTCATCCATTCTGCTGTTAAGCCCGTCGATCGCTTGTCTGATTTCTGCATTGTCTTTCCTCAGTTTCCTCACTTCCTCCCTCAGCTCTTGCACATTTCTCTGTAGGTCCATCAGCATGGTTATGACTTTTATTCTGAATTCTTTTTCAGGAGGCTGTGCATTTCCATCCCTTCAGACTCCCTCTCTGGGGTTGTCTGGTTGATTTTGGTCTGAACCATATTCCTCTGTCTTTTCATGGCTATATAATTGGTCACTGATAGTTGCCACGTATGTCAGCTGGGCTCTTTTAGACCGCCTCTTGGGGTGCCGAGTGCTCTCGGGTGTAGCTGCACGCTGTGCGCTTTCCTGTGTATTCTCGTCTCTGTTTTAGGAATAGATGTATTTTCTGTGTTTTCGTGGATAAATATAGTGTTGGGAGGAGATTTCTGCCGCCCTGCTCACACCGCCATCTTCCCGGAAGTCCTAGATTCATTTTTTTGCATGTGGATGTCCAGTTCAATCATCGTTTGTTGGAAAGACTACCTCAGCTCCATTCTACTCCTTTCCTCCTTTATCAAAGATCAATTGACTATATTCATGTGAGTCTATTTTTGGGCTTACTATTCTCTTTTGTCTTTTTTTTTTTTTAATTTTCACAGTACCGCACTCTCTTGATTACTGTAACTTTAAAGTGAGTCTTGAATTTGGGTAGTGTCAGTACTCCAGTTTTATTCTTGTCCTTCAATATTATGTTGGCTATTCTGGGTCTTTCACCTCTCCATATAAACTTTAGAATCAGTTTGTGAGTATTCACACGTTAAATTTCTGGGAGTTTTATTTGGATTGTATTTAGTCTATAGATCAAGTTGGGACGAACTGACATCTTTACAATATTGAGTTTCTTATCCATGAATGATAGTTAAGTTTTATAAGAAGGTAAAGATAAGCTGAAAAGCTGGTTAATTATGAATCACTGTAACAAAAGATCTGATGAGATAGTTGAAATTATGGACTAATGAGAACCTAAGAATTATCTGACTTTACTCTTTTCCCTCATTTCCATGGATAATTAAGATGTTCTTACAGCATTATGTTAAAGAGCTAAGAAACTTTGTTTCTTAGTTTTATAAAATAATGTTTTAAAATGTCCTGAGCTTCTCCAAAGGAATCTGTAGGAGAACAGTTTTAGTAGCAGTTCACAGAATTGGAATATGAACATTATAAATCCATATCCAGCTACTAGGAAACACAAGATGTTAATGGAATTTGATTTTTATGGACAATGTTTCCGCCTTTTATAATCCACATAACTTGTTTGGTTCATGTATATTTAATTGTATATTGTTACGATTACCTGTCCCTGGATTGTGTATTTTCAGAAAATAAAGAACAGTTCTGCTATTCTATGTGGCACCTGTCACCATATTTCTGGAAAGAGCGTTTAGATTTTTTGTCATTTTTGTCCCAGATAAAACTTTCATTTATTTTTTAGTAATATGATGATATTATGGGAATGAAACCCTTCTAAGTGTTCCACCCCATTTACAAATTTATTGGTATCCATACAGAGTAGTATAGAATTAGAATATACTCTAAATTTTATTTCTTTTGCAGTTTTTACCCACCTATTGATGAACCAGCTATTGGAAGTAAAAACATTGATCTGTCACAACGACAAGAAAGGAAACAAATCTTCAGAGGGAAAACATTTGTATTTCTAAATGCCAAACAGGTAATGTTATAAGCCAAATTTTCCTAAAGAAAACATTACAAACTAGGACAAATAATTACTGTTACCAACAATTGTTAAAGCATTTCCTTTTTCAATTTTGTGTTGACGTTTGACGTAGAATAAAAAACTGCCCAGGCATTAGAATCAGTCCACTGTTTTTGTGTATGATTATGGTACTTTCTAATATCTGTTAATTGCCCTATTAAGTTTATATAAATTTGTAAGTTGGGAGGGGCATGGGGACAGAAAACTTTGGTTTAAGTCCTAGTTTATTCAGTTAATAAACAGCTGGTGAATGTCTTCTGTGTGCTAAAGTGGAGGTTCCAGAAATTTATGTTGTAGGTGGAAAAATAATGCAAGTAACCCCATAGTTATACTGTAGAGTAAGTATGATGAGGAACTGCAGACTGTGTAACAATTCCAGGACTGCAGAGGTACCTGGTGAACTAGGGATTTTCTTAAATGGAACCTCAGATTGTCTTCTCGAAAAGTAGAACCAATTCTACTTTTACTTTACTTCCAAGAATTTACTCAAGAAATTAATTTTAGCTATTTCATTACTTTTTCTTTCTTTTTCTTACCATTTTTAGCATAAAAAATTAAGCTCAGCGGTTATTTTTGGAGGAGGAGATGCTAAACTGGTAACAGAAGAAAATGAAGAAGATAGTTTCTTTTCAGCGCCTGGAACTTGTGTTGTTGATGTGGGAATAACAAATACACAGACCTTAATTCCTGACTCTCAGAAAAAATGGATTCATTCAGTTATGGATATGCTCCAAAGGTACAGAATCAGTAAAAGAATATTTATTATTAGAAGAATGTACAATAGGCAATTATATATTTACATTTTTTGCTGCACTCCACTTAATCTAAAACTATATACAAGAATAATTATAAAGATTTTATTGTATATGGTGCTTGAAAATTTATTGTGACTTAGTATGCTGGAAATACAGTGTTTATCCATGACAATTTTATCTCAATGTTTATTTTCTGCCTCTTTTTTGTTACTTTAATAGAAATTGTAGAATTTACCTCCCTAAATGAATACAGAAGTATTTAAGGTTTTCTGTAGAATATGTAGCAGATGAAAAAGTTAAATCTCCAATGTAAATTTTTTTTTCTGAAAATGCCTAGAGCTGAAATTGCCTTGATGATGATTATCCATTAAAAATGCATATCAAACTTTTAATCTCTCTTATGTAGGCTATTACGGAAAGCAGAAAAAAAAGTCAGATATTTTAGGATAGTGTCTGTTGTCCAGACGGAGAGCTAAATCAAGGTTTTTTTCCTAGACCTTTTTTTGGTATTAATAATTTTTGCATTGTTGAATCCAAAAAGTATTGTGAAAATACCAGGCTTGACAGTCTGTTGACTAAATATCTGTTCACCAGGCAAAACGTAGTTAGGGCCTAGGGTATTTTTTATGCCTAAGAAATCAATAGGTAGTTCCCTACAATATTCATTTTTCCTCTCCGAGGAGTCCATTTGACCATGAAGATTGTTTTCCTTTTATTTATTGGCTGAAGTAAAAAGCAAAATTTCAGTCGTCTGTCTCATAAATATTTTACTTAATGGGGATGTATTAACTACTGAAAAAAAGAAAATACCTGTGTAACAAAAATACCCTCTTATGACTACAGCCAAAATTTACTGTGGTTCCGTTACATTTTAAGCACTGGGAATATCATGGTAAACAAGAGAGCCATGACCCTTGCTACGAGTGGAGCTTACTATGTGGAGGGAAAGAGATAAGACAAGTAAACAGATGATTACAAATGTGTATAAAGAAGCAGAATAACAGGGCAGAGGAAAGAAGCTTTTTCTAAATAGATAAGTCCTCTTTCACGCAACATTTTACCTATAACCATTCTTTGAAAGAGCTAGGCAGAACAACAGTAGTAATAGCTACATTTACATAATACTAAGTAGCAGATCCTGTTCTAAGGGTTTTATGTGAAGACATTTAATCCTCACACAACCCTATGTATTATTTATTGTTAAGGCACCCAATGTGCAGATAGGCTGAAAGGGGTTTTGAGTAGAACACAGAGTGAGCAAAGGAGGAAGATATGAATCCAGACAGTCTAGTTCCAGAATCCATGCTCTTCACCATTATTACATCTCTCTGCCTTTCAGCAAACAGATACCCCTGAGGTAAGAAAGGTGGTAGAACACAAGGTTGCTCAGAGGCTGGTGCCTTGATCATGAGGTGACATTTGTAGTCTTTGGCCCCTGTTACAATTTGTTTTGGGGGGAGGGCAACCTTAGAAAGTTTGAGAAAGACTTATCACTTAACACCTGTCCACTGAGGCCAAGCCACTGATAGTCATGGAAAGGGCAGTGATGTCAACAAAGCAGGTATTGACTAATTCTAGACAACAGGGAAACACTGGGATGGGGTAGTGCCAGGGCTATATTTATTAGTTGTCTTAAGTGGGTATAGGATATCAGTGGTTAAAATTAAATATCTTCTGAAGAAGACTAAGAAGTCTAGGGGAACAATACAACCTTGATTTTTGTCCTTAATCAGATATTTTCTTAGTATCTTGTTTCAAATTTGGGAACTTTTACTGTTATTAATTTAATTATCCTGGCTTTTTCCTTGGCTATCCTCTCCTCACCTGTTCTGCAGCTTTGCACAAAATTAGATGAATCATAATTCTTGGTTCATGATGCATTGTCATCATTGAACCATAAATTATATGCATTTATTTTATTCAATAATTACTTAAGCAGTTATTTTAAATTATCTAATAAATTAGTATATACCATTCCCCCACAAAAAAAACAAGCTAAATCCTTGGAAATAACCTACATCTAACTATATGGTATCCCCTAGCCCAGTCTCCCCCTGCATAGGATAATGACCATCCTGTATCCTTTGCTCATGATTTATTTTCTTTTATAGTTTAATTGCTTCTTTATGTATTCGTAAAGTGTGTACATATAATCATTCTTTGGGGAGTTTTCTCACTTGATACATTGCTGATAATTATTGATCCATTTTGTTGTATGTTGCTGTAATTTGTTTCTTTTAATGGTAAAATGTTTCATTTTGTGATATACCATAGTTCACTCATCCATTCCCCATTGAAAATATTGTTTCCTGATTTTTATTATTATAACTGTGCTGAGATCATTTTTGTATGTTTCTTGTTGGTACTTGTGCAAGGTTTTCTTTAGGGAATATTCCTAGGGTTAAAACTGCTGGATCACAGGTTTTGTGAATGCTCAACTTCATGAGGTGGTATCAAATTGTTTTAACACTTATACTCCCACCCACAGTATATAAAAGGTCAAGTACATGTACATGGTTTTCAGCACATGGTATTTTCAGACTTTATCATTTTTGTCAGCTGAATAATGGATATATAATCTTATCTCGTGATTGTGATTTCTGTTTCCCAGATCACCTGATGCTTAACATTTCTTCAAGCATTTATTGGACATTTGTTTTTCTCCTTTTCTGAAATACCTGTTCATGAAATTCTGTTTACGTCTCTTAATCGGTTTTCTATTGGGATAATTGCTCTCTTCTCTTTTTTTGTATAGATTCCCCAGTTGTGTGTGTATTTATTTCTGTACAATTTTATCACATGTGCTGGTTTGTATATTCACCATAGTCAAGATACAGAATAGTTCCATCACCAGAAGGGTCCCACATGTTGCTCTTTTTTAACCACACTCACTTTGCTTCCTCTCCTCTTCCCACTCCCTGTTCCCAAACCCTGACAACCACTAATTTATTCTCTATTTCCAAAGTTTTGTCTTTTAAAAATATGTTATATAAATGAAATCATAAAGCACCTATCCCTTAGGATTGGCTGTTTCGTTTCCCACAGCATAATTACTAGCAGATTCATCTAACTTTTGTGTATCAGTAGTTCATTCTTTGTTATTGCCGAGTAGTTTTCTATTGTATGGATATACTTAAGTTTGTTGAGTCATTCACCCATTGAAGGACATCAACAATTTTCCAGTTTTTTTTTTTAACAAACAAAGCTGCTATGCACACTGATACACAGGTTTCCAAGTAAACATAAGGTTTCATTTTTTTTTGGATTTGAAATTTCTGTATCATATGATAATGGCATGTTTGTATACTCTTTATTTTCCTTTTTATTTTTTTTGATCCTTTTTCACTTAGATATGTTGCAAAATCTTTGTGGTAGTCTATTACCACTTTGTAACTTACTGTTTTTTGTTGTTGATGCATTAAAACCTTTAATTTTACTAAAAATTAACAATCTCTTCTTTTGTTGTCAGTGCTTTTTGTATTTAAGAAATCTTTTTCTATTCATAGATCAAAAAATATTCACTTATATTTTTATCTAATTTTGTACCCATATTTTGATATTTTGTTTTTGGAATTTGTTTTTAACCTATCTGTAATTGATTCTATTTTATACCAAAGTACATACATGCATGGGAGTGATTTTGGCTTTATTCTATTCTGTAGATCAATATGTCTATCCTTGTACCAATACCACATTTACCACATTGTCTTAATTACTATAATGTCAGTTAGGTCCTAGTATCTAGTAGGTCAGATCTCTTCTTTCTGCTCTTGTTTAGAAGCATCTTAACTATTTTTGGCTCTTATTTTTCCATATATGTTTCAGAATAGTCTTTTCAAAAACCTTGTTGGGATTTTGATTAGGAATTCCATGGAACCAACAAGTCAATTTGGGGAGAATTAACAATTTTAAATTTCTCTGTAGACATCTTGAATACCTTTTATTAGATTTATTCCTAGGTACTACATATTTTATGATAGATGTATCTCTGGTAGGTAGAAATATAAATATATTCTCTTTAATAATTTTAGTAAAAAATACTGTCTCCTTGATTATATTTGCTATTTTATTGCTGATATATAAAAATTTACCTGACGTTCAGATATTAATCTTACATTCTGCTACCTTATTAGACTCTTTTATTTCTAATCCATCTGTAGTGTTTTTTTATATAAATTATATCATCTGTAAATAGTAATGTCACCATCTTCTTTTTTAATCCTTATGCCTTTGATACTTCTCACTTTTTCTGTTGTACCATCTGGGACCTCCAGAGAGAAGTATTGAGTAGAAGTGATGTTAATAACCACTTTTATCTCACAGTTGACTTTAAAAGGAGCACTTCCAATGTTTCCCCATTTACGATGATGTAATGTTTGTGTAACATTATTATTAAATATATGTTAAAATGTTTTTATTTTATATAGCCAATCTTTATAACTAATTACATAGTAAAATAAATACACAGTTTCAAAAAGTAGTGTATTAAAGCACCAGTTTTGAATTGCCTGATTTATAGTGTCCTTGATTGTATTCCTTAAAAAAATTTTTAATCGCACATATAGTTGTTAGCTATTTAATATGTACAAAAACAAACATTAGGCATTTTAGAAAAAGATTCTTTAAAATGCTATAACCACTTAAAATATCTTAAAAGGAGTTTTATAGCTTTTTCTTAAAATTTGAGATATACTTTCTATATAGCATTATTATTAAATTCTCTTTGTTCTATAAAATCAGTCATCCCCATTACAGAATAATAGAACATAGATTCACCATAAGATTTTTAAAAATTGAAGTATAGTTTATATACAGTCTTATATTGGTTTGCCATAAGATTCTTTTAATAAGAGGATTCCTTAATACATGTAAACTTAATAAAGTGATTTGATTTACTAAACTTATAACACATGTATAGATACAGCTTATGTACAGCTCTTGTACTTTTCTCCTTCCTTCCTTTCTCCTCTGTCTCTTAAGTTTTACCTTAGGATCTGGTAATCATATATTTGCTTATAAAAATATTTTTTAGTTTCATTGGGCATTAGGGTTCTTATTCTGAAAATTGCAGAATTTTAGAACTGGAAGGATATATATCCTTTACCTAGGCCTTTATTTTACAGATTAAATGACTGAGTTACCAAAAGGTGTTTGATTTGCAAAATGTAACTTTGCAGCATTGAGTTAGCTAGTACTCTTGTTAGAAATTCTCTCCATACTATGAAATTGCTGTACCTTTTTAGGGAGGTTAAAATGAAGATCCAGCTTGATATCATGGTAATAGAAGTTGGTTTTCAGTATCATCATACTTAAACTGTTTTATTCTAATAGACAGGGTCTTAGACCTATTCCTGAAGCAGAAATTGGATTGGCAGTTATTTTCATGACTACAGAGAATTACTGTGATCCTCAGGGCCAGCCCAGTACAGGTAATTAAAGCATTATTTTATTGATTCTTTAGTAACTTTATTATGTAAATTGACAGTAGGCTGTTTGCACATTACTCTTACCAAGGGTGACCATTTTCATTATCTTTGAAAATTCATCCATTCATTCATTCATTATTTAATAAATATACATTGCTGCCATATACTGGGAACTGTTCTAAGTGCTGAAGATACAGTGGTGAATAAAGTAAACAAGTTATCTATTACTGTGAACTTTATGTTCTGAAGGTAAAGATTAAAACAATTAGCAAGCAAACACATCTGATAACATTGTTAGGGCCAGGTACAAAGAGAAAGCTAAAATAAGGTGATAATGATAGTAACTAGGAGTGGGCTGTTTTAGGTAGGTGGTTAAGGAGAGCCTCACTGGTGGTGTTACATTTGGGCCTCATAAGTCCTGAATGATGAGAAAAGGCAGCCATGGAAGGATCCAGGTAGCAGAGATGCCAGACAGGAACATATCACAGTGGCATTTGTGTGAGGAAAGGATTCTAGGGGTCCAAAATGGAAGTGGGGATATGAGTAGAAAGCTGTGTAGAGATCCAGGTGAGAGACAGTCCAGTGCCTGGGACTGGGGTAGTAGTGGAGCTTATAGAAAAACGAACAGATTCAGGGTATATTTTGAAACTAGACCCAGCAGAACTTGAAGGTACTTTGCCATGAGTAACTGGGAAGATGCTGATGCCATTTACTGAGGTGAAGAGTGCATATTATAATCATCTCAGTGTTGATTGTCATAAAAATCAATGTTTTAAAGATAATCACTAATACCCTTTTGTTATTTAGAACACATTCACCTCGTTTTCTTAAAAATAAGTTAATGTTGTCATCATGAAGATGGTTCCTTATTCTTATTGTTCCCTATGAGAAACTTTTGTCTTCTTTGCCTAGCTAACACTGTCCATTCTATATTCTCATATATATTTATTTGCCTCCTGTGTTCTTTCTATAGTTATTTTTAGCAGTTATTGAACTTTATCTAAAAGACACACTACCATGTCATTGTACACTCCAGAGGGTATCGTTCACATTGTGGCCCATTGGGTGGCACCTATGAGTTGGATAGTGTACCTCCTGAATGGCTATACTCTGCAACCCTGGTTTATATAGGTTGTGAGCATGCTAAGCTAGATTTTGGAAGGAGTTAGCCATTAGAGCCTTATGAGTAATAACAACTGCCATCTCTTTGACTTTGCAGAGCACTTCACATATGTCATCAAAATTTAGTTTGCAAAACAATCCTTTTAAGGTAAATGACATCTGCATTTTATACATTAGAGAACTGACATACAAAGACGTTAAGAAATTAGCCAGAGGTCACATAGCAAGTAATTTGACTGAAACTGACTATTAAGTCAAAGCTATTATGACATTATTACACTGCCATGCAGATGGCATAAGTTTTGATAAAAAAAGTTTTGAGACATGCTGCCATAGGGGTGACTGGAAGCTGATGTAAAAAGATAGATATTTGATAAAAAGTCTGACAGGCTAGTATTTTATTATTTGGATAAGAATGTTTATCCACCTGATCTCTTTACATTCTCCCACTGAATACACTTTGTATGTTTTTGTCTGTATGTAGGTAACTTTCAAATACAAACATTTGTGTTTTTGAAGTTTCCAGTATGTCCAAATAACTTATTTTGATGGACTTGTGGTATGATTATTATTTCCCAAAAATTCATGACTAACATTTCCAGAACTCATTCTTAGAGTCAGGAAGCTAAAGATTCTTCAGCCTCTCTTAGAGAACTACTTAATGTGGACAGCAAGAAAGCCATATTCTTGGAGAAGCTGTCTATTAGAAATCTGCACAGCCTTTAGAAATAGCATATGCTGTGTAGATATTATTTTACTGACTGTATTTGTTTTTTAGAGAAAAAACACCCCAAATCCTATCAGTAATTTTAGACCTTAACAACAAAAAATGTATAAAAACAGAACCCTTGGGTCTAAGTGAGTAGCTCCCTTTGCCCAGCCCACCTTGGGACAATTGTCCTTTCTCTTTTAGAAAAGTAATTCTTCTAGTAGATACATGCTTCAGAAACATTTTTAACATAAATTGACATTTTTCATAGATAAGAATATTGTGGGATGCAGCTGAGGCATCTGGGTCTTTTTGGTTTGTTTTGATTGACTTTAAGCTGGTGTTTTTCCTACACATTCCAAGAACCACCGGGTTATAGTAACTTGGGAAGGTCTGAACTAGAGAGATAAATGAGGAGGCACTCAAGACTTAGAAACTTCAGTCCTTTCATATTCTTCCTTTTACATTTAATCAACAAGACCTGAAATCCTCCTTCTGCAGTTTCTGCTAAATAGGTCTGCTACCATCCTTTCTCATAGCATCTGCCCTCTTTGAACCTTTCACATCTTTCTTTCCTGAGTGCTGTTATAATTGCTTCTTTCATTCCTGAAGGCTGTTATTTGCCCTCAGTAGTGGTCCTGCCTCCATACTCCTCTCTATAAAGTATTTTACTTTACCACTTGACTCACCTGTCCTCTTCCTAACACCTTTTGCTAGTTATATTATTTATAAAATAAATCCTTAAGCCCTTTGTGTAGACTTATGGGCCCTCAACAATTTAGTTGCAGCCTATTTTCTCCCATCCTCATCTTTTTTTTAATATACCTTTCTACAGAGTACATGTGCCATATTATTTATAATTTCCACACTCCTTGACCTTGCGCATCATGGCCCCTGTTCCTAGAATGCCAGTACTGCTCTTCAAAATCTGACTCATTCCACAAATGTTCACCTCCTTCATGAAGCTTTTCAAATTTATATTCTCTCCTATAACTCTACCCCAAGTCAGAATTTTCTGTTTTCCATACCTTGTTTTTTGCATTCAAGTTAAAGTTTCTCCCTAGTTTGAAATATAATTAGTTTCCATGCCTCTTTTAGCCACAAGATTGATTTTACTAATTCTTACTAACTTTAGATTGCCTGACAGCACCAGCACAGTACTTGTTTGTAGTAGGTAGGAATATTTGCTTAATCGAACTGACTGACTGGTATACAGATTATCTTTGCCAGTGTGGAGCAATATAGTTTTATTATCCCCTGTTGGAAATGCACTTATGGCCAGAAAGGCCTTAGAGATCATCTAATCTGTCTTTCTGTTAAAAGGTAAGAGATCTCAAGACAGAAAAGTTAAGGTCCTGTAAATACTTCATAGCCAAGCCAATCCTAAAATTCGTTTTTTTTTTTTGATAACCAGACCTTTTGTATTGTATCATTTCACATAGAAATAAACTCGTAAAGAATGAGTAAAAAAAGTTGTATTATAATTAATAGTATTATTTCTTGGGTGCATTCATAGGTAGGTCTATGTAACTTCTAAGATGTAGACATCCGACTTAGAAATAATTTTAAGACATAGCCAGTTTTGTGAGGATGGTGAATGCATTTCTCCATAGAATACAAACTATATTCATTCATTTATTTACTAGGAGGTATTTAACATTTGTTATATACCTGTAATTATTCTAAACACTTGGAATAAAGAGATAAGCACACCAAACCAAGTCCTTGCCTCCATGATACTTTTAGCATAGAAGAACATTGTAAATAATCTTATTATTGACCAACATCAGTTATTCTGGGTCATTAGATTCAATTTACAAATGTTTCTTTTAGTAATTATATAAGCATTTATAGTTGTTTTGCAAACTTCTGTTCAAGCTATAATGAATTTTAGGGATATGTGTATTTAAGGAAATGCCAGTGAGCTTCTAAAGGAGGTCATGTAAGGAAAGTGGAGGAAGTTATTTAAATACCTGAATTTGGAGCCAGCAATAAACATTTATTAAATGCATCCAATGTCATGAGGACCTAATAACTGATAATTTAGCTTAGATACTTAGTAAATGTTAACTAAAAAAATTTGCAGTTAACAATTTAATTCCACTAACTTACTTATATCCAGTAGGTACCAAATATTACTTAGACAGTGGAGATAACAGAATAAGCAAGACATATTCTCAAGATTTTAAGAGTAATAAAGGAAATAACAAGTTAACAAGTATAATATAAAGTGATGATAATGGTAACGGCTGTAATACATGCATAGTGCTCACTATATTCCCAGCATTTTTCTAAGCACTGTCCATATATCAATTATTCACTTTGCTCTCAAAACAACATATGAGGAAATTATGTTAATTCTTCTCATTTTATAGATGAGGAAACTAAGGCATGAAGAGGTTAAATTACTCAACACAGATCACACAGCTAGTGATAAGTGTGTTAGAAGTTTATACAGTGATGTAAAGGGTGGTATGGGAACTGAAAGGAGGGACACCTAATTCAGTGTGGGAGGCTTGAGAAAAGTATGCAGAAGAATGGCACTTGAATTAACTGGCTATTCTTGTAAATAAAATAAGTAATCATTATGGTTTTCTGGAGTAGCCAAAATATTTGTCTTAAACTGTCTTTTCAAAAACTGTATTCCTTCTAAATATAAAACACAATTTGAATTAGAATTTAAGTTGATTTTAGTTTTATTGAAGTTGATAATAGTTCACCATGAAGGATTTGATGTAGTTTTAAATGATTTGGTAGATAAGCTTAAGCTGATCACAGATACCAACAGGCTGCTTATAAGCTAGTTCATTAAGTACTTTTTGGCTCCACTGACTGAAGGCAACTGTGCTGTATCACCTACTGAATTCCCTCAGCATGGCAGGGTCTAACAATTTCAAGTGACCAAATGTCCATCTTGTGTCTAGCAGTCTTGATTCTTTCTTTGACTTATGTGATTTACAGGATTGAAGACAACGACTCCAGGGCCAAGTCTTTCCCAAGGCTTATCAGTCAGTGAAAAACAAAGGCCAAGTGCCCCAGTGGATGCCATGACATATGTAGCTGACACAGAATCAGAGCAAGCAGATACATGGTAAAGCTTCATTGTTAACAAACTATTATTATTCTATTAATAAATTAATACTATATTCAAAAGGCATTCAGTGCCTTTATCAGGTCATCTCTTGGGAGATAAATCGTGGGAGAGTGGGATACCAGGGGACATATTTTAGGACAGAGAACAGCAAACTTTCTATGAAGGACCAGAGAGTAAATATATTTGGCTTTGTGGGCCATTGATCTCTGTCACAGCTACCCAACTCTGCCATGTGACATAAAAGCAGCCATAGACAACAAATGAATGAGTGTGGCATTCCAATAAACCTTCATGTACAAAAACAAGTGGCAGGCCAGATTTTGCCTGTAGAACATAATTCACCAATCCTCGTGATTAAGTTTTTTTGTTCCTTGCAAATGTGCATAGAAGACTAAAGAGTTATACCACTTTGTGACGGTTGAAATAAACTTGTATTATATGATGTTTCCTGTATTTGAAGAATGCTTACAATTTTGCATATACTTTATTTACCTGGCTATCTAAATAATTATGTTTAAAATAATTTATGTTTGTTGATGAAGATAATTTTTTAGTGCTTCTCTATTTCGAGAATTTTTTTTGAGAGCAAGGATAGCTCATTTGTATTCTATAAGAATTTTCATTTAAGACACTATATTTTGTTTTAAATAATCCAGAATGATTATATTAAAAGATACTTAGATATCACTATATTAGACCATATTTAAATTTTTATTGCATCTATACTTTAAAATGTTGAGGCCAGATACAGCTTTTTAAAAAGCAGCTATTAATGTCTTAAAAGTCACTTGAATGATAGCCTTGTTTTTCTGTGAAATAAGAGTAACAAAGGTAGTACATACTTAACCCTGCGTTGTAGAAGGCTCTGTGTGTGTGTGTTTAAAATTTTTTTTGGTAATCTAGACCAATAGAGACTCATCTGGCTGGGGTATAACTGATCTAAAGTGATCTAAACATGTGATGTATACGATACTAGAATAATGGAGATTGTTTTTTTCTGATTTCCCATTTTTCAAAAAAATTTTTTTGCATAGAAATAATTTTAAAATCTTAAAGCAAAAATTACCTAGGATTATCATGTAGTTTAATTTGTAATAGGATACTAGGTTGATATTCCAAGTGTGTTTGGCAGTTTGTTCATAGTAGAGCATGCCTGATGTGATGTAGGTGATGAAGGAAAGTATCATTCTTCTTCACAGAGCTTTGATGACAAAGGAGCTACTTTCTTAGAGTAAAATGTATTTGTTGAATTATCTAAAAATGACTATGTTCTTAAAGCCATATTAAAGTAGTACTATTTTAAAGATTTTGTTTCTGGAAAATTGCTGTAAACTTGTTTACCTTGCATTCTTTTCTTTTGCTACAGTATGGATTTGAGTGAAAGGCCAGAAGGAATCAAAATCTCCAGAATGGAAGAAAAATTCACAATGCCTTCTCAAAAAACATCCACTGAAAAGGAACCCTCCAAAATAAGCTCTAATAATAATAATAATGTAGTATCAAATAGTCTAGTGAGGATGAAAATCCCAAACTATCAGCTTTCACCAACTAAACTCCCAGATGTAAATAAAAGTAGAGATCAGGCTTTTCAGAAGACCAACTCCATCAAGAATTACTTTCAGCCATCTACCAAAAAAAGGTACATTTTAAATAATAACTGTCTCTTAAGAATATTAATGTTATATGATTGTAGAATGATATATAGTCTGTGCTCTGCTTAAGTATGCTTCTTTGGAAAGCTGTGACACTGTGACCTTATTATCTCTAAGAAATATCCAAACCTGTTCCTTCACTAAGGTCATTAAACTTTCCCTCGTCTTTTTTGTTCTATACCTTAGTTTATCTGTTGTTTATTTGCCAAACTTTCCCACACCTGAGTTCTTTCTGCCTACCTGTTCCCACTTCTCTTACTTTCTCTAGGACCATACGTTACAAATAATGCTCTCAATTTCTGTCACCTTTAATATCTTCTGGGTTCTTTTCTTGTATATTCAGCTCTAGCTCACTTATTTTTTAAAACCTTGTCTTAGTTTCTCCCTCTTGCCACTGCCATTTGTCTTTTACAATTACTTATAAAACATCTCAAAAAAGATGATTGTTATTTCTTTCATTTCTGGATGAAATATTTTCTTAATATTTCATGTTGACATGACAACCTTGAAAGTATCCATTGATACAGTTGCCATCTCCGGTGGTCTTTTGGTTAACATTCAGCTCTTGAACCTTAGTCCTCCTTGTAGTCTTTTCTCAGTTTTATGGTAGTACCTTGTCTTGGTTTGTTTGCCTGTCTGACTTTCCCCTTAACCCCCTTGAGGACTTCTTCCTGCTACTGCACCTTCAGGGTTTCCTCCTGACTTTATTACAGATGATCAGTGTATTTGTTCCTAACTTATCCTTTAAGCTTCATTTCTGTTTTCCCATAGGAACTTTCTGCTGTTTTCCCAAAAATTAGGCCTAAAACCTTTTCTCCACTGTCACTTAGTCAAAATCTTTGACTTTTTATTGTGTCTTTGTCAGTAGTTCACTTAGTCAAAATCTTTGACTTTTTATTCTCTGCCTCCCCAAAATAGTAGCATTGATTCTTATTTTCAGTGTTTGATTCTTCCCTTTCCAGGTGTTTGTGTGTCAACTCTCTAGTTCAAACTCTGACCACCTAAATTATTAGAAAAACCTCTTGATCAGTCTGTTCAGTACCCTGACATTAAAATATCACCTTGACTGTTATACTTTAGCATGAATCCAGTAAACTCCTGGGGAGCAGACACCAAGTTTTTGTATCCTCTGTAGACCTTAGTACAGTTTAAATGAATGAAGTATTCAGTACT
This sequence comes from Smutsia gigantea, assembly GCA_032199065.1. Lineage (NCBI taxonomy): Eukaryota > Metazoa > Chordata > Mammalia > Pholidota > Manidae > Smutsia > Smutsia gigantea. The sequence continues at coordinate 75,867 of JAVSCE010012734.1, read as the reverse complement.
TAATGAATGAAATAGTATTGTATAGAATGCTCTTAGTCATATACTCATATTTTAGTTGCAGTGCATAGGCTGTGCTATATTTCTGGATTTACCCACTCTGTCTTATCTTGAATCCAACTCTCATTAACCCATTAGCTTTATTCCTAGAGTAGTATTTCCCTACCCATAAATTCCTTACATTATAAAGTAAGCTTCTGTTTCCTATCAAGTCCTTTATATTTTTGTATTTTTCTACCTTTTTCCTCCACATCGGTCTATCAACTACTGCTGCTTAGGCATATTTTATTGTTTTAGCATAGGGTTGATTAGTCCTGTCAAATGATAGAGTATATATGAATTATATGCTGTTTTCAGATGTCTATTTTTTAGGTCCAGCGACATTGTTAATAAAATCAAGAATATTGTGAATTAAATGGGGGGAAGGTGAATATTGCCAGTCGAAAAAATCCTTAGCTGTGTTTATTTTGTTTTCTTTCTCTCCTTTTCTAAATCTAAGGGAAAGGGATGAAGAAAATCAAGGAATTTCTTCATCTAAATCAGCAAGAATAGAAATGTCCTGTTCTCTTTTAGAACCAACACAACCTGCTACACCCTCAATTTGGAACATGAAGGAGCAGCATCTATCTCAGAATGAGCCTATTGGAAAAAAAACAGATAACTTATTTACACATACAGATTTAAAATCCACTGTGAACAATTCTGCCAATAAATCTCTTTCTACAGAAAAAAGAAAAGAAATTGATGATTTGGTCCTAGAAAATGAAGTATTGGAACAGTTATTCAAGAACACAAAACCAGAGTTAGAAATTGCAGTGAAAGTTCCAAAACAAGAGGATGGTGTCAATGTTAGAAAAAGGCCAAGATTGGAAATAGAAACAAATGGCACTTTTAATGATGAGGTAATATCAGAAAGTAACAAAATATCTGTAAGTACAATTTTTTTAATCAGAAGTATTGCAAATAGAAACTTAGAATGTTAAAAAGTACTTCGGATATTGGTATTGATGTGTGAGCACCCATTATGTTTTCTTTGTGAAAAGCAGTATCTTCAACACCCAGTATTAAGTATAAGAATTTGTTGGGGGTTTAGGTGAATGTTAAAAACACAGTGATTCTTTGACAGTAAATAATAAATGATAAGTAAAAACTATTATTCATGATTGTTTTAATAGATTTCTAGGCTGTACAATGTATTATATCAGACATTTTGGCCATGAAGATAAGATTAGGAGATGCCTTAATAGAGTAAACAGCACAGAAACATGAAGATGTTAGTAAAATAAAGTATCTACTAATAAACTTCTAATTTAAAACATATGTAATATCACTAGGAATTTTTATTTTCATTTTGATCTTTAATGTTCTATCCTGTTTTCTTGAATGTTGGTCATTTTGTTATAGCTGCTTTGACCTAAGAAAACGCTTCAGATTATTTCATATTTTACACATCATTAAGTTGCCTATGTAGATGGCTGCTAGATAAATACAGGACTAAGTAAAAGGATAAGGATTATGTAACTGGAAGGTTCTACTATCAATAAGCATTTGTTGAGAACTTAGTGTGTATCAAGCACTATATAAATCTGTAAGTACTATTGAAAAAACAAAGTTTATGTTCTACTTATTCTATTTATTGGCTTCTTCATATGAGGGAGGGAATCCTCATTATTTATTTCTTGAGTGAATACTGATGCCCTTTTGTGGACAAGCTGCATCAGACTCACCTGTGAGCTTTTTAAAAATACAAGTTCTGGGACTAAAGCTCCAGAGAACCAAATTTCAGTACATCCAATTTTCTTTCCAAAAAAAGTTCCCTCATTGTATTAAGAATTCCTTTGGTGTGTTTAAAAATTATAAATCAGTGTTTAAGTAAGATGTTTTGTGTTATTTTTTTCCCTTTAAAAGAAGCCCAGATTTAGGTAACCTAGGCTGCTTGGCAGTTCCATGAAATTAATTTCCTAGGTGTCTATCTTTCTATTAAAGAGATGGCACCTCTAGCCATGATGTCAACTTTTCAGGGAGGAAGAACAAAGTGGAGAAGGAACTGGGTAAAAGCCTTTCTACTTGAGTTCCTTACCACTTTTCAAGGAGCTTTCTCAGAAATCCCACTTTGGTTCTTGACCAGAAATTAGTCACTGGGCTATGCCACTCCATCTCTCACTCTCAGTCTGTGAGAGTCTAGGAAATGTTTTAAGCTTGGTACATTGCCATCCCTGACAAATTTAGAGTTCTATTAGCAGGGAAGAAAGAGAACACATACTGAGATATCTTTTAGCCAGATTGAGAACTTCCTCCACAGGGGGCACTGTTAAATCTTTGATAGGTTTAAGATTCACTGTTTCTTTACAAGGAAATTAATTGAACCAAGTGGTTTAATATATCCTGTAAGTCATTTCTGTAGCAGTTTGCACTATAGTGCAGAGCTACTTAAGTTGTTTAATGTAGCATTTGATGAAATCCAAGGGTTTATTTCCTGAGTGTACTAAATTTACATCTCTTTATGCATAAAGACGCATATTCTTCTTGCATTATGAATTTACATTGTCAGTTTAGCTCCAGGTTTTTCTGGACTGTACTGTGTTCAAGTTACTTAGTATTACAAGCATTTAGTCTTTAGGAAGTTAGGCCCTATTTATATGATTTTGGCCACATCTTGGCAAATGTATTTCCCTTGTGGTACTCTTTGCTCTTGTATTTATTTCTGATTTTTTTCTGATAAGTTTTTACTTTCTTTCTCTAGTTGTATTGTATAATTACATACTTTAATCTTTTTTTTTTAATAGCTTTTTTTCCCTCTTAAATTCTATTCGAGATTAGTCCACTGCTTACAGTGGCTGCAGTTCTGTCTGGAAATAGTTGTGGTTTTAGCCATAGAACTCTTTGATTCATCCTGTGTGCCTGCTTACTGATCTTCCTAAATACCTACTTTGCACATTCTTTAAGGGCTCATGTCACCCAAAGAATTGGGCGTTAGACCCAGACTGGGAAGGATAAGAAGTGAGCACCATATACCAATGATACAGGAAACATTAAACAGTCTTTTGTGGACCTGAAAAGACTTTGCATTTAATAGCCATGGTTTACATCAATATAGTGCTATCAGGGGATATAATTATTTTGTTCTATGGTTGTGTAGCATAATTTCCTTTGCCCTTATTTTACTGTTTCAGAATTTATGATGTCCTAATAAATAGGCTCCCTCTTGGAGAGGGAATAGCAATTTGTGGCACACTTTTGGATATACTAAAAATGGTAGATTGTAGAACTGCCATTTTCTGTTTTGAGACTTAAATATAGATTCTAGCACATGTGTAAGGTTTCCTAGAAACTGAAATAGAAAGTTGTTGTCTAAATACTCCTGCTAAGAGTTTGTCATTATATAAATGACAGCTGTGCCTGAGTTTTGGCTTTTGAATTTCAGTCTTCATAAAATGCAAACGTAAGTCAGCATCCTTGTTAACATTATACTTCTTAATAGTACCCACTGTGTACAGAGTATCTCTTCCTCACCACATTTTACCCTGCTATTCTAAATTAAGGTTTTCTCCTCTCATAACCATAGCAACTCTCAAAGCCCAATAGTAATAGCTTCCAATAGCTACCACTTGCTAGATACCATCATTCTATTTACAGTAACCCTGCAGGGAAGTAGTACTATCCGCATGAACATATCAGGAAACTGACAGTGGGAGATGTTAAGTAACTTGCCAAGGTCACTGAGCTGGGTTTTGATGCTAGGATAAAAACGCAGGTCTGCCCTGTGTTTATACTGGCATAATAAGTGAGTTAAGTTAGACGGTTAGATAGTAAAGAAGCTGCCCTCAAACCTTCTGTAACCAAGAGTCCAAAGCCTACAATGGCAATAAGTATATATCTATCAATATCGCCCTAAATGTAAATGGACTGAATGCACCAATCAAAAAACATAGAGTCACTGAATGGATGCATCTATATGCTGCCTACAAGAGACTCACTTCAAACCCAAAGACATACACAGACTAAAAGTGAAGGGATGGAAAAAGATGTTTCATGCAAACAATAGGGAGAAAAAAAGCAAGTATCACAGTACTGGTATCAGACAAAGTAGACTTCAAAACAAAGAAAATAACAAGAGACAAAGAAGAACATTACATAATGATAAAGGGGGCAGTCCAACAAGAGGATATAACCATTATAAATATCTATGCACCCAACACAGGAGCACCTACATATGTGAAACATATACTAACAGAATTAAAGGAGGAAATAGAATGCAATGCATTCACTTTAGGAGACTTCAACACACCATTCACTCCAAAGGACAGATCAACCAGACAAAATAAGTAAGGACAAAGAGGCAATGAAAAACACATTAGAACAGATGGACCTAACAGACATCGATAGAACATTCCACCCAAAAGTAGAAGGATACACATTCTTCTTAAGTGCACATGGAATATTTTCCAGAATAGACCACATACTAGGTTACAAAAAGAGCCTTAGTAAATTAAAAAAGATTGAAATTCTACCAACCAACTTCTCAGATCACAAAGGTATAAAACTAGAAATAAATTTTACAAAGAAAACAGAAAGGCTCACAAAAACATGGAGGCTTAACAAAATGCTCCTAAATAATCAATGGGTCAATGACCAAATTAAAACAGAGAACAAGCAATATATGGAGAGAAATGAAACAACAGCATAACACCCCAACTTCTGTCGGACACAACAAAGGCAGTTCTAAGAGGAAGTATATAGCAATCCAGGCCTATTTAAAGAAGAAAAAACAATCCTAAATGAATAGTCAGAAATGGACAACTTTCTAGAAATACACAACCTTCCAAGGCTGACCCAGGAAGAAACAGAAAATCTAAACAGACCAATTACCAGCAATGAAATAGAATCGGTAATCAAAAAACTACCTAAGAACAAAACCCCAGACCAGATCAATGCACTGCTGAATTTTATCAGACATTTAGAGAAGACAGAATACCCATTCTCCTTAAAGTTTTCCAAAGAAAAGAAGAGGAGGGAATACTTCCAAACTCATTCTGTGAAGCCAGCATCACTCTAATACCAAAACCAGGCAAAAGACACTACCAAAAAAGAAAATTACAGACCAATATCCCTAATAAACATAGATGCAAAAATACTCAACAAAATATTAGCAAACCGAATTCAAAAGTACATCAAGAGGATCATACACCATGATCAAGTGGGATTCATCCCACGGATGTAAACATTCGAAAGTCCATCACCATCATCCACTACATCAACAAAACAGAAGGACAAAAACCACATGATCATCTCCATTGATGCTGAAAAAGCATTTGACAATTCAACATCCATTCATGATAAAAACTCAACAAAATGAGTATAGAGGGCAAGTACCTCAACATAATAAAGGCCATATATGACAAACTCACAGCCAACATCACACTTAACAGTGAGAAGCTGAAAGCTTTTCCTCTAAGATTGGGAACAAGACAGGGAGGCCCACTCTCCCCGCTTTTATTCAGCCTAGCACTGGAGGTTCAAGCCACGGCAGCCAGACAACATGAAGAAATAAAAGACATCCAGATTGATAAGGAAGAAGTCAAACTGTCCGTGTTTGCAGATAACATGGTAGTGTACATAAACTCCAAAACTACTAGATCTAATATCTGAATTCAGCAAAGTTGCAGGATACAAAATTAATACACAGAAATCTGTTGCATTCCTATACACTAGCGATGAACTAGCAGAAAGAAATCAGGAAAACAATTCCATTCACAATTGTATCAAAAAGAATAAAATACCTAGGAATAAACCTAATGAAGGAAGTGAAAGACCTGTACTCTGAAAACTACAAGACACGCTTAAGAGAAATTAAAGAAGACACTAATAAATGGAAATTCATACCATGCTCTTGGCTAGGAAGAATTAATATTGTCAAAATGGCCATCCTGCCTAAAGCAATCTACAGATTCAATGCAATCCCTATCAAAGTAGGAACAGCATTCTTCAACGAACTGGAACAAATAGTTCTAAAACTCATATGGAACTGAAAAGACATCGAATAGTCTAAGCAATCCTGAGAAGGAAGAATAAAGCAGGGAGATCTCACTTCCCAACTTCAAGCTCTACTACAAAGCCACACTAATCAAGACAATTTGGTACTTGTACAAGAACAGACCCAGAGACCAGTGGAACAGAACAGAGAGTCCAGATATTAACCCAAGCATATATGGCCAATTAATATATGATAAAGGAGCCATGAATATACAACAGAGAAATGACAGCCTCTTCAACAGCTGGTGTTGGTAAAACTGGACAGCTACATGTAAGAGAATGAGAATGGTTACTGTCTAGCCCCATACACAAAAGTAAACTCGAAATGGATCAAAGACCTGAATGTAAGTCATGAAACCATAGAACTCTTAGAAGAAAACAGGCAAAACTCTCTTGAATATAAACATGAACAACTTCTTCATGAACATATCTCCCTGGGCAAGGGAGACAAAAGCAAAAATGAACACATGGGACTATATCAAACTAAAAAGCTTCTGTACAGCAAAGAACACCATCAGTAGAACAAAAAGACATCCTACAGTATGGGAGAATATATTCAGAAATGACATATCTGATAAGGGGTTGACATCCAAAATATATAAAGAGCTCATGCACCTCAAGAAACAAAAGCAAATAATCCAATTAAAAAATGGGCAGAGGAACTGAACAGACACTTCTCCAAAGAAGAAATTCAGACAGCCAACAGGCACATTAAAAGATGCTGCACATTGCTAATCATCAGAGAAATGCAAATTAAAACCACAGTGAGATATCACCTCACATCAGTTAGAATGGCCAACATCCAAAAGACAGACGACAACAAATGTTGGCAAGGATGTGGACAAAGGGGAACCCTCCTTCACTGCTGGTGGGAATGTAAATTAGTTCAACCATTGTGGAAAGCAGTATGGAGGTTCCTCAAAAAACTCAAAATAGAAATACCATTTGACTCAGGAATTCCACTACTAAGAATTTACCCTAAGAATGCAGGAGCCCAGTTTCAAAAACACATATGCACCTCTATGTTTATTGCAGCACTATTTCCAATAGCCAAGAACTGGAAGCAACCTAAGTGTCCATCAGTAGATGAATGCATAAAGAAGTTGTACAAATACACAATGGAATATTATTTAGCCATAGGAAGAAAACAAATCCTACCGTTTGCAACAACATGGATGGAGCTAGAGGGTATCATGCTCAGTGAAATAAGCCAGGCAGAGAAAGACAAGTACCAAATGATTTCACTCACCTGTAGAGTATAAGAACAAAGGAAAAACTGAAGGAACAAAACAGCAGCAGACTCTCAGAACCCGAGAATGGACTAACAGTTACCAAAGGGAAAGGGACTGGGAAGGATGGGTCAGAAGGGAGGGATAAGGGGATTAAGGGGCATTACTATTAGCACACATAATGTAGGGGTGGGGCACGGGGAAGGCAGTATAGCACAGAGAAGACAAGTAGTGACTCTACAGCATCTTACTACGTGATGGACAGTGACTATAATAGGGTATGTGGTGGGGACTTGATAATGGGGGAATCTAGTAACCACATTGCTCATGTAATTGTATATTCATGATACCAAAATAAAAAGTTACACCAATAAGGAATTGGTTTACAAGTAATAAGGGCATAAAATGGAAAAAAAAAAAGGTCTGCCCTAATATTTTGGCTGTTCCTTTTGTCAGCATTCTCAGAATATCATTCATTCATTTATTTTGTTATGCTAGGCTGTGGGCATACTAACAGGGAAGGGAGTTGAGAGAGTAACTTCAACAGATGCCTTTCGAAGGTAGAATTTCTGGGACTTGGTGACTGAATCAATATGAGAAATGGAGAGGAAAGACTATAGGATAATTTCCAAGTTTATTTCCCAAGTGTTTGGGTGTATTATAGTTTGAATGTCTGAGACAGGAAGTAAAAACTTGCTCAAGAGGCTGAGCAAGTTTGAGGGAGTAGGCTAGGGAGAAGGTGTCGGGAATAAAATGTTCTGATTGTGATAACAACTTCCAGTGAGTGATGTATACGAAAGTACTCAGTAAACAGGCACATGGGAGACTTGGAATATACCTTTTTAATCTTACTATTGGTAAATAAGAACACTAATTGTCTTTAGTCCTTAAGCAAACAAAAAGCGTATTTGTTTTTCTGTTCTTTCTTTCCAATTCTCTTATTAAATAATTTTTCTGAATTTTTATTCACCAAATCATTGGAAATTTGATGTAAAACAATATGCCCCCCTATTGTCTCCAAAGGGATTGTAGTTTTACTGAAAGTATTGGAAAGCCATTTATATAATATGCTTTTGTCCAAAACATGGTTTCAATATGTAGATGTGAAGGATAGTATATATACAAGGCAGTCTTCAGTTTATTGCAGATAATACTTGAACAATTAAAGTAACTGTTTTCTTGGTTTAAGGGTGAAAAGTCAATTTACACATAAATTTAGATAGAATACTTTAAAAGTATTTTTATTTTTGACTGAAAACCATGAAGAAATATGGAAAATTAAGAAAAACAGCAATTTGATTTTCCTGTTGTCTTCAGATAACTAATATTGAGATACTTTGTTTTTTAAATCTTATTTTGTAAACTTGGAATCACAATGCAATTGTATAGCCACTTTATTTACTTATATTATCATTTTTCATATTGTTAAATATTCTTTAAGTATGCAACTTCTATGAATTTAGATTTCTTCCAATTCTTTGCTCTTGTAACTCATTCTACAGTGTATTTTTCTACATATATTTCTATTCTCATCTCATAGTTTCTCTAGAAAAGTTACTGGAAAGTCAAATAACTGGGTCAAGTGCATGAATATATCTAAGGTTTTCAGAAAGGAACCATTTTATAACTCCTATGAACAACATTTTTTTCTTTAGCAAGAAAATGAAATTGGGAAGAAATGTGAGCTCAAGAAAGATTCACTATGGTCAACTAAAGAACTGTCTGTGAGGAAATTTTTATTTATTTTATCTTTATAAAGATTTGACTTCCAGATCATCATCTCATCAGTTTCTGTCAGCTAACATTCTTAGGATTAAGATTTTCCTTTCTGTAATTTTGGTCTATTTCATAATTTGCCTGTTCTGGAAATGCATAGATGGTATTAATATAGTGATAAAGCAAAAAGAGTATGGCGAAAAGCCTGAGTGTAATTCCCTACCCTCTACCCTAGAGATAGGTGACCTTCAAGTCTTTATATTTATGAACCCCAAGTCTTTTGTTTATAAAATCAGTTTGACATTTCCTAATAGGATTGTTCTTTATATCAAATTGAGTAATGGATGTGAAATGTTTGTAAATCTAAAACAGAATACAAAAGAATTAGGTAATTGTTATTTTATTGGAGTTCCTGATTACGTTCTGTTATTATCAGATGAACCTTTTATTTTGACTTTTTCATTATTTTTTTCTTTCCATGTTGTTATCTTAGTCATGTTAGCAATTCCCTATAAATACATAGTAAAGCTGTTTAAAAACTAAGGTAGTCAGCCAGCTGTAACAATGTTGATATGTAACTAACTAGTTAATTAATAGTAACTGAAAAAGAATTTCATCCAGCAACTGGAAGGAGTCTTCAGGTTGATTTACTAACTGTTATTCTGGAATTAAAAAGTGGCTTTGAGTTAATGAGGAAGAGTGTCAGAATTAATGATCAATTTTTTTAAATTGTCAAAAATAGTAAAAGAAATAAATTACTGAAAATCCAAGGGTACATGAGAACTTGTAGGACAGATTGTAAAATAATTTCATTGAACAGTATGCAAAGTTCAGGTACCAGAAATAAACTTTTTTAAATTATTTTTTCACGTGTTTGAACTTCTTTTCTGTGGGCCTGTAAATGACAAGTAATTTTCCTTTTCCGTCTTATTTCTTCTTATCTATCCACCTTAATCCCATTTAAGAACAATGATGAACTTCTCGATGATGGTCAGATGCTCCCAAGGAAGGTGTTACTGACTGAGTTTAGATCACTGGTGGTCAATAACTCTACCTCCAGAAGTGCATCCAGTGTAAATGATGATTATGGTCAACTAAAGAACTTCAAGAAATTCAAAAAGGTATTTATTCGTACAAGAGGGCAGTGTTTGAAATGCTTTTAGAAATACTGTTGATGCTAAATAGTAATAAAAGCATTCATGTTGAAAACTGATGCTATTTCTTCTGCTTAAAAACAGTTAAAATTACTCTAGAAGGACATGAACTACTGGTTTATGAATATATGGAACACCTAGAATGAAACCAACTTCATTAAGACTGAATTCTTTAAAGGGTGCTCTTTACCTGGTTCTCCCTGCCTTAAGCAGCAGGCCTTTGGCTATATTGACTGGGTCCTTCTCCCAATTCTTAACATTGATCTATGACTACCTGAAGGAATTCTTTAACTCGAATTTATCAAGATAACAGATTGTTGAAAGTAATTGAGTACATTAAATTATGAAAACTAGGCATTTTATTATTATATGTATTGAAGAACAAAATGTAAATACGTACACTGAATATTACCATCAGTCCTGAGTTTTACCTCCTTTAGGAACCGATAAGATACTTAATTTCATCAGTGTAGTTAAAAGAATATTTCTGATACCGTCTGTATTCTTTTGCTGTCTATTCTGGGATATTTGCTTCTTACACCATACCTACCATTGATTGCTAACTTTTGCTTATGCATTTGATTAGAATACAGTAATTCTTTCGAAAGTGATTTCTTTGAAAGACTGCTTTTCTCTGGAATATGACCTATATGATTCTTTATGTGACAGTGAGGTGGTGTAGCTTTTTCTCTCTGCAAGCTACCATTAACTTTCCTTTATTAAATTAGTTTTCTGCCTGCTGTGACAATATCTAAAGGCTTCTGAACTCCAAGAAGAATCTCGTCTACTTAGAATGGAAGATGGAAATATCTCCCCCTTACACAGCACCCACTTACTTTTTCCCACCCAACAGCTATGGCTCATGAGTGGCACAAGGGCATGGTTACTTCATGTTCAGTATATGTTACAAAAATCTCATTGTTAAATCAAAATTCAAAAGATATACTATTTTTTTAATTAATGAGGTTACCAAAGAAAAGCAGTATTCCTGTTGGCACAGAAATGGTGAAGAAGTATGAAATAGTACACACTTCTGGAAAGTAGTTTGGAAAAATTTTAAACTCTTAAAAATAGTAATATCCTTGACTAAGGAATTTCTTCAAGAATATAAAAGAAATTCAAACTAAAATTTTTATGGAAAGATGTTAAACTGGATTGCCTCTAGTGAAAGAATTAGTCTGAGTTTTTCTTTATAGGCCCCAATCAATGAGGTGGCTCTATTTGTACTTCTAAAGTACTTTAAAAATGCTGTTTAATGATGAAAACTAACTTGAAATTCCATTTCCATTTTATATATTGAAATTTTAGAAGTATGTCCCACAAATATTAAGGATTTATTATGTACTCAATACAGTATTACCAGTGTGCTTAGTATGCCTTTTCACATATTTTTTTTAGCATCTCTTTGTAAAACAATTAAAATTTCAATTAAGAATATAGACTGTTGCAGTCTCTAACATCTCTTGCTTAGGGTATCTGTAAATTTTTGAAAGCTTTGAGACTTAAATTTTCTTTAAATACTAGAAAGAGCTTAAGCGTTGAAATCTTTCTTTCTGTTTTTTGTTTTTTTTTTAGCCACCAATAGCCGTGGTTATCTGCCATTTATTAATTTTTTTATTAAAATATCATTGATATACACCCCTATGGTGGTTTCACATAAACAATACTGTGGGTTTCAACATTCATGCATATTATCAAGTCCTCCACCCCCACCCCACTGCAATCACTGTCCATCACTCTCCATGCTGTATTGCCTTCCCCGTGACCTACCTATAATGTGAGTGCTAATTATAATGCCCCTTTATCCCCTTCTCCCACTGTCCACAGCCCCTTTCCTTTGGTAACTGATAGTCCCTTTTTGGAGACTGTGAGTCTGCTGCTGTTTTGTTCCTTCAGTTTTGCTTTGTTGTTATGCTCTACAAGTGAGTGAAATCATTTGGTACTTGTCTTTCTCCACCTGGCTGATTTCACTGAGTGTAATACCCTCTAGTTCCATCCATGTTACTGCAAATGGTAGGATTTGTTTTCTTTCTATGGCTGAATAATATCCCACAGTGTATATGTACGTACCACATCTTCTTTATCCATTTATCTACTGATGGACACGTAGGTTGCTTCCATATCTTGGCTATTGTAAATATTGCTGCAATAAACATAAGTGTGCATATGTCTTTTTGAATCTAGGATCTTGTTTTCTTCGGGTAAGTTCCTAGGAGTGGAATTCCTGGGTCAAATGGTATTTCTATTTTTAGTTTCTTGAGGAACCTCCATATTGCTTTCCACAATGGTTGAACTAATTTACATTCACCAACTGTGCAGGAAGGTTTCCCTTTCTCCGCATCCTTGCCAGCATTTGTTGTTTCTTGTCTTTTGGATGTTGGCCATCCTAAATTGTGTGAGGTGATATCTCATTGTGCTTTTAATTTGCATTTCTCTGATGATTAGTGATGTGGAGCATCTTTTCATGTGCCTGTTAGCCATCTGAATTTCTTTGGAGAAGTGTCTGTTCAGATCCTCTGCCCATTTTTTAATCGGGTTATTTGTTTTTTTGGGTGTTGAGGAATGTGAGCTCTTTCTATATTTTGGATGTTAACTCTTTATCAGATAAGTCGTTTATAAATATATTCTCCCATACTGTAGGATGCCTTTTTGTTCTGCTGATGGTGTCCTTTGCTGTACAGAAGCTTTTTAGTTTGATATAGTCCCATGTGTTCATTTTTGCTTTTGTTTCCCTTGCCCGGGAGATATGTTCATGAAGAAGTTGCTCATGTTTATATTCAAGAGAGTTTTGCCTGTTTTCTTCTAAGAGTTCTATGGTTTCATGACTTACATTCAGGTCTTTGATCCATTTCTAGTTTACTTTTGTGTCTGGAGTTAGACAGTAATCCAGTCTCATTCTCTTACATGTAGCTGTCCAATTTTGCCAACACCAGCTGTTGAAGAGGGTGTCATTTCACCATTGTATATCCATGGCTCCTTTATCATATATTAATTGACTGTATATGCTTAGGTTAATATCTGCACTCTCTATTCTGTTCCCCTGGTCTCTGGGTCTGTTCTTGTGCAAGTACCAAATTGTCTTGATTAGTGTGGCTTTGTAGTAGAGCTTGAGTTTGGGAAGTGAGATGCCCCCTGCTTTATTCTTCCTTCTCAGGATTGCTTTGGCTATTCGGGGTCTTTTGTGGTTCCATATGAATATTAGAACTATTTGTTCCAGTTTGTTAAAGAATGCTGTCAGTATTTTGATAGGGAGTGCATTGAATCTGTAGATTGCTTTAGGCAGTGTGGCCATTTTGACAATATTTATTCTTCCTATCCATGAGCACGGGATGTATTTCCATTTATCAATGTCTTCTTTAATTTCTCTGAGTGTCTTGTAGTTTTCAGGGTATAGGTCTTTCACCTCCTTGGTTAGGTTTATTCCCAAGTATTTTATTCTTTTTGATGCCTTTGTGAATGGAATTGTTTTTCTGATTTCTCTTTCTGCTAGTTCATCGTTAGTATATAGGAGTGGATTTCTGTGTATTGATTTTGTATTCTGTAACTTCACTGAAATCAGTTATTCTAGTAGTTTTTTGGTGGAGTGTTTAGGGTTTTTTATGTACAGTATCATCTCATCTGAAAACATGACAGTTTAAGTTCTTCCTTACCAATCTGGATGCCTTTTATTTCTTTGTGTTGTCTGACTGACAGGGATAGGACCTTCAGTACTCTGTTGAATAGAAGTGGGGAGAGTGGGCACCCTTGTCTTGTTCCCAATCTTAGAGGAAAAGTTGTCAGCTTTTCAGTTTTAAGTATGATGCTGGCTGTGGGTTTGTCGTATATGGCCTTTATTATGTTGAGGTACTTGCCCTCTGTACCCATTTTGTTGAGAGTTTTTATCATGAATGGATGTTGAATTTTGTCAAATGCTTTCTCAGCATCTATGGAGATGATCATGTGGTTTTTGTCCTTCTTTTTGTTGATGTGGTAGATGATGTTGATGGATTTTCAAATATTGTACTACCCTCACATCTCTGGAATAAATACTACTTGATCATTATGGATGATCCTTTTGATGTATTTTTGAATTCGGTTTGCTAATATTTTGTTGAGGATTTTTGCCTCTGTCTTCATTAGGGATATTGGCATGTAATTTTCTTTTTTTGTGGTGTCTTTGCCTGGTTTTGTTATTAGAGTGATGCTAGCCTCCTAGAATGAGTTTGGAAGTGTTCCCTCCTCTTCTACTCTACAGTTTTTCATAGTATTCTCTAATAATTCTTTGTATTTCTGTGACGTCCACAGTGATTTTTCCTTTCTCGTTTCTGATTCTGTTGATGTGTGTACAACTCATACACTTTTTTTCTTGATTAATCTGGCTAGGTGTTTATCTATTTTGTTTATTTTCTCAGAGAACCTGCTCCTGATTTCATTGATTCTTTCTATTGTTTTATTCTTCTCCATTTTCTTTATTTTTTCTCTGATCTTTATTATGTCCCTCCTTCTACTGATTTTGGGTCTCATTTGTTTCTCTTTTTCTAGTTTCATTAATTGTGAGTTTATACTGTTCATTTGGGATTGTTCTTCTTTCTTGAGATAAGCCTGTATTGGTGCATTCCACAAGTTTTGGGGTGTTGAGTTGTTTTAATTTGGTCATTGATCCATTGATTATTTAGGAGCATGTTAAGTCTCCATGTGTTTGGGTGCTTTTTTGTTTTCTTTGCATAATTTTTTTCTAGTTTCATACCTTTGTGGTCTGAGAAGGTGGTTAGAACAATTTCAGTCTTTTTGAATTTACTGAGGCTCTTTTTGTGGCCTGGTATGTCATTGCCTCTGTCTCCTTACTTATTTTCAGTCTGGTTGATCTGTCTTTTGGAGTGAGTGTTGTGTTGAAGTCTCCAAACTTTGAGAACTTTAAAAAATATAATACTTTAATTCATAATGTGTTTTCACCTTGAGTTGCTTTAATTGCTAGATGATGAGCTAAGGCCATTTTTTAATAAAAGCTCCAGATTAAAAATCTTAAGTCTTAGTGTATAAATTCTGGGTATATCTAAATCCTGTGTATAGTAGAAGCAAAAAATCAGGGCTCAAACAGATGGGTCTGAATAGTTACTGCTCTCTTTCTATTATTTATGAGATACAAATATCTTGAGCACTTACACATGATTTAAAATCTTTGCTTTTTTAAAGCTTTGATGTTGCTGTATTGTAGGAGTTCTTTATGTATAGTTCTTTGATTGGTAATACATTTAACCTTAATACCTTTAACAGGTCACATTTCCTGGAGCAGGAAAACTTCCACACATCATTGGAGGATCAGATCTAATAGCCTACCATGCCCGGAAGAATACTGAATTAGAAGAATGGTTAAAGCAGGAAATGGAGGTGAGTAGGAAGTGAGGCCCAGTAACTTGTTTGATTTGCCTTTTGGTCCCTCGTGCCTTTCTTCGAGCAAATTCTTCTTACAACCAACCTTAAGATAAGTTACCTAAGGTCAGTCATTCAGAAAAATTCCAGAGTTGCAGAGCATTAAGATTAATTTGAACCTTTCCATAACACTTGTTTAAGGGACTTCTAGATTTATTAATTTAAAAAATAAGACCTAAACAAATTAAGTTTATGTTCTAACATAAAGGAGAATAAAGAGATTTAACCCAGAAAATTTTTAAAGAAAACTTAAGGATAACAATTAAAAACATATTCATACATTCATATGGAGGATATTACAAATATAACAATTATATAGTATATGAATAGCTTTCTAAATCTGGGAATTAGCTTTCAACGGTTTTGAGAATTTTAGAGTCGTTATTTTCTTGAATGTTTTTTTCCTGTTTTCACTAATATATTCTTATTCTGTTTAATTCTGTACCATCTTCCATAGCATTTTTCATTCCCACAAACAATGCACAAGGGTTCCAATATTTCCACATCTTCTTCAACTCTTATTTTCTGTTTTTTTGTTACTGGGTAATGGGTGTGAGATAGTATCTTGTGTTTTCAGTTTGCATTTGCCTAATGGTTATGATGTTGAGCATCTTCTCATATACTTCTTGGCCAATGTATATCTTCTTTGAGGAAATGTCTGTTCGAGTCCTGTGCCCAGTTTTAGTCAGATTGTTTATTTGTTGTTGAACTGTAAGAGTTCTTTATATATTCTGGATGTTACCCCTTATCATATGTGTGATTTGCAAATATTGTCTTCCATTCTCTGGGTTGACTTTTCACTCTGTTGATTGTATACTTTGATGCACAGAAGTTTTAAATTTTTGCTGTAGTCCCCAATTTTTTTCTTTTGTTGCCTGTGCTTTTGTTGTCATAGCCAAGAAATCATCACCAAATCCAGTGTTCAGAAAGCTTTTCCCCCATGTTTTCTTCTAAAATTTTTGTATTTTTAACTCTTTTAGATCTTTGATCCATTTTGAATTAGTTTGTATATGTGGTGTAAGGTAGAGTCTAACTTCGTTCTCTGCAGTTATGCTTTTATACTTTGGTTTAATGATGCATGAACATACTATCTTGAGGGTCAGGGGAGGGCTTTAAAACACAGCTTCAACAAATATCAGCGCTTTGCACATTTTGCTTTCCTTGTTTTTCTCTTTCTGGAGTATTCTATGGCAAATCCCATTTTACAGTTTCCTTCATATTTTTATGTCTAATGTAAACATGAATTTCTGATCAAATATGTATTATGTCAGAGTATGCTTTTCTATGTAGTTTATAGTAGGATACTTGTATAATCAATTCATATTGTCTTAAACCCTAGAACTAGCACCAGCAGCATAATTTTGATATTTGAAATTGCTTTAGAGCTTTTTAATTTTGCATACTTGCTTTATGGCATTTCTTTGATCATGTCTACAACTAATATGCTGCCTAAACCTCAGTTATAACATTGGTCTTTTAGGAAAATATGAACTGCTTTTCAGTTCTCCATTTTAGACTGGGGTTTCCAGGAACTCATTATTTGCATGTATTAACTACCTATATTTATAAACTGCTAAATGGAGAACTCACAGGAAGGATTACAAAAATATGCATCCCTCTCTCTCTCTCTCTCTCTCTCTCTCTCTCTCTCTCTCTCTCTCTCTTTTTAACTTTCTCCCTTGCTGTTTTGAGTCCTAATGGGTATTATATATAACATACTATCCACCTGATCCATAATTCCTTTAACCCCTTCTTTTCAACTGGAGAATTTAATGAAATTCAGTATAGTAAGGAACTTTTTGCTATACAGAAGGTACTATGTGGAAGTTAAGAATTGTGAAACACATAACCATTGAATTGAGAGATAATCAGAGGTTTCATCTAAGGTTACAAGTTTTCCTCTTAGTCTTTATCTGATTATCAGTGTTGCTGGAACCCAGAAGGTAGGCTCCAGATAAGTAATCTCAGCAGGCTGTTTAAAGTAGGTCTGTTAGGTAATTGGATGATAGAGATAATATCTTTTTCCCAAACTCATTTTTTACATAAATTGAATCTCAGTTCCTTTGCTGTGTATCTTAATTTTTTTTTCTATCTGTTTCATCTTTGTTTCTCTGGATTGTATTTTTGGTAATTTCTTCAGATTGTCTTCTAGTTTACTACTTCTTTCTTCAGCTCAATCTGGTTAGTATTCCATCCATCCATTGAATTTTCATTCAACCTACTGTATTTTTTTATTTCTAAAAGTCTGTTTCATTCATTCCTAAACCTTCTTGTTCCCTGTTGATATTTTTAAGCTCCACTTTTATATTCTTTGCCTAATAATACCAATACCTAAAGTGTTTGTCAGGTTTTTTTATTTGTTTTTATTTTTTGCTGTTCTCTTCATGGTGCCTTGTTTCAAGTGTATTAATTTGTGATATTTGAATGTGACAGTTTGTTTTCCTTAGAACTTAATCAGTGGGAATTCCTTGAGCTTAAGTTCAGATCTATTTCCTGGCACATCTGAATATGCCAGTCTTGTTCTACTAACATAAGACAACTTTAATCTCAGCTTGTGATTTTTTTGGATCTCCCAGGTAGTTAACATGTATTTGGACCAGAACTTTGAGTGAAAACCAGCTTGTCATAATCTTTAAGAAATCAAAAATCTTGAGTTTTTATTTCCTTCACCCTGTACCAGTGTCAAGATAAGCAAGTTTCTTTGCACTCTCCTTTTGTGTTATAGGGTTTATTACTCTTTCACCCTTTAGTGCTGGAGTCTTTAATTAGATTCCCCATCTTGGATTTTCTTTTATATCACTCATCTCCCACTAAGACATCAAATCAGAGTTGAAGTTTTTTATGGTTCGCAGATTCCCACAGGGCAGGGCTGACTGGTGCTTGGTAACCTTTCAGGGTTTGTATTTGCATTATTGTGGGTTTAAAGTAGCTTTCAGAAATTTGTTTTTGCAAATACTTTTTTAATCAAAAAATTGTTAGGAGGGTCACTCACTAAAGTAGGATGGTTAAGAATAAGGTTGTGTGCCATATTATCATTCAATATTTGCTATAAAAAATGGAAATAGCATCCTTTCTTTCTTTATTTTTTGAAAGAATAATTGGCTTTATTATTTTACAATTTGCATCCCAAAAAGTTGTGGTAGTGCACAAAAGAATGAAAAAGTTGAAATCCTAGAGCCCAGAAATTACCCGTTTAGACATTAAGTGAATAATATTCCAGACATCTTTTTATTGAGGAGTGGCAGGGATAGAGTAAAGGAAGGGTGGGAGAGAGATTGGTAGAAGAAAGTAAAACTGAAAGCATGGCTGAATTTGTGCAAAGGTTTCCTCCCTCCAAGATATTTTATTTCCTGAGATTCCTCTAAGATTAAGGAGGGAAAATACCAGATTAGAATCAGTATTTAGTTCAAACTACAAATTTCAATTTTAGATACCATTTTTGACTCCCTGCTGTGAAGAGTGAAGAAATTATTTGTACTTTCTCCATCTCCCCTTCCTCACCTTCTGACAGTCCTTTTTTTTATTATTATTATTTTTAATAAGTTTATTTTTGATATCATTAATCTACAATTAAATGAGTAATATTATGGTGATTACCCCCTTCATCAGGTCCCCCACCCCCAATCCCATTACAGTCACTGTCCATCAGCGTAGTGAGATGCCATAGAGTAGTCACTACTTGTCCTCTCTGGGTTGCTTCTGACAGTGCTTTTGTCCTTCATTTTTAGATGACTTGCATGCCTATAATATTCCTTCATAGGCTTGAAAGTCAGTGACAATCAGAATAGATTTCAGTGTTGATCGTTCTCTGTTTGTTTTTCCTGGAATACAGTGTGCTGCTTTGATTTGCTGATACAGTTCTTTTTTATTTCAAGGAACTTTCCTATCACATCTTTAAAAACACTTTAATATTTTCTGGGTTCTCTCCATTTAGACACAACCATCCATTTATTAGGTCACCTTTGTGCTCCACATCCATTTCTTCTGCATTCACTGTGGTTTTTTAGAAAAGCTCTTTAACTGTGTCAGAAATTCAGATTTCAGTTGTGTCTGGTTTTCCCTCATCAACAATATGACCTTAGATGATACATACTTCTTTAGCTGCTATTTCCTCCTATGCAGAATGAGAACAGTAATAGTACCTTTATTTCACAGACTTTTTGTGAAGATGAAGTAAGGCACTGCTTATAAACCATTTATAACAGTGGAAACAATCAGTATTAGTTACTTCTAATTTATTTAATTCTGAAATGGTGTTATTACAGTTCTGTTTGTTTACTTAGCATTTGTTCCCTTTTCATTTCATTGAGGTTTTTTTTTTTATCACCCATCTTTTTGTTCTTATTTTATTGCTTTCATGTTCTTATATATTTTATTTTTGATTTTAGGGTGATTATTTCATGACCACTAGGTTCTTTATCTGTCTTTTCAGCCTCTTTTTTTCTCCTCTGGTATGTGGAACAGCTTTGCCGTTTTCATTCATCTTGCTGCTGTTTAAAATACCCTGTTTGGCTATTCTGTTTTCTGTGAAGCATTGTGTGCCATCTTATGTAGGGCATTCTAAACCCAGTTTATGAGGCAAAAATTGAGTGTAGTCAAAATGACTTTTACCCCCTTTAGCTTGCTCATAAAGGACAGAATTATCCTGGGACCTCCATACTGTCAGTATGACATGCCCAGTCAAGGGCCCACTGTGTGCCCACAAAGGCCCACCTGGGGACTCTCAGTCAAGGAATGTAAAGGCTCAGGTGGAGCTATGTGTAGCACTTCCCTGGGATTGAAATTAAATATGTACCAGGCAGTATATCCTATCCCAGACAAGAATAACCTGGCATCTTAGGTTGTTTGCCTAAGGGTCAGGGACACCTAGAGCCTATGCCTTTGGTCATGTCAGTCACTCACCCACCTCCCTGTGCTATTAGTTCTTTCCCAGCAGTCGACCAGCAGTTGTTTTCTCTTTTCTGCTCAGGATACGTTTTCCCAAAGTTGGAGTATTACTAAGAATTCTCAGGTGTGATCTGGTCAGTTCTGTAGCACTTTTTAATGGGTTGGGGCAGTGTTAGGACTCACTTGTGTCAGTCTTTTGGTTCTTTGCATGGCCACCTTTTTGCAGTCTGTTGCATGGGATTAGGCTCTTCTCCTTGACGAATGGTGGCTGTTGGGTTTTGTTTGTTCTTGGTGGGGAGAAGTTGAGACATTAACAGGGCAGCTGCTGACTTTTTTCTTCACTTATTTCATTAGAATTAGTAGAGAGAGAGCGCCTGTGTTCTAGATTTATCTGACCAAATTCTCTTTTTGCTAGTAATTTTAAGTGTGCTAAGTAGGATTTATTCTCTTAAAGTAACAGATTGACTTTTTCTGCGTGGCTACAGCTTCTTTTATATGTTAATGTGCTCTTGTCTTCACATCTCATTTCCCTGGGTTTGCCTCAGCTATTCTTCTGTATTCCTGCCTTTTGTTCTCTTTCAGCCCCTTTTTCTCTGCTTCTATTGCAGGCCAGTCTTAGTTTTCATAATCACTGAGTTTGTTCCTGGCGTTTCCTTGAATTTTGAATATTTTCCTTCTGTGCATTAAACATAATTCTTTGAACTCTGTCCAACCTTGTTTGAATTTTGAAAGAAGGTGAGGTGTAGTTCTCCCAAGCCCTTGAAAAATGCCAGTAGTATGAAGATGTATATTTCTTAATACCATTTCACTTAATGTTTTTACTAAGATACATAAAATAAAGCTAATGGTTTCTCACTGATTTTTCTTTACTATTGCTTTTAAATTAACATCCCCTTCCAGGAAGCCTGTAAGAATATTTAGGATGATGATAAAAGCAGTTTTTTTGACAACTGCTTTATGAAAATAATGCATCTTCCCACTTATGTTCTGCTATATCTATTAGAAAATGTGAAAAGATATAATTTTGTTTTGTCATTTCACTGTATGAATAGAAAATCATTTTAGAAGTTTGAATCTCTGCAAGTTGTTCTTCTAGGCCCCTTCCAAAGACCCAGAAGCAGTGCAACAGCCTGGTGAAGAGCTGTGGCCCTTACTTAGGTAGACCTGGACAAATCCCAGTTATTCAATATGACAGCTTTTGAACTTCTGTAAATTACTTAACCTCAGTCTCTATTCCCTTACTGTTTAAAATTGGGATAATAGTGTAATAGTAATAATGAAATTATGTGAAGATTAAATTGGATTTTTTGGGGTTTTAAGGTTGTATCTGGAAATATACAGATGTAAATTCTTAACAGTAAAAGTAAACATATCTCCATTCAAGAAACTTACACACTTTTAGTTAGGATATGACACAAATTATAACAGAAGGTAGAAATTGATAAGCATCTGAGAGTTGTATAGCTGAAGTTTTGTGGGAGTTCTTCATAGCAGATCTTACTGTTAAATGAACAGGATCAGAAAGCCTTTGTTAAAGAGGTGAAGAACATATTCCCTGTCACATTGTAGACAATAATTATAGAATGAATGCATTTTGAAAGATGTTCAGGTATGGGAAGAGGAGAAAAAGGAGGTAATTTTCTGAGAAACATGAATAAAAGCATATAGGATCACAGGGTATTTATTAGGTTTTTTGTCTGTCTTTATTTTTTTTTTTAACAGTTCACTTTACACTGGAGTGTACAGGGTTCATGAAGAGGAGGGTGATTAAAAAGTTGAATGGAGCCAGATAATGAAGAGATGTTTCCATTTTAAGGGTCAGACTCAAGAGCTTCTGTTTTCTTTGGTAGAAAGGAGAAGCTGCTGAAATGTTTTGAATGGCACTTGATAGGATCATAGCTGGATTTTAGGCAGATGCACCAGCACAAGCTTTCTCCATTTCTAACTCTCACAGATGCTTTATGAGTTTAACAAGTTTGTGTTTAAAATTCATCTGTGGGTATGGTAGTTCGGCAGCAGCTTCTGAGCCCTCAGTTGGGACCTTGAGGAAAAGAGCCACATTACCTGTAGAGATGACCTGGTTGAAGGTGGGGTAAATAGTGCCTTCTCAGCCCCTTCATCAGTCATATAACTTCAGCACACTGGAATTTCATTTAGAGAAAGGGTTTTACTGCCTTTCAGAGGAGATTGGAGAAAATTAATTAGAGGACTTCTGTAATAATCTTGGCATGAAGTGAAAATGGAGAGGATCTATTGAATGGAAAAGATGTTTTGGTGGCAAGAATTCATAGACCTGATGACCCCCTGGATGTAGTTATCTCAGTGATAACTATGACCACCTATAATAACAATAGCATTTCGTTAACTATATATTAATCATTGAACAAATGTTTGAAATTGTTCATTTTGACAGGTGCAAAATCAACGTGCAAAAGAAGAATCTCTCGCTGATGATCTCTTTAGGTAAAGTTTAATTTCAGCTTTCTTACTAATCTTTGAGATGTATATAAATTTCATTTCTATTCATAGAGATTAAATATTTCTTCTGTCCTTATAAATAGACCCTTAGTCCCTTCACATAAAGACTGTTTTATTTTTAATGTATGTATTTCTTTTTACTACTTGAGCACTTCTAATTTGGGTTTATTGTATATAACTTTGAGATTTGGGGTTGATTCAGAAGTACTATATCAAGAAAATTTGTATGCAGGCATTCCTGTGCTGGGTGAATTTGGCTGATAAATTCGTGAGATTTTAAGCCCTGAGTAAAATCATGAATGAATGAGTTTTGAATTAAGTAAAATACCAATTTGTTTAGTTTTAGTTGGTACATGCATAAAAACAAGAAGCTGGACTATAGTTTCAAAGCAGGTTTTTGTGGGAGGTTTAGAGGAGTTCTAATGGGTGATTATAGTTTAATTCTGATTAAACATATTTTTAACAGTTCTGAGGCCCAACAGACCTTATTTAGGTATCAAATACTCATAAAATGCCATATTATGCCATATTATAGGTCGATATTGTTTAGGGGAGAATAACATTTTCTCAGACTTAAAGGCAGAATCAAGAAGTACAGGCACACCTTGGAGATAACTGCAGTTGAGTCTAGTAAATTTTTTGGTTTCCCAGTGCATATGAAAGTTATGTTTATACTATACTGTTGTCTATTAAGTTGAACAACAGCATTATGTCTAAAAAATGCTATCCATCATCTGAGATCTCAGCAAGTCATAATCACTGTTCACAGGTCACCATAGTATATAATAATAATGAAAAAGTTTGAAATACTGTAAGAATGTACAGAGATGATGTGAGCAGATGCTGTTGGCAAAATAGCACCAGTAGACTTCGCTTGATGCAGGGTTGCCATAAACCTTCAGATTGTAAAAAAACGCAGTGTCTTCAAAACACAGTAAAGCAAAGCATGGTAAAAGGAGGTATACCTGAACTACACTTTGAGTCTGTTGCAGCAAATTTGATTCTTTAATTTTATCATTGACAATATGAATCATTGGTGAAAATGTTGACAGATAGTGCTGATTTTTCATAAGTAGTCAAATAGGAAAATCTGGATGCCCAGCTTGTTTAATTGCTGTAGGTGAAAATTTTGTAAAGTAAGTATATTTTACATTCACAATGCTCTTTTATGGTATACATAGTATACTTTAATGGGAGGAGTGGTTTGTTTGAAAGCATACTGAAAGAATTATAAATGTGTATTTTTAAGCTCTAGTTTTCATTAGTTATTTTAATGCTTTTTCTTCTGTCAAACTATTTCTATAAGAGATTTTAAGGTGCCTTTGACAGTAATAGAGATTAGCTGACATCTGAACAGTCTGAGACAAAAATTATTTTAACTAGGAAAAAACATTTAACCTAAAGTGGCAGTAAATTGGAATCTTCCAGTTATTGCTTTCATATGACAATGTTTGTTTCTTAATAATTATTGCCTATTCTTTCTAAATAGGATAAATAATGAGATTTTTTTCTATCAGTCATTATTTTATTTAATAATCCTGTTGCTGCTTTATAAGATCATTAAAAGTAAACAAAATATAATTGCAAAGCTTAGTTTAATTAGTTCACATTATTTTTAAAACTCCGTATTTCTTTTTATATAATTATATGTGAACTAATTAAGAATAATTTTGTAGCTTACTTAAAATATAACTGAGGAAACAGACATTTGCCGTACCAGTAGCTGGGTTTTTTTTTTAAGGCAATAGTATTAATTTAAAAAGAGTTCCAATAAATTTAATAGTATTCCCAGAAGTGATAATTTCTGACAGAAATTTGAAGAATAATTATAAAAGGCTAAAGCCAAAGGAT
This sequence comes from Smutsia gigantea, assembly GCA_032199065.1. Classification (NCBI taxonomy): domain Eukaryota; kingdom Metazoa; phylum Chordata; class Mammalia; order Pholidota; family Manidae; genus Smutsia; species Smutsia gigantea. The sequence goes on along the minus strand of JAVSCE010012734.1, from coordinate 51,113 downwards.
ACATTCCTACTTTTTCCTTTTCAAACAAATCCAGACAATCTGTCACATCAAGAAAGTTGAGCACATTACCGAGGCCACAGCCTCAGCCATCCTCAGAATCGCTGTCTCTCCTCACAGGGATGGAGCACCGCACTGAGGATTACAGTGTGTTCTTGATTGGTTCCTTAGGGTTTTCCTCCAGGTCTGTCTTGATGGCTCCAGACTCAGACACTTTCCACTCCAATTCATCTATTGTCAGGTTCATGCCACCAAACACTAGAGGTCCAGTAAATTGAGCCTTGATACCATCTTCAAGGTAAACAAATGTTGTGGGCAGATTACTATCAGGATAATTGGGTATGCAGGTGGTTGAAGTAGCTTTGATAAATTTGACATCAGGAAACTTCCTGGCAAGTCCACAGGGCACAGAGGGGAATCCCTTGTTCGTAAAGGTGCAAGATGACCCACAAGCCCTCACCAGCTTTGATAACTTCTTGAATGTAATCCTTTCCTGAGATCTCCAAAACTTCTCCAAATTTATTTGTGTTTAGTTGCTTTCCACTCAGCCAGTCTCTGCTCTCTGTACCTTTCAGTAGCACGTTAGTCTTCCTCATGAAATTCGTCTTCGTTATCCTCCAGTTCTTCCAAAGTCATATCTTCATACATTTTCACAACTGACTGCTCAAGGATTCGCTGCTCCTCCTCTTCTGCCTCATTCCAATTCTTTCAGACTGTTCTTTGGGAGCAAGATGCTTTTTTTTTTGCGTAAGATGTCATTCCACTCAGTGTCTGCACTGGGGTCCTGAATCTTGTCTCAGATTGTTCAACCTGGCTGGCCATGGTGCCACCACCCTCTATTTTAATGCTTTTGCAAGAATTTTTTGGTTAGTGTTTTATTTTTACCAAATATTTATCAAATCAACATCAAAAGGAAAAACAGAAGTAAAAATGTCAGTGTTTAATATCTGAATAAAATTACAGAATGAGCCTAGCCAGAGCCTAATCAGACAACAAAGAGGTAATAGGCGTTCAATTGGTAAGGAAGAAGTTAAACTCTCACTATTTGGAGATGTCATGATATTATACATAGCAAACCTTAAACACTCCACCAGAAAACTACTAGAACTAATAACTGGATTCAGCAAAGTTATAGGATCCAAAATTAATACACAGAAATCTGTCCCATTCCTATATACTAACAATAAACTAGCAGAAAGAGAAATCAGAAAAACAACTCTATTTATAATTGCATCAAAAAGAATACAATACCTAGGAATAAGCCTAACCAAGGAGGTGAAAGACCTATACTCTGAAAACTGTAAGACACTCATGAGAGAAATTAAAGAAGACACCAATAAATAAATGGAAGTTTATCCCATGCTCATGGATGGAAGAATTAATATTGTAAAAATGGCCATCTTGCCCAAAGCAATTTACAGATGCAGTGCAATCCCTATCAAAATACCAACAGCATTCTTCAGTGAACTAGAACAAATAGTTCTGAAATTCATATGGAACCACCAAAGACCCTGAAAGCCTAAGCAATCCTTAGAAGGAAGAACAGAACTGGAAGGATTATGCTCCCCAACTTCAAGCTCTACTACAAAGCCACAGTAATCAAAACAGTTTGGTACTGGCACAAAAAGAGACCCATAGATCAGTGGGACAGAATAGAGCCCTCAGATATAAACCCACATAAATATGTCCAGTAATACACGATAAAGGAGCCATGGATATACAATGGGGGAAAGACAGCCTCTTCAACAACTGGTTTTGGCAAAACTGGACAGCTACCTGTAAGAGAATGAAACTGGATTATTGTCTAACTCCAGACACAAAAGTAAACTCAAAATATATCAAATACCTAAATGTAAGTCATGAAACCATAAAACTCTTAGAAGAAAAGAGGCAAAAATCTCTTAAGCATGAGTAACTTTTTCCTGGCCACATCTTCTTGGGCAAGGGAAACAAAATAAAAAATAAACAAGTGGGACCACGTCAAACTAAAAAGCTTCTTCTGTACAGCAAAGGACACTGTCAGAACAAAATGGCATCCTACAGTATGGGAGAATATATTTGTAAAGGGCTCATCTGATAAGGGTTTAACATTCAAACTGTATAAACTCATACACCATTACACCCAAAAAAACAACCCAATTAGAAAATGGGTGGAGGACCTGAACAGATACTTCTCCAAAGAAGAAATACAAATGTCCAATAGACACATGAAAAGATGCTTCACCTCACTAATTATCAGGGAAATGCAAATTACAACCACAATGAGATATCACCTCACACCAATTAGGACGGCCAACATCCAAAAACAAGAAACAACAAATGCTGGCAATGATGTGGAGAAATAGGAACTCTCCTACACTGTTGGTGGGAATGCAAATTGGTACAACTGCTGTGGAAAGCAGTATGGAGGTTCCTCAAAAAACTAAAAATAGAAATACTATTTGACCTAATTCCACTCCTAGGAATTTACCCAAAGAAAACAAAATCCCTGATTTGAAAAGACACATGCACCATTATATTTATTGCTGCACTGTTTGCAATAGCCAAGATTTGGAAGCAGCCTAAATGTCCATCAGTAGATGAATGGATAAAGAAAAGGTGGTACATATACACAATGAAATATTATTCAGCCATAAAAAGAAAAAAAATCCTGCTATGTGCAACAACATGGATGGATCTAGAGGGTATTATGCTCAGTGAAATAAGCCAGGTGGAGAAAGACAAATACCATATGATACCACTTATTTTTGGAGTATAACAACAAAGCAAAACAGAAGGAACAAAACAGCATTAGACTCATAGACACTGAGAAGTGACTAGTGTTTACCAAGGGGGAGGGGTTGTAGCAGGATGATCAGGGAGGGAGAAGGGGATAAGAAGGCACAATAATTCACAATCACAATATAGGTTGATCACAGGAACTGTTGAACCATTGTGATGTACATTTGAAACCAATGTGATTTTATATTAATGATACTTTAAATAAAAAATTTTTTAAACAGATTAAAAGTATTCCTAGGTTTATAAGGAAAAAAAATTATGGAATGAGAATGCCAATTTTGTGCTTAATACCTGGATAATTACATAAAGTTGTAATTTTTAATTTTATATATTTAAAAACAATATCTAGATATTAAGCATAAAATTGGCATTCTTGTTCAGTTTGTCAAAGGGTAACTATATTTTTAAAACCCTTTAACTTTGAAAGACATGCCATCAATTATCTAAATACCATTTAACTTCATTTCTTTCTTTACAGATATAATCCTAATGTAAAAAGGAGAAGATAACTAAGGATTTTATAAAGAAGCCATGGAAAGACATTCCTATCAAGCATTTACTTCAGGTTTCTTCTGTGATACATGCATATCGTATATAGAGAGTTTTAAGTTACAAATATTTTATGGCCTAAATTGTAAAATAAAACACATAAAACTCCATTTTTTTTGTTCTGAGTATTATTTGTTCTGAGTCTTTGTCATCTCTAATGATAGCTTTTCATTTTTAAATGTGGTTTTTATTTATTGAATAGTTAATATAGTCACAGTTCAAAGTTCTACAAGTATAAAAGGGTAAAAGATGAAATCAACTCTCCCACCATTGTCCTAGATATTTGGTTCTCCTCCTCAGAAAAAATTCATGATACTAATTTCTTACAAGGTCTTCCAGAGATTTTGAATGCCTATTCAAATTTCTATGCATAATAGTTTCCAAAAATTTCCTACAGAAATGATAGCATAATACATAGTGTTTTTTGCATTTTGTTCTTTTTCACTGAATTGATTGGAAGATCATAGGCATATCAGAACATAATTTTTTCTTTTCCATTATGCATAGTCTTCCCTGAGCTGAAGTGACCCAAATGAAGTAAGTGGGTTTCAGTGGTGAAAGTGCCACCCACATATTACTTCAATACTGGAAAGGCAATATGGAGGACTTCATCAAGCTTGAGGATAGATCCCATTAGAATGGGGAAACCTATTTGGTGATCATACTGAGCTGGGAATACCTGTTCTGAGCTTCTTAGATCCTAGTTTTTGTATCTATAAAGTAGAAATAGTAAGATTGTCTTCTTTCTACCTCAAAGTAGAAACTAGGAAGTAGAACAAACTTTTTAATATTGACAGTTTCCTGGTCTCAAATAGGTTCTGCCACCCTCAAGAGCTTATCTTCTTAAGGTTATTAAGAGATTATTTAGCATGAAAAATTATAAATTAATTTGTACTCTTGCCAGATCTTCATGGAATATTCAGGTTCCTCCATGCTCAACCAAGGGAAGTTACCACATTTAAGTATCTGGCTAAGACACTTTGCACCCTTGATGAGCTTTCAGAACATATTTCCTTTAAGGACATAGTTTATAAATAGCATAGCCTTTTCTTGTTTATTTTGGAAATTTTTTCTTCAAATTCTTTGTTTCGGAAACATTATTAAATATGTATTATATATAAAACATTGCTTTCTACACCACTGGAAGAATCCAGAGATTAATGAATGTTGGTCTCTACTCTCTCTAGGAATTGATGGTCTGAGTTTTTTAAATTCCCATTGAGTTCCAGCATAGAAAGTATTAATAGATGGAAGATGTTTTCCATTGCTTTGCAAAGATCCTTCAGTACTACACAGTTTTCAACTTCAGTCACAGCCCTGCTTGGGTAGAGCATACTTCTTCCCCTGGTCTTGATGGAGACTATTTTCTGAGGCTTTACCGTGTTTTAGGAGAAAGAAGGGGAGGTTGAAGTTGCCACCTCTCTTTCTTTAGTCAGATGAATGGGAACTGTGTGCCCATTTCTAGCCTGGGGCTTTAAAAGCTGTGGATCAGCCCAGCTTCCTGAAGGCAGGGCAGAGGGTATGTGGCCTTGGCCACAATCTCACAATTGTCTATTCCCCAGTAGCAATTATGGAATGTCACACCCCCTTCCCTTTCTACGGGCATAATTCTTTTTCTATCCAGGAGTGTCTTCCAGACTTTCCTAATTCCACAGTAGAAGCCTTGGGGTTGGTCACACTGGTGGGAGTCTACATCTGCTTATGTGAATGATAATTAAGATTCAAATTCCTTCCTGAGAGATTGAAGCAAGTTGAGACTTAGGTAAAGTCTTCTCTTTCCTCAAGTTTAACAAAGTTGCCTATATCATTTGCTTTTGAACATTTTTACCCTCTTTGTCAGGCTCCCAACTGTGAATTTATAAGCATAATAGTATTGAATCACTCTGTTTCCCTTTATAAGAGGAGGATGTGGGAAGAACAAACCTACTGGAAGGTATTTTGCTGCTCTAAACCATGGAACTGGATGTCACTCTTATCTGTCACTGTACAGGTTAGCCTCCCAAACCAGTGAAACAGTACTTTTTTAAAAATGGAGCATCTGTTTCGTTAGTTAATTGCAAGTGCTTAACAGTTGGTCCAAAAGGTCTGAATTTTATTCAGTAGGCAGTGGAGAGCTGCAGATAATTTCTGAATGGCAGTTTCTAAATCAGTGTATTAATTATGTAAGCTACATTGAGAAATGAAAGTTAGAGATATTTACAGACCGAGTTCTAGTTGAAGTAAACAGAAACCACTGTATTTTAAGTCAGAAAGGATTAGGGAAATTAATGTCCTTTAAATGGCTTGACAAGAAGCAGGTTCTTCTGTGGGCCTTCAGGAAAACTCAGAATAATTTAGAGCAGACTACTCAGGTCACTCATAACTGAGACCTTACTGAGCTATGTGTTCAGGAATTTACCCATGTACCTATGCTTCAGGGAACAGAAGGCTGAAGTCAAGAATAACTAGCGTTTCAGTTGTCTAGAGAATGAGAAATGTAACAGCACTGCAGGGAAAACATCTTTGTGTGACTTCCCTTATAAGCAGAAACAGCAAAACAGGAAGTTAGCCTCTTCCTCAGTCTAATTTTAAAATCAAAGTGCATCTACTTGCAGAACCTAATTAACCTACTTGCAAGTTACCACCTACCTGCAGGTGGCACTCTAGCCATGAGGGAGTCAGAAAAATACAGCTTTTTAAGATTCTCAGCTTCCCTAGGAAGTGGAATGGGGTGAGCAATCTACAATTTCTAGTATAGACATCAAGACTGAGACAGTATTAAAAAAATGAAGAGATTACTGAGATAGTATAAGGGGTTATGAATGTTTAAATTATAGTAGTAGTGACACTGGAGAAAACATGGATGCCTTAGAGGTATAACTGACAGGCTCTGGTGATTGGTGAAATGGAGTCATTTGAGTCTCTTAATGGTCTTGCTTCATAATCAGCCAGTGAAGCTGATGGAATACATACGGTCTTTTTCAGGAGAGGAATATAATGTAAAGATTAATATTCGTCTCTGTTATGTGCATAGTCTGTTTCTAAGGAAGATTCCCTTATCTATATCAGTGAAAGAATTCTGGTAGCTTCAGTCTGCTCTTTTATTTACATTTGTTATATCCTCTTTTTGGATTGACTTGTAATGTTATATAATGACCTTTATATTATACTCTTTGGATAGAAGTCTGTTTTGTCTGATAGAAGTATAGCTGCCCCTGCTTGTTTTTTGTTTCCATGTGCATGGAATATCTTTTTTCATCCCTTCATTTTTAGTCTGTGTGTCTCCCTGAAGCTGAAGTGAGTGTCTTGTAGGCAGTATAGTTAGGTCTTAGTATTTTTTGTTTAATCTTTTGAGCTGTGTCTCTCTTAACTGGAAAATTTACTCCATTTATGTTTAAGATAATTATTGATATATGTGAACTTACTATTTCCATTTTGCTATTTTCTAATTTATTGAAGTAGTTTTATAATTTATTTGTTCCTTTGTTCCTTCCTTGCTCTCCTTTGTAATGTAATGATTTTCTCTAGTGGTATGTTAAATTCCTCTTTCATTGTTTTGTGTAACCATTAACAAATTATTATAGTTATTTTTCATACTATTGTCTTTAACCTTCATACTAGATTTATAAGTGATTTACCCATCACCATTACAAAGAGTATTCTCAATTGTTTTTGCCTTGACCAGTGAGATTTGTATTTTCATATGTTTTCCTGTTACTAATTAGTGTCCTTTCTTTTCAGCTTGAAGGAGTCCCTTTAACATTTCTTATAAGGATGGTTGAGTGGTGATGAACTCCAGTTTTTGCTGCCTGGAAAACTCTGTCCTTTAATTCTGAAAGACAGCTTTGCTGGATAGAATATTTGTGGTTGGCTGTTTTTTTTCTTTCAGCAATTTGAGTATGTCATTCTAATTTCTTTCGGCCTGCCATGTATCTGCTGGCTAATATTCTCATAATCCTAATCTCATAATCGTAAATAACAACTTGCTTTTCTCAGTCTGCTTTTAAGAGTCTCTCTTTGTATTTAACTTTTGGCAATTTAATATGTTGTGGGTGTTTTGAGGTTCTTCTTGATTGGAACTCTCGGGTCTTCCTGGATCTGGATATCTATCTCTTTCCCCAGATTAGGGATGTTTTCAGCCGTTTCTTTCTTGGAATGAGCTTTCTGCCCCTTTGTCTTCTGAGACCTGTGATGTGAATATTAGTTCATCTGATTGTGCCCCATTGGTCTTGTAAGCTGTCTTCACTTTTTCATTCTTTTTGATTCTCTGATTAGTTGCATTCCACTTCCCTGTCTTTCTGAGTTTGCTGATCCTTCTGTTTCACCTAGTCTGTGTTGAACCCCTCTATTGAATTTTTCAGTTCAGTTTTGTTTTCTTTGGGCTTGTGATATGTTTGGTACTTTCTTATATTTCCTGTCACTTTGTTGAGATATTTACTTTGTATATTTTTCTGACCTCAGTGAGCATTTTTATGACCATTATTCTGAACTCTTTATCAGGTAAAACACTTGTCTCCATTTCATTAAGATCTGCTTCTGGATCTTTATCTTGTTCTTCTGCTTGGAACATATTCCTATGTTTCTTCATTTTTCTTGACTCTCTGTGTGTGTTTCTGTATATTAGGCACATAGCCTCCTATTCAGTCTTGACAGTGTGGTCTCATGTAGATGAACCTTATTGTTCAGCTAGGCTGTAGCTCTTTCAAACTTTTGTGATTGTTCAAGCTGCCATATTTGTTATTAGTGGCTCCCAGAAGTTGAGGATATACCAAGTTCTCTAAGTGCCCTAAAGGAGAGACTCTCAGTCAGCACCTAGATGCAGGTTCATTGGAAGCTAGACACTTGGTCAGCAGCTTTTAAAGTATTCAAGTAGACCTCTTTCATGAATCTGTGAGTTGGGTGTTTCTGTCTCCTTCTGCAGTGAACCCTGGTGGAATAGCCCGGTAAGAATTTTCTTTTTTATGCTGTAGTTCTGTGTGACCCATGAGCACAAACTTCTGAGATATTGGTGATTTGAATTGGATTACAGGAAAAAAGCAGACATGGTGTCTGTTGGCTTCCCTGGTGTCTGGAGAGGATAATAATCTGTCCCTAGATGCAAGCTAAGTTAGAAGCCTGATTCTTTGGCTACAGCTTTTAAGATAAGCAAATAGGCATTTTTCAGGGAAAGACTGGGAGAAGGGCATTTCTGTCTGCTGCCTCTGCATTGAATCTTGAGTAGATAGCTAGTTAAAAGGTGTTTGTTTGCTACAGTCCTGTTGAGTCCACAAACACAAACTCTGAAGGCCACTAGAGCCAGGCTATCAAGGAATATATCCTCTGGGTGGTAGTTATCAAAGCTAGAGCAGCAGACATGCACAACAGCTCCTTCTGGGGTGACATCAGTGACCTGGAAGGGGGCATAGGGAGAAAGTAAAGATGGTACCTGCTGGTCTCCAGAAAGAATAACCATCTGTTACTAGGTATGTGCTAAATTAGGAACCTGATCCTCAGACTGCAGCTTTTAAGATATGCAAATAAGCCTTTTATAGGGAAAGACAGGGAGATTGGGTGCTTGTCTGCTGCCTCTGTGCTAAGCCCTAATGGGATATCCACAGCAAGTCCAAGCCAGTTCAGATCTATTTCTTTGTTTGCTGTGGTTTTGTGGGTCTTGACACAAGCTGCATTGGCTTTGAGAGCTAGGTGTTCTGGGGGCCCGTTCCTCAGGTGGAAGTCTTAAAAGTTATGGCATTTGAAGTTAAGTCCAAACTTTTCAGTCTTCAGGGAGTTGGGAGTTCCTTCCTGATTATTTTTGTGCCAGAAGTGGAGTTATGTCTCAGCCTCTCCTCTCCCTTTTGATGTGTCTTGTTTCCCCAATAAATGAATTGCTCAGCTAGTTGCCAGATTTCTTTCTGAGGGAATCATTTCATGTGTAACTGCCAATTTGGTGTATCCATTGGAGTTGAATTAAGGAGACTCCAAGTCACTATCTTGGCCCAGAACATTGCTTCATAATCTTGAAACTCAGTAATTAGATGCATATACGTTTAAGATTGGAATGTCTTCTGAATTTACCACATCTTTTATTGTGAAATGCCTATCTATAGTGATACTTCGTCTTGTCTCTTTCCTTTTGCATTGCATGCTATTCTTTTCTATCCTTTTACTTAAAACCTATGAATGTCGTTTTCCAAAGTCTCTTGTAAACACCATATTATTGCAGCTTGTTCTTTATCCAATATGATATTTGTATTTATGTTGATGATCCTTATCCTTAATCCACTCATGTAATTATTGATGTGGTTTGGATGAGTCTGTCATGCTTCTCTTTGTTCCATCTGTTTCCTTTTTTCCTCCTTTTCTGCTTTCCTTTAATCAAATATTTTTAATTCCACTTTATTGCCTTACTGGCTCTCTATCTACCTACATCTTTAACATTTTTTAGTAGTTGCTGTAAGGATGTACATTCCTTACTGAATGCAGTCTACATACCACTTAACATACCACTTCCTCTATAATGTATATCTTAATTATAAATGTGTACTTCTACTAATTCATTATTTATTTTTTCTACATGTCCTATATCTTGTTTTTTTATTTCTGCTTTAAACTGCATCTAGTTAAACACTGTTATCTTCCTTTGAACAGTCAATTAGATTTTAAATTTAAGGAATTAGAAAAATAATTATCATCTCTGGCAAACTCTTCATGTTTCATCAGGTATCTTCAATGTGAACTTCCTTTAACATTTTTTTGTGTAGTGTAGGTCTCCTGGTATCAAATTTTCTCAGATTTCATTAAAGAATTTTTTTTACTGAATATTAAATTTTAGTTAGTTTGACAGTATTTTTCAGCATTTTAGACACTGCTCCACTGTCCTGTTATTTTTCTGGTCAATTCTTCATTATGATTTGTTTTGCCTTTTTCTCTGATTGCTTTTAGAATTTCTCATCTTTGATTTTCAGTGGTTTGTGATGTGCATAGATGTGATTCATTTTTGTCCTGTTTGTAGTTTGAGTTCCTTGCATCTGTGGATGGCTATTTTTTTTTAATCAAATTAGGAAATTTTCAGCTTTCATCTCAACACATGTATTTTTCTGCCTGAGTTTCCCTTTCCTGGATTCCTGCTATACATGGTAGGCCACTTCTTATTTATCCCATATATATCATGAAGTCTGTTTTTTTTTAATCCTTTTTACCTCTGTCTGCTTGAGCTTGGACTGTTTCTATTAACCTTTTCTCCTGCAGTGTCAGTGTCATGTATGTTTTTATGCTCATCTAGTGACATTTTCATTTCACACTGTATTTTTCAGCTACATGTTTGTTTTTCCTCTGAGCTTCACGACTAAGTAACTCATTAACCTTTTCCTTAAAATTATGGACATATATATATAGTGACTTTTAAAGTGTTTGATGCTGTTTCTGACATGGTGTGTCAACTTTGAATCTATTTTGATTGTTTTTTCTCACATCACATTTTCTTGTTTTCACATCTAAGAGTTTTTTATTGCATGTTGTATATTGTAGATGTGATGTTGCTGAGTCTGAATTTTGTTGTCTTCCTTTAAAGAGGGTCAGGTCTTGTTCTGGCAGGCAATTTACTGGCAAACCAGCTTGATCCTGTTGAGACTTAGCTTTAGGCTAACAGACCTAAAATAACCACATTCACAAGACCTGGCCTTTTTGGAGTTGCAATGGAATGTCTGGATGATGAGCAAGGACTTGCTCTTCTGTCTGTACACAAGTGTCTTATAAAACTGTATATATGCCTCCAGAATCCCCATTCAGGCCCAGCTCACAGTTTTAATCTATGCCAGGCCTTTTGGTTTGTCACTGTACTTGGTTAACTGTTGAGAGAGATTTAAGAGGCCCATGAATGTGAATTTCTGGAGCTGCTTCTCTATGCAGCTCTTTCCTCTCTGATAACCTTCTCATCAAATTCCAGCAGAACCCTGAACTGTGATGTTTTCTTCTACCCAAAGACACCTCTCCAGTGTTAGTTTGAATAGTGCCCTCAGACAGAAAATTGAGGTGATTGTAGAGCTCACCTATTGTGTTTCTTCTCTTAGAAATAAGTCCTGGGCTGTTGTACATTATATGAAAACATTGTTTTATATGGTTTGTTTTGGTATAATAGTTGATTACAGAGAAGTATACATCCAATTCCCATTATTCCATCATGGTTAAAAATATAAAGCTGTCCTTTTATTCTTAATTTTAAATTAGGTTTTTGAATGGCTTATTAGTTATTTGTTTACACTGCTCCTTCCCCAACAGACACTTTTAACAGCCTGGCAGTGGCAGTAGAGAAGACCAAGTTGGCACAGTATCTGTTTAATCCTTTTCCACAAACTCTGTCTAGGTTAGGCCTAGGGATCCTGGCCCTGTCCCCCCACCCGCTCCCTGGCAATGTATGCAATGTAGTTTAAAAGACCATGATCTGATCAAAGTGACTTAATACAATTAGAAGCCATGTAACCAAGTTAGATATCCGAATGGCAATACAGTCTTATTTTGTTTCATTCTGGGTCCCTGCAGTGTTCCAGAGGTTGCTTAAGAGTACTTGCCTTCATTTAGGATTTAAAAAGAATTTTAACCACTTCCCGTTAACCTCATAATATTTTTAAATACCTTTGATTTTTGAAAGTCTGTTAATTAAGATTTGACTCAAGGGAAACACATTACATGATAAAACTTTACTAAGTTTGCATACTCAGACTGCCTAAAATACTGAGAGCTGTGACTAAATGTATTATTTAAAACCTAATAAGATTCTGCTTTTTAAACACTCTGTCAAAAGCTAGACTTTTGAGGGATGAAGAAGAGATACCCACACATCATGGTATGACTGACAAGTCAATTATTTAGTGCTTTCCTTCCCTGAGTATCTTATTGATACTGCAGAATAAGGAAAGACAGAATAAGGAGCAAACTGACCAGCTTAAGAGTACAAGAGCTAGTACATCAGAGAAAAATGTTAAATGCAAAATGGACATGTTTAAGGGGAAATTGAGAAACAGGAAGTTACTAAGGATGAAATTATTCACCAGGTTTATTTACGGCCCTATGAAAGCCTTACTTTCCCTTAAGTTTTTTTGTTTTGTGACTATTCTCATCACAAAAATGCTATTGGCTAGGTATTAGCAAAGTTTTTAGACACCGGGGGATGTCAGTTCTTACCCTTCCCTAGAAACTTTATAATAAGTCATTTTCAATTAGAAGTGGTGACATTAAGAAAAACATACAACTCAGACCTCAAAAGAACAGGCAAGCAAGAGAGTGTTCAATCAAGTGCAGTCAGAGAATGTTACACCATTTCAACTGGTATGAAGTTATTCTGAAAAAAAGTTACTGGATTATAGCATTTCTAAAATCAAGTTAAGTTTATGAACAGTATAAGAATTCGTCAATTTCATGAAACAGCTAAGTTGCAGAAGCCAGTATATCTTAAGCAATTAAAATTTAAGGTGAATTAAACCTATAAGCACATGTTGCAGTAAGATGGACAGAAATACATTTTGGTCTTTTTAAAATATTAAGAAAAAATAGTCAATAAACACATTCCAGATGAAATTAATTCTTTCCCCCCCAAAAAAGAGAATGACTGAGAATTCAATTTACCAGAAAGAACTTGACTTTTTTTTGTCTTACACCAAAAATTCCAGTCTTGTGTGAAAATACAGACATTAGGTACATCTAAATTAATATAAATCAAGTTAAAGCATATAATAAACATAGGATAAACTGCTATGTCATTTCAAATGAACACATTTCATATCTTGGGAATGGGAAAGACAGATTTTAAACAATTTCTATATTAACCTTTCATTATGGCCATACCCCCAAATTTTATAGTATTAATACTTATGCCCAAGTATTTTAATTTCAGTGACAGAAATTAACTCAATAGTCACACAGGGGTAAGTAGTTCCATTCATAATTTATTGAGATGCAAACAGATTGTGTTATGCTAGTTAAGAATAAATACCCCCAAAAATCTTGGTAGGTTCCCAAATGTCTAAGTGTATGCTAATGTTAACTGGACCATTTAAGTTATAAACTAAGAATATTAAGTACCTGTGAAGGTTTCAACAATAAAAATATCTTTTTTTAAAGACCATCATAGTTGGTAATAAATTAGATTTATGCAATTGATCATTTCAAAATAAATTAATCCTGAGTTGTTAACACCTCCTCTCCCTGTCTGCATATGTAACTTACATCCCGAATCCCATTTTCTTTTAGACCACTGTGCCTCAAACTTTAATGAGCATACATATGCCTTGAGGATCTCATTAAGATGCAGTTTCTAATTCAGTAAGTCTGCTGTGGGGCCTGACAGTCTCCATTTTTAACAAGCTACAAAAAAAGTTGATGATGCTCTTTGGACCTCTCTGAGCAGCAAGGTGACCCAAGATACAGTGAGGACAATTTCTGGCCTAATGACTGCATGATTTTACAGATTATTCAAGGCTGTAATATTTTGGAATCAAACATAACAAAAATGATCACAAAAAGTCTTGGAAGAAAGGAACATTTTAGTTAAGTGAGGCTTAAAGTAGTATACCAAGTTGGCAGTGTTTCTACACCTTTGATACAATAAAAATTGGGACACCAAGTTCTTGTAATTTTAAAAATTGTTACTGTAGCTTCAGGCTCTCCTCCAGTTAATTCAAGTCCAGAAAATTCAAGCCAGGACACTGCAAAACCACTATTAAAAAATCTTTAATGGTAAACTGTCCATATGAATTACTTGTAAACCTTAAGCTATCCCATCTCCTCCTCCTCTCTCAACAAAGAAACGCTTTTTCTTCTGTCTTGTAGCCAAACAGCGTGTAACACCCAGTGCCCCTCCCTTTAAAAATCGAACAAAATTGTCTCCAACCAAAGGACCCAACGCAAAAAGGTTGGCTTCTTTAACACACTCGTAGGTGTATGCATCTATTTCCACAGGATTACCTTTACATGTGATTGGCTGGCTTGAGTTATGGCCCAGGTAACACCCTTGCTCCTTCAGAAAAGACAGATTGGGATGAGAACCAATCAGTACTACTGCTGCAGAGAGCTTCAGTATCTTCTTCAATCCAGAGACACTTTGAAGAATGCATTTCATGTCTGACTTAAAGGAAAGCACATGGTGCTCAGGAAAACTGGTATAGTCAGATAAAAGATTTGAGTCTGCAGAGTATGACTGAGTACACATCATATGATAGACTTTATGGTATTCTGGATAAAGCTTTTTGGGAAGCTGTTTGAAAATTAAGCTTGGATCAGTTACTCTTCGGCGAAATACATGAATCACACGGATGTTATTGTTGTAAGCACAAAGTACTGCATCAGCTGCAGTAAGCCCAGAACCTACAATTAAAACTGGCTCCACTTGGCCGCGCAACTTCCCTTTGCTTATAGCAGCTCCAAATTCAGGCATTGAATGAAACACGAAAGGAAAATTTTCCCCTTCAATTTCCAGGTGAGCAGGAGAATCCAGGGTTCCAGTCGCCAGAGCTACATTCTCAGCAAAGAGAGAGAAGGGAACATGGGAACCATCTGCTACTTGCTGATAACCCCTGACTTCCCAGTTTCTCCTGATAAATTTTGACTTCTCCATCTGTAAATGCTGTGTTGAAATGTCTCTGTCTTGACCATCAGAATCATCTTCATCTCTATAGAGTCTTGAAACAGAGGTAATATAAATATGTTCTCTGAAATTCTTCTGAAGACCCATGACTTTTATATAATGTTTATAGTAGCGAGCTATTTCCTCTGGCATAACTCTATCCCCTTTCAGGTTCCTATAAAGAAAATGCAAAATATAAGCAAAGAGTACTCTGAGTTTCTATGATTACTGCTTCATCTAGTAGGCTATTATTTATCTTTTTAATTACTCTGGACTGTCTTAGCTATAAATTATCCTAACACTTTACAAAAAAGCTTTTTCTTTTAGTTAAAAATGTTAATGCATTAGTTTATAAACAGAAGTCCCATGAGAGTAGAGACTGTACTTAATGCATCTGTTTCCCCAGTACCTTGCATAATAATACTTGTTCAGATTAGCTGCCTTTATCAATAAAGTTTTATTAAATAAATGAAGGGATTAAAACATATATATCCAAAAATTAGACTTTTATAGGCTTGCCTCACAATTGCCAACTAAGTAACTTTCAGTCTGTATACTATTCAGTTTATATTTTTTACTGTAACTATGGACTGAATTATTTAGATTACAATCGTTAAGATATTGCAGGTCTAACTGTAATACATACACTTCTTAAATATATTCTATCTTGACACAATTTTTAGTAAGTTGGTATTTTCCTAGTAGCCTAGTGTTCAGATCAGTCTTCTAAGCAAAATCAACTTACATCTAATAAGATAATTAACATTTCTCTTTTTCCTACTCAAAGAGACCTATAAATACAACCTGCTCTTTATGAAAAAAGTACATTAATACATCTTTGATTTTCCACTTGAACTTTCAAATAATGGGAATTTCCCCTAAATTACTGGGCCTTAATTAGAGATAAGTAGCAGCAAAAACATACCAAATCATTTCACATAATTCATTATAACTTTAATTTGAAGAAATTCATAAAACCTTTTTGTCTTAAAGTTCAATGATTATAATTAAGATTTAGAAAGTATTCTCAAGTTCTACCGAAACCTTATGTAGTATATATTATCATCTCCATTTAATAAATTAGGAAATTGATAGCCAGGTCAATTTATTTGACCAGGTCACATTAGAAGTTATGAGTCAGGATGTGAACCTGCCGATCTCCCAAGATCTAAGAGTCTTAACATCAGCCAAGTAAGAACCAAAGCTAACATTTCATCACAAGACTCATTTTCACATATTATTTCAATATACAATGTACCCAATTTAGAAGGATGAACACTTATAGTACATAAATCATAAAGCTTCTCCTTTCTTAGCCATATCACAAAAGGAAGAATGTTGGGCAGTTTCACTTCTTTACTTACAAAAATTAAGAACTTGTATAACTTGCCTGATTTTGCAACTTTACATTTCAAACACACAAAATTCCTTTTTAAAAAACCCAAAAGGAGTACCTGAAAGGTTTAATCTCAATTACCCATGTTGGCCTAAATTTATCCTCCTTAAATATTCTCAAATTAAGGATAATTTCCGTGGAGTAGCATGGTTTCTATGTAGCAGGAATCAAGCATTCAAATGTTACAGCCCTGTTCTAACAAAGGTTAAGTAACTTCCTGCTTTGTTTGTGAGCAAATTAGAGAAGATTCTTTGTATTAGTAATTCCTATCTAATTCAATATTTACTATCCTTGAAAATGATAAGGCTTTTAAAGTTCTCTCTAAATTCAGGGTTCTTTTTTCCTGAAATAAACAAACTTGTCTTCTTCCAAGTTGAGATTTTCTCTCAGGTACTCCTACTTTTATGAATACTTTCTATCCCCAAGGAGCCCATAAATTACACATTCTGGCTTATTCCATCATTCTAAATTATTAATCATACACACTCTTCTACTCTAAAAGTCAGACACTTTAGTTATGTATCCATGAGATATGCATACATGAAATATATGCATATAGTGGATAAATGTGTATATCCACTCATAAAAATAAGTAAGTATGGAAGAGATTTATATGGGTGAATAAGAAAGTAACTAAACACAAAGTGGGAAAAAACCCATGATTAACAAAGTCAAAGGAACGCAACTGTGGACAAGCCCTTACCTCTGTAGTTTTATAACACCTCTAAATGGAAAGTAGCTCGTAATCACTGCTGCAAAGACATTTTATTTGAAAGACACATACATTTATGTTATTCATCTAAGACAGGATCACAAATATTTTGAAATTTGCACACTCTTTCCCACTGTACACAAAAGAATTTTAATAGTTCACCTTTACCTTCGTTTGCTGGATACCCAGTCTTTGAATTTAAGTCCAGGTAGCTCCATCCAGTTTCCAAAGCTGATTGTCAACATGGAGCCTTCCATATTCTATTTGAATAAAAAATGTACAATCAAAAACTTAAAGCAGTAACATGTATTTTTTTAAACAACTCCATCTCATTTACTATAATTAAGAGTCTGGATAAGGAAAGCTCAGAGAAGTCCTAAATGGTTGTGTGAATTACCTCTGAAAGTTATTCTAATAAACTTTCAAACACATCCATAAATTTGGTACTATCTATATTCCTTCTTTCATATAGAAATACATTTATAAAATGAATTTACAACATTACCCTATGCCTATACAACATATACCCTTTGGCCTATATCAACATGATAATTCAGTTGCAGAATATCATGTTAGGGAACAAATCAATATTTCCACTCTTTAAACAAAAGGAAAAAAGTTCATTTGTAACACTTCAGATGTCTTTCTACTTTGACATTATTAAGAGATTTTTTTTTAATGGGTAGCAAAGCACTTTTAGGTCCTCCATCAATTGATCAATTTTAAGTATGAAATCTAAGCGGATTTGGAAATAGCATCTCTTTGTAAAACTAGGGAAATAAGCAGTGGTTGCTTAATTAAGGATGGACTCAATCTGAGGCTAATGCAGCCCTTAAGGAAGTGAACCCTTAAAGCTCCCTCGTCCTATTTCGCTTGCTCAGTACAAAGCAAGAGAAGCCTGTCAGCCAAAATCTCCTGTCCCAATGACCTCAATGATCTCCTTAAACCAACAATTTTAGGCTATGGCTTTTCTCTTAATTCTTGTCCTGTTTCTATATAGCCCAGTACTTGGAATAGGACTTACTATTCACTAACATTTACAAAACATTTAGCATATGAAAGGCCCTATGAAGCCAATTATTTGTGACATACACAGATCACCACAGGGAGAGAAAGCAGCAAGTTGCCACTGCTTTAAGGCACATGGCCTGGTACTAGGAGAACCAAGATGGAAAACATCAGAAGGGAAGCTGTTAAAAATTTATCATGTATCAGAAGCCATACCTGTCTCATCTGAAACTCAAAGACCTTAAAGCACTAATATTATTCCATTTACTGTCAACAACCTATTAACTTTATTCCCACTGTACAAGTTCTTCCAGTTGGTTCAAAGCCTAGTGCCTTGGTCTATTTTTTTCCCCTATCTTCCTTTCTTTTTTTTCCCTATGCAATCTATGTGCCATGTCTTCTGTCATGGAGACTGTAGTATATTAAGGGATGAAAACCTGACAGAAGTACTGTAGAGATATATAGAAAAAGAATATTTCTTAAAGGACACAAGTGGGTTTTGAGGAGTATACTATTAGGAAGGGACAATATTCCTAACTACAAACAGGTTATATGACAGTTTAAAAAAGAAAGAACATGACTGTCATTTAAGGAATTAAAAAGTTCAGCCTTGTACAGGAAAAGATTAACTTAGCAGGCTTGCGTTGCTTAAACCTGCATGTTACTAAGAAAGGTACTGTCTTCAGAACTGGCCCGTGGCTGCTTCCTAGGAGAGAGCATCTGAGACCTTGGAATATTCTGCCTGAAGAGAGCGGTTTTTGTTTTTGAATGTCAGAGACGTCGGGCTACACTTGGGCTATACCTGTGTGACTGTGTAAGTTTATCCTAACAATGTCATTTATAGTGAATACCATAATGAACTGGAACTCAAAATACTCAGTTCCCTGAGTTTTTGCTCAGGGAAGCAGAGGAATCAGTAATGAAAGTCAGTCACACGGGTGCTGCTTGCCTACATGAGTGACCCCCCAGAAAAATCCCTAGACACCCAGGTGTGGGTGAGCATGCCTCATCGGCCATTCCTTGCACGTCACACATCACTGCTGGGAGAATTAACTACATGCTCATGCAACTCCACGTAGAACGGATGTTTAGAAATAGAGCTTGTCTTCTCCCGTACTTCACCCTATGAACCTTTTTCCTTTAATGAATCCAATCTGTATCCTTTCACTGTAATGCTGTGTAACCATGAGTATATCTTTAATGAGTCTGTGGATCACAGATCCTGAGGGGAACCTGGACTCTCAATAAAAGCATTCTGGAGCATGGAATATAAGGGACAGAGAGGAGTAAGGCAAGAAAGCTAAGTAGGGGCTAGATCACCCAAAGCATGGTAAAATGCATTAAAGAGTTTGCATACAATTCATTAGATAAATAAGCAGCCAAAGGGTCTTATACATGGCAAATAAGCAATGTTCTTGAGAAGACAGGGATCCAGAATATAAGCTGGAAGGTTAGCCTTGGATAGAAGTGGTACCTCTTCCACAATAACAGGGGATAAAAAACAAAGAATAAGCATGAAGACAGGTAAGTTTGTAGGTTTCAGTGAAAAATTATGTAGGTTCAATACTGACAGATTCCACTTCCTCTGTAAAGCAAGAATCAAGTTATTTCAAAGCTGGAAGGTGAAAAAAGGGATACAAGCTTGAAGAACTTAATAAGGAAATATCAAAAGATGGTACCAAGTAGTGTTCTTGAGACCCAGCTAAGATTGGGGAATACTTCTTGTAGCTGTAAGATTTTTTTTCTGGTATCATTTAACAGCTCCAGTATAGGAAAAGATAGAGTGGATAGTTTTAAGAATTATTTTTGCGAAGCCTATGTGATAGGACAATGGTCAAGGGAACTAAGGAGAATGGTTAAATCATTGGGCAATAGAACTGCAAAGGCAAGGAGTTTAAGATAGGTACTGAAACACACTCTTGTTTGGAGATGAGGTAACAGTATGTATAACTGTGTGATGCAGTTGGAAGAATGGAAAGTTGTGATCATAAAGTAAGATTTTGAGATTTAGATTTTCACAAGTTGAGTAGTTATGAATAAGAGTTACAGTGGAGCTACTGGAGTTAGTACCTAATGAAAAATGGGAAAAGATCACTGAGAATGAAGAGGTTAAGGTGTTGGTTCTGTGTCATATATGTACAGGTAATGTTATTTCATGTAATAATAAACCTTGGGATATAATACGAAACCATGAGTTAGGTGCCAAAGATTCAGTAATTGATGGGAAAATTCTAGAATGCTAGAATAGCTAGAAAGTGACAAGCCCTGTTCAAATAAACAGGGACCTCTACACAAGAGCAGTGGGGAATAAGGAGAATCCCAACCTCACTACTAGCAATATGATAGGACATGGACTATGGGAGAAGGAGTAGACTCCACTCCAGAGGGCTGCAGGGAAGCGTGATACCTTCAGGAAAAGGCAAGCTTTCAAGGAATGGAATAGAAGCAGCCCATCACTGAAATGGTTAAGAGTGTAGGAAAACTCTTTTATCATGTATTTATGATGCATGAAAAAGTTTCAGCAAGTTTTACGTAGATTTCAGCTTTCCCACTGATTTCCTTGTGTTTTTGGTAATCAAGGTTTATCTATACTTTAACTTTCCATTTTAAATGGAAGAAATGAAGTAACATCAATTATTTCCTGTATATTGTTCTAAGCAGAAAAATGTACATAGAAAAATACCTCAGCAATTTAGAGAAGGTAATATAAAAACTTAAAAAATGCATTATGACTTTTTCAAGAAATGTGTGTTTATTAAGAATGCTACTCATTTATATAGCAAATATAAAACACTTAAGATA
The DNA here is from genome assembly GCA_032199065.1 of Smutsia gigantea. NCBI lineage: Eukaryota > Metazoa > Chordata > Mammalia > Pholidota > Manidae > Smutsia > Smutsia gigantea. The sequence goes on along the minus strand of JAVSCE010012734.1, from coordinate 30,293 downwards.
ATTCTCTTTATGGTAGGGATAGCAACCACCAAGTTAAGATTATAAAAGGAGTCAGTGTTATATTTAATCTATACAGTCCCCAAATACTTGAACAGCCACTTGACAAGTTAAATGTAAACAACTTTTAGACATACAACATTGCGCTAATACAGAAATAGCCTACTTAAGTTTGTACTAAAGATTTGGTATTTTATGTTAAAATTCCCATGATTCATAACACAGCAAAAACTGATTGACATTTATTTGTATAACAAAGGAGCACTCATTACACACTAGACCCGGTACTGATTGCTAAGAACAAAGGAGTGATGAATTAGCTGCTACCCACTGAGATGCACTGCATCTTTGTTATCAGTTCTCTTGTTTAATCTGCTATGAATTGAGTGTGTCACCCCCAAAATCCATGTATTGAAGCCCTAACCCCCAGTGTGATTGTATTTGGAGATGGGGCCTTTGGGAGATAATCAGGGCTAGATGAGGTCAGGAGGGTGGTACCCTCATGATAGGATTAATGGCTTTAAAAGAAGAGGAAAAGAGAAAGACAGTGCAAGAAAGTGGCCATCTGCAAAGGAAAAGGAAAAGAGCCCTCACCATGAACTGAATAGGCTGGCACCTTAATTTGGAACTTCCCAGCCCCCAAACTGTGAGAAATAAGTATCTGCTCTTTAAACCACTCAGTCAGTGATATTCCATTCTAGCAACCCAGGCAGACTAACATAAGTTCTTCTACAATACATTTTTCATTTAAGATCATGAAAATATAGGGAAATAAAGGACACTGCTATGAAGTACTGTGTGAGACTTTGTAAAAGTCTAAAAACGCAGAACTGCATTAAAAATTTTTTAATATGCAAAAAAATCTATTCTATGTAATTCTTATGTTTGTTGAGTGAATGATCACATAGATAAATAAACAGCCTTATTAGGTGATAGAATACAGACCCAAGTACCACCTTTCGAATAACAAAATAATGTAAGAACTGCTTATTCTAAGACTGCATCAGTAATCAAATTTGGCTTAAATTCTACTAGTAATTAACCCATATTGAATTGAACAGCATTAAAATTCTCAGTTAAAAACATGGTAAACACCATATATATATATTAATGTTTAAGAGTCAAAATGGTCTTATCAAGATGACATATCATAACACACATATATTAAAGTGCTAAGAAAAATATACTCACATGCCAAGCTCCACCAGGTGGACCTTTACCAAGAACTAAGTGAGGGATATAATGATGCTGTTCTAATTTCCAATGCAAAACGGATGGATAATCATACCCAAAGTCAGCATCTGGATGGAGAAGTGTGTCGAAAAGTACTGCAACTGGATTGGATGACCGACCCTCAAGGCCCTCAGACAAGTATTCTAAGTCCTGAATGAATTTTTTTAAAGAGACAAAAGGCAGAGTTTGAAAAAGGCAAAACAACCATATATCAACAGCTATCATCATAACAGTGGCCCTTACTGTAACCCAGCATTTCCCAGACAGTGTGCTACAGAACACTGATGTTCCTGGAGATCTTCATAGATTCTTTCATTAGATAAATATGGGGAAAAGTTGGGTTTCAAGAAAGCTAATCAGATCTTTTTACTGAAAAACTTCAAGATTCCTTATTATGCTAATTTGCCTTAATATGTCTTCCGTGAAAAACAGCAGCATTTCCCAAACTTATCTGAGCACAGAGTACCTATTACAACTCCACAGGTATAATTTGGGAAATTCTGCTCTAATCAATTCAGAAAAATAAACTGAAGTAACTCAGCAGAATATATTTATAAATCTAAACTAAAAATAATAAGTATTATTTAGAAGAAAGGTTTTTCAAATTACACAATGCTTATATAAGGAGAAAACCAACCTTGTTTCAGTATAGAAAAGTAAAAGGCTTTACACATAAGAAACAATACCTGATCAACAATGGAAAGATGTCTTGCTTCTTCTAATTTACTATGTAGGATTGTATTGGGATGTATTGCTTCTGATGATAAATATGGTCTGTAGCCGGATAACATATAAGAAAGGCAGATTCCTGAGGGTCCATTTCCTATTAAAAAAAAAAAAAGTGGAGAGGAGTGCATCATGCATCTTACTAGTCTTGTTCCTTGGCTTTTCTCACAGATGGCTCATTTCTCTCTCTCATCCCCAGGGCCTGACTGAAGCCAGGGAAGAGCCCCTGGGTCACGTCTGCACCTAGTGCTTGTGATTATTGGTGTGGGCAGGTATGGGCCAGTGTGTGTGAGTGCAGAGGTGTTAAGGAGCTGAGCTGTGTGTTGCTCATATTCTGAATTTGGGCAGTTTGACTCTGCACTTGGGGTCAGTCTGTGCAGTTACTTGTGTTATTGTAATGATTTTACTCCTAACTGTGATGTTTTTATCAAATGTGTGAATAAATACATGAAGGTTGGTTAAAAAAAAAAAGGCTCTTCTCCCTCACCAATTCTTCCTTCTCTAAACTCTTAAATCCAAATATTCACAAGATTCTGACCCTGTCTTCTTGAATCCTGTTTTCTTTTGGGAGTCTCATCTCCTCAAAGCCCTACTTCTCCATGCTGCTGACTCCCAAACTTAGATCCCTAGGCTGACCTCTTCCCCCAAAATATATCCCACAATTCCATGTGCTGTTTCTTCACTCCACCTGACTGACCCTCTGACGACTCAATCACAATGTGTTCAAAAGCAAATTCATGAGGCCTTCAGTCCATGTCCTCTCCTTTAACCCCATCCCTTCTCAAAGAATGGTATTAGCAAAATCAGGTTCCAGTTCTAAACCTATAGTCATCTTCCACCACTCAGTTGTCTGCATAATTCTCACTCCTATACTCTCACTTAAAAGACAAAAGTCTCCTGTTTCTCCTCAAGATTCACGTACTTCAAAATCTTTCTATTCTACATTCAGATGAGTTTTGGTAACACACTGTCCTTATCACGTTACCTCCTTTATTCTATGGGCCCTAATAACTTGTTTCTCTGGTTACCCAGCATTCTCCATTTCTGGTCTCAACTATCTTTCCAGTCCCATCTCCAAAAATGGCCTTTCCTACATTTTTATATGCTGCAACTAAAATCAAACTACACTTTTTGTTGAATTCTGTTGAACTACTTCCATTTCTGTAGTTCCTTTAGTCCGGGTTGCCACTTCTCTATTATCTCCATCTATCAAAAATTTAATCCAACTGAGACAACTGCTAGTCATCAGGGAAAAAATACTGTTTCTTCCCTAATATTCTGCCCTACATAAAGCAGGCTCAAAGATGTAAATATGAAAAGTAAAATCCTAAGACTATTAGAAAAGGGGGCAATATTTCTACTTAGAATACTGCAGTAGGAAGCCTTTATTCAAGACACAAAAATCAAAAGACAAAGAAAAATAAACCACTGACTTCAGAAAAATTAAAAACAAATGACAAATAGTGGGAGTTAAGATCTGAGACAAAGAACTAATTTCCTTGAATCAAAAAGAAAGAAAAACTAAAGAAGAAAAATCATACGATAATATCAACAGATATGAAAAAGCATCTGACGAAATCCAACACCTATTCATGACAAAAACTGTCAGCAAACTCAAATAGAGAATTTCAATTTGATAAAGAGTATCTATAAAAAAACCTACAGCATTGTAATGATGAGAAATGAGGTGCTTTCCCTAAAGAGCCAGAGAAAGATCTCTTCTCACCATTCCAATTCAATACATACCACGATGGAAGTCATAGCTAATGCAGTATGACAAGAAGGAAATAAAAGGTATACAAATTGGAAAGGAAGAAATAAAACTGTATTTGTTCATAAATGCCATGATTATCTATACAGAAAATCCCAAAGAAGTGACCAAAATAACTAGAACTTGCAATTATCACAAGGCTGCAGAATACAAGGTATACCAGCAAGAAACAAGTGGAATTTGAAATTAAATATACAACACTGCTTATATTTGCACAGAAAAAAGAAATAGTTGGACATAAATGGAACAAAACACGTATAAGAGCTATATAAGGAAAACCACAAAACTCTGATGACTTAAAAAATATCTAAATGTGGATAAAGAAGATGTGATACATATACACAATGGAATATTATTCAGCCATAAGAAGAAAACAAATCCTACCATTTGCAACAATATGGATGGAGCTAGAGGGTAGGTATTATGCTCAGTGAAATAAGCCGGGTGGAGAAAGACAAGTATCAAATGATTTCACTCATCTGTGGAGTATAATAACAAAGAAAAAAACTGAAGGAACACAACAGCAGCAGACTCACAGAACCCAAGAAGGGACTAACAGTTACCAAAGGAAAAGGGATTGGGGAGGGTGGGTGGGAAGGGAGGGATAAGGAGAATAAGGGGCATTACGATTAGCACACATAATGTAGAAGAGGGGGGATGGGGAAGGCATTACAACACAGAGAAGACAAGTGGTGATTCTATAGCATCTTACTATGCTGATGGACAGTGACTGTAATGGGGTATGTGGTAGGGACTTGATAATAGGGGGAGTCTAGTAACCATATGTTGCTCATGTAATTGTATATTAATGATGCCAAAATAATAATAAAAAAATCTAAATGGATTTTACATGTTCATGGGTAGAAAGACTCAATATTGTTAAGATGTCAGTTCTTCCCAACTTGATCTACAGATTCAACGCAATCCAAATCACAATCCCAGCAAGTTATTTTATGGATACTGGTAAACTGACTCTAAAGTTTAAATGAAAGATGAGAAGAAGCAAAACAGCCATCACAGTATCAAAGAACAGCATTAGGGCTGACACTGCCCAACTTCAAGTCTTTCTTACTACAATAAAAAATACAGTACAAAAATGACAAAAAAGTAGACAAATCAATGGAACAGAATAGAGAGCCCAGCAAAAGATCCTCACAGATATAGTCAACTTATTTTTGACAAGGAGCTAAAGTAATCCACTGAAGAAAGGACAGAGTTTTCAACAAATGGTACTGGAACAACTGGACATCCATACGCAAAAATAGGAATCTAGATACTAACCTTTTTACAAAAATCAACTCAAAACAGATCATAGGCCTAACTTAAAAAACACTGTATTATAAAACTAGAGAATAACAGAGGAGAAAAACCTAGGAAACACCTTGGGTTTGGCAGTAAGTTTTTAGCTATAACACCAAAAGCAGGATCCATGAAAGAAAAAATTGATAAGCAGTACATTAAATTTTAAAATTTCTGCTTTGCAAAAGTCTGTTAAGAGAATGAAATCTCAAGTCACAGACTGGGAGAAAATATTTGCAAAACATGTATTTGATAACATACTTGTTTCTGACATATACAAAAAACCTTCTGACCATAAAACAAATAACCCAATGGATTAGAAGTAGGGAAAAGATCTGAACAGACATCTCAGTGATACCTAGATGGCAAACAAACATAAAAAAAGATACTCAACATCATATATCATTACAGAACTGCAAACTAAAACAATGAGGTAGTACCACACACCTATCAGAATGGCTAAAATATCAAACAGATAAGATCAAAGGCTAACGAGGATACGGAGCAACAGAAACTCTCATTCAGAGCTGCTGGGAATGCAAAATGATACAGTCACTTTGGATGACAGTTTCTTAAAAAGCTAAAAACAGTCTTACCATACGAGCCAAGTTAGTATCTAAGCATTTACCTGGAGGAGTTAAAAATTTAATGACAATGCAAAAACCAGCACATGAATGTTTACAGCAACTTTACTCATAATTGTCAGAGATTCGAAGCAATGAAAATGTCCTTCAGTAAGTGAATGGACAAATTGTGAGATATCAATACAATGGAATAGTACTCAGTGATAAAAAGAAATGAGCTATCAAGCTGCGAAAGGATGGAAAAATCTTAAATACAAATTGCTAAGTAAAAGACACCAGTCTGAAAAGGCTACCAACTGTATGATTCCATGTATATGCCATTCTGGGCAAAACTAGAGAGACAGTAAAAGATCAGTGGTTGCCTGGGATTGGGAGTTGAAGGAAAGGATGAATAGGTAGACTGTAGGAGATTTTTAGGGCAGTGCAACTATTCTGTGTAACACTATAGTGGTGGATACATGACATTAGACATTCAGCAAAATCCACAGAACCATACAACACAAATAGGGAGCCCTAATATAAAATATAAAATAATATAATAGTAATATAAAAACACTGGTTCATCAATTATAACAAATTTACCATACCAATGCAGGATGTTGAAATAGGAAATATGGCTTTGGGGGACCGGGAGAAGAAAAAAAGGAGTATATGTGAACTCTTTGTACTATCTACTCAATTTTCCTGTAGACCTAAACTTCCCTAAAAAATAAAGTCTATTAAGATAAATACTGAAAAGATGAAAAACAGTGCAAGTTAAGCTCTAAGGTAAAGAGCTAAGTTCCGTGAATCAAAAACAAACAACACTCAACAGATAACAGGCAAAGAATACAAACAGGCAGTTCACAGAGAAACATACGTAGACAGAATGCTCCCTCACTCCCAAAGATACCCCCACCCTAACACCAAGAACCCGAGAGTGTTACCTTAATAGCAAAAGGACTCTGTGTATGTGATTAAATTAAAGACACTGAGATGGGGTGAGTACCCTGGAGTATTCAGGTAGATCCAATCTAATCACACAAGTCCTTAAAAACAGAGAAACTTTCCCAGCTGTGGTGAGGGGAGAACTATGAAACGTTAAGAGAGAAACATCGCTGCTTTTGAAGAGGCAAGTGGTCCAAGAGCTATAAATTAGAGTAGCCTCTAGAACCTGGAAAATGCAGTAAGTAGCCTCTAGAAAGGAATGCAGTCCTGCTGATACCTTTAATTTAGCCCAGTGAGACCAGAATTGGTCTTCTGACATACAGCACAGTTATATAATAAGTTTATGTTGTTTAAAGCCACTAGGTATGTGTAAATTTGTTGTGACAACAACAGAAAACCAATACATGTTAAGGAAATTAGCTTTCTCCATACTTAGACTGGTGATGCCATGGCCAGCAATAATGGCCTCACAAACATTAGGTTAAGTTTCTCATTGGCTAGCTGAGGCAAAACAGGAATAGACTGTTTTGAAAGGGGAATGAGGTGTGCAGGTATACGTAAAGCCATTTTTCCTTTTCTGACCCTCCTACAGCCCAGCTAAAACAAGAAGCCACGGTTCCCTTACCCATTCCAAGATATCCAGGACAGATAACTAGGGTTGGACCTGAGTGGGAAAATGGAACTTGAGGTATGGTCCCAGAGAAATCCTGGGCAGGAACTACTGAGAAAACTGTTGACATTTCCCCACAGGAAAATCTAATATAGAACTATCTTGCTTTCCTCCTTTCATTCCTTCACTGCATCTCCCATATGCAAGTGAGAGGACAAGGCTTTTCTCTCCTTCCTGTTAACTAAGGAATAACGCCATCATGGTATGTTATGTCCCATTAATTCTTTCTTTTGGTGTGGCTTCATACTGTAGTATTTGTCTGACTTCCTGAGTTTGAATATTACATGGAAAATATACAACAGGTAAATAAATACATGAAATAAAAATAATAAAACTCTTACAATGATAAATTAGGTTTTAATAGCAGCTTTTTATTATCTTACATGTCTGTCTGATGAGGTGATACAAAAGGTATCTAAAAGTTTTACAGTTAAGGCAATATAACCATTACTGCACAGTACTATCATGCTCAATACTGAGAACTGGTTACTAACTTGCACAAGTTACTCAACTTATGAGTTTTCCCGTCTGTATCTACCCTGTAACATCAGAGGCTTGTAGTGGGTTAGAGTATACCCTAATTCTACAGAGTTGTAAGGCATAATCCAATGATGTACACAGTATACTCTGCATGGGGCTCTAATAACATTGGTTATCATTACCATGACACTGTAATATAATTAACACAACTGGTAGTATCTTGATAGAGTAGTATCAGTACTTCAGTGAAAAGATGTGTTCTAACAGAATCTAGTATCAGATAAACCAATTACTCTCTCCAAAGATTTTATTAGTTTTTTTAACATATCAAACAACCTAAAAATACTTTTGATATAATCCTAAGGATCTGTGCTAAGCAACTATAATAAACACAGTAAGAATCATAACTGTAACTTTAAAGAGATAAAATGCAATGACTTACCTATTACTACCACAGGCAAAGTCACTGATGAATCTTCAAGTAAAGGAGTTTCTTCAACTAATGGCATAGCTTTAACTTTTCGCCCCAAATTACCACCAAAATATTGCACTAAAGAATTAAAAATCTCTCCTTCGGTTTCAGTGTCACTGTAGTTTCTTTTTAAAAAAACAAACATGGAACAAACAAAAAGATAATATAGTCAACAAAGCCTTTATAAAAACCTGTCTTTACTCAGATTTTATTTAGGCCATAAAATATTTAAAAGTTCCATAAAAGGAGAAAAAGAAATCCTTCTGGTTAATGCTTTCAAATTAGTAGCTTAGCTACATATCAACCTATCCCACTTTATGTCAGAAATCCTAAATAACTATTAATGTCTTGTTAGTAACTTGTAGGCAAGTGCTACTGAAGTCCTAAATAAGAAGTTATCCTTAATGTTGAAAGACAAAGCACTGTACTGGTTTTTTTTTAATTCTCTGCAATCTCCCAGGAATGACTAGTTTCTCCTTTATTTTTTCTTATTAATAGCTAAGTGCATTAGAGGCAGTACATTTGGAACAAAATCGCCAAATATTTTAAGGAAACGTTACTGTATTTATGTATTACAAATCGTGCATTTTGGTAACACGTTTATACATCTTATTAATTCTCAAAGAGATACTGATATATGGGAAGACCTTAATGTTGGTTCCAATCTACCTCCTTCCCAACTGGCTCCCTAAAAATTTGTTTTGCATTCTGAGATGCTCATGCAATAAATGGAGTACCCTCCAAACAATTTATGTTCTACATTATAGAGATTATTTCAAAATAGAATCCCTGGATTCTTTTTTATCTTCATATAGTCAGCAAAAGGAAAAATGCCTGGAAATATTAAACTATGTACTGACCAGTAGGTCAATATACTTATTACTATTCTCAAAATAATAAACATGGGATGCATAAGTTATTTCACAGGACTCACTGATCCTAGGGGAGGATGATAAATGGTAACAATTAAGAGACTGAAACTTCTGCTTCCCTCTAACCTTCCAAAGTCCCAGGATACACTAACAGCTTTATTGAAGAAGGTGTAACCTCTACCCCAAACATGTGGACTCTCCTAATGGCACATGGACCCTTCTGGCCATAACAGATAACCTTCAGATATGGTTACTAGGGAAAGCCCCTCCTGACACCGCAAGCCTGCCCCTGGAAGAAATGTCATGCTGGATCCATCCCTTTCATGACATGACAGGTAATTAAATACATGCAGTAAAAGGGACCATTCCAACTACTACCTCTGATCAGATCTAGGCTAGCTGTCTTGCCTGCTTTTGCTTCTTGGCAACTGAACTCAACATGTGTATTATACCGTGATATTTCTCCTGTGTGCCAAGAACAGGTTCACCAGCTCCCTTTGGATGCTTCAGATCAAAGTCTTTTTGGATACCCAGGCCTCATTAATATTACTGTGACGGCTGTAAAGGCTACAATTTTTTCAGGACATGCACACTTCATTCTCAGTCTCCTCCAGACATCCCTACCTCATTCCTACTGTTGTTTCCATATATATATAAAACCCAGGAAATAATTCATAAAAATGATCATCAGTCTACATTTTTGATAGAGAAACCTCCTTTAAACCTTAAACATTTCACATTTTGAAAATGGGTGATATGCTTGGGGTTAAGAGTCAACCTGAAAGTGTATTATATATATTTAGTAAGCTAGACTACTTAAATTTTATCTGATACCATGTACACTCTGAAAGCAAACATGATCCTTTGAATGACTGAAGGCATTTTAGCAGCTGCTGCCATATTTGATTCTGTGAGCAAAACTCAATGATCTAAAATGCCTCAGCCAGTTTCTTAATTCTACAAATAAATGCTGTGAAATGAATACTTAATATTCAGATTCCTTAAGAACAAACCATGGCCAGAAGTGTTGGCTTACACAAACTTCAAATCACTTTTGCTTAAAGGAACAAAACTCAATTTTTGTAGAACTTACTAAGAAGCAGTTAATATTCTAAATCAAGGTGTCCCAAGCAATCTTTTTTCTGGCAGGCCTCAGATTTTAATATAGCTACCAAGTGTATACACTGACTATATACATTTTACAAGTACTGTTCATTACATTGGACCTGTCCTCTCAAACAATTAGTTTATACTTATAAGATGAAACAGGAGGTTAAGACAATAGGAAATAAAAATCTGCCACTATTGGGCTTCTTTTAAAGAAAAACAGCTTTCAAGAGCTCAAAAATATCAGAAAGACAATAATAGGTCATTTGATCAGTCCCTACACCAAGGTAAATAAAGGGAGTGTGGAAAGATAGTGCTGTTAAAAAAAAACCGAGAACCTGTATGAGATATAAATCACATAAAAAATTCACTCTTTTAAAGTGTACAATTCAGGATTGTTAGTATAATCACAAGGTTTTTCAATCACCACTAATTCCAGAAAAATTTCTTATCACTCCAAAAGTATATACCAAATCCATTAACATTCATTCCTCATTCTTCTCTCCCTCCAGCTACTGCCAACCACGTACGTACTGTCTTACTGGGTTCGCCTATTTGGACATTTCACAAAAATGGAACTCCTCACACATTATGTGGTCTTGTGTCTGGCTTCTTCCACTTAGCATGCTCCCAAGGTTCACCCATGTTATGGGATCTATCAGTACTTCATTCCTTTTTATGCCGGCGTAGTATCCCATTGTACTGATAGAACACATTGCTCATTCATGAGCTGATGAACACTTGGGTCATCTCCATTTTTTGGCTACTATGAATGCTGTTATGAGCATGCATGTATAAACTGTGTGGACTCTCTCAGGTATGTTCTTGGGAATATGGCTGGGCCATAAACTCTTAAAACCTTTAATAAACTCTTTAATATCTGAAGGAACTGCCAAACTCTTTTCCCAAAGTGGCTATACCTGTTTACATTTTCACCAGCAATATATGAGGGTTTCAATTTCTCTACATCTTCAGCAATGCTTATTTTTTTAGCCACCCTAGCAGGTATGAAGTGGCATCTCACTGAAGTTTTGATTGGCATTCCCCTAATGACTAATGTCAAGCAGCTTTTCATTTGTCTATTGGCCATCTATATATCTTCTTTGGAGAAATATTCAAATTTACTACCCACTTTTAAACTGGGTAGTCTTTTTTACTGTTGAGCTTTAAAAATTCTTTATATACTCTGCATACAGATTCCTTTTCAGATACAGGATTTGCAAACATTTTCCCCATTCTGTGGGCTGTCTTCATTTTGTCTTTTGAATCATAAAAGTTTTAATTTTTGATCAAGTCCAATTTACTTTTGTTGGTATGCTTTTGGTGTCATACCTAAGAAACCACTGCTTAATCCAAGATCAAATATTTATTCTTATTTTCTTCTATCAGTTTTACAGTTCTAGTTCTTACATTTAAGTCTTTCATCCATTTTGAGTTAGTTTTTGCTTCATTCTTTTTTTGTCCTGGCACTATCTGAAGACACTGTATTTCCCACATTGTCTCTGGATCCCATGGAAAACCAAGCGCCCATAAATGAAGAATTTATTTCTAGACTCTCAGTTCTATTCCACTGATCTACGTGTTTATCTTTATGCCAGCATCACACTGTTATGATTACTGTTTGTTTGTAGTAAGTTCTGAAATCAGAAGTGTGAATCCTCCAACTTAATTCTTCTTCAAGTCATCTTGGACAATGGGTTTTTTGCAATTTCATAATAATTTTAGGATCTGCTGGTCAATTTCTGAAAAAAAGGCTGCTAAGATTTTGATAGGATTACACTGAATTTATAGATCAATTGAAGGAACATTAAGCTTTTCAATCCATGAACACAGGGTTCCTTTTCATTTATTTAGGCCTTCTTTAATTCTCAATCATGTTTTGTAGTTTTCAGTGTACAAGTCTTACTTTTTTTGGTTAAATTTATTCCTATTTCATTCTTTTTGATGCTAGTATAAACAGAATTGTTTTAATTTCACTGTCAGATTATTCATTATTAGTTTATCAAAATACAATTGATTTTTGCTTTGTTCACCTTATATATTCTGCAACACTGCTGAATTAATTTATTAGGTCTAGTAGGTTTTTTGTGTGTGTAGGCCTCAAGCAATCTGACCTAGTCTGTCTCAAGACTTAAGCAGAGTAAATAGCGCCCAAGTTTTAGCTTATCTAAATTATCTGCATAGTATAGTAATTTGTTCTGATTTTAAGACACCAGTATAATGTGCATATAACCTGCATATAATCTAAAACGTTGGCATAAATAATCTGTAATAAACTTGCATAATATTTAATAAATTTAATACAAACTTAACAAAAAACAATCAAACAAAAAAATGAAAACATGGTTCACTGGTTTTACATAAAGCAACAGTGAAACAAAGGCCTGCTACTGAGTATTCTTTCTAAAAAAATTCAGAGCCTAAATTAAAATTTAGTATTGCTTTACGTGTTTTACAATGCGTACTATTATCATAAGTCTATGAAAGGTGTAAATTTTCACTTCAGGTATCCAATTTGATGAATGTTTGTTTGCTTTCTAAAACAAGTGTTTATTTTGAGTAATTAAAATGATCTATTTTCCGTTACTTAGGACATTAGAAAAAATAATTATATTTTAGAAAATAACAGCGTTTTACATGTGTGAAAATAGTTACCCTATTGGTAGGCATCTAGAGATTATTTTCAGATGATTTTAGAGGCCTTCTATCTTTTGTTTTCAAAACATCATAGTCCAAAGTCTCAAAACAAATTTCAGAGGACAACATAACCATAATATTGGGTGGGATAACAAGATGACTTTTCTCACAACCAACAATACTTCTTTAAATGATCACTCAAACTAAAATGACATGCTTTACTATCCGAATTTTTAGTCTTTGGAAGCATGCTTCTAAACTGTTACCAAACTGATACTACCATATGAAAAGAAGGATCCAAATCACAAATGAAGTCTGTCACACTCTCCATTTTCCAGAGCAAGAAGTATGGGGGCAGTTAGTGGACAGCTGCAATGTTAAGAGGACAATTCTCTCACAATACCTATCCTTTCAGATATTAGACAAGATCCAAAACATAGATGTCACAACCTGTTTTAATATATGTTCCTAATAAAATTGCAAAAAAACAAACCCCAGCATTAGAATATAAACATCCTCCTAAAGGAGCCATCTTAAATACTAAATATTTTATTTTTAAAATTTTAATGCAATAGAGCTGTTTCTACAATGTAAATATTAATCACAATTTTTATCTTTTGGCTAGCAGGTTTGTTTTCCTTTATCCCTCAATATCCAAATACAGCAAATACTTCTTTGTTTTCATCCCCTCCTCCAAATTTCTGTACAAAGGGTAGTTACTACCTAGGGTTAGCTGAATGGATATGAGTCCCAAGCTGTGTCCTTTGAGTTCAACTGTACCAAAAGATGTCAAAAGGCTTTCTGACGGTGTTTTCTGAAAGGCATGTTATTTTCCCAGGGACTTCAGTTTAACACATTTTCACAGGACAACCTGTGTTCTAAAACTCCCCAAAGTGGATCTGATACTCTCAAACTACTGTCCGTCAAGTAATCAACAAATTTGTCCACAACTTAAAATCCAGCAGTTTATTACATAAAACAATTTTTTAAAAATACAGAATTTAGAGACTCCTAGAAAACTCACTAGGAAGCTGGGCAAACCTGGACTGTTGCTATTACAAGAGTTCTGAACCTTCTGTGCCTTATCCTTTTGCGATTTGGTGAAGCCTCTGGACCTCTTTGATTGTTAAATACGAGATACACAGACTTTACATAAAAATCAATTATATTAAAATAGTTATAAAGAGTAAACTCGTGGTTTTATATGCCCTTCTCTATCTTATCAAGTTCAGTGATGTGTAATAATTACTGTAATTTTGGGGGAAAAAGCATAAGCAGTATTTCTAAATATGTGCAACTGTAAGATGATATATTTATGACTTCTAGTGACAAAATCACAAGTACTACTGTGATTTGTTGCTTACATTCGTAGTTGAAGAACAGAGATTTCGATTAAAAACTTCTTGTTGTACCTTTCTTTACACCCAAGTTCATGGATTTATACTTAAATTTTATCTATAACTTCCAATTTAAGAACTCTTCATCAGTTTCATATTTTACCAAAAAAAGTTTTATATACCATTATTTTAGCATATTCATATATGTAAAGCAAGGTACTTTACTAAAGTCCTGGATAAGTTTAACATTTCTTCACCACAGCATTAAAATCAGTTTCAAGCGTCTTTGGTCTTTCCCTAAGTGACTCAAGAGTTGGCCAACTATGCTGATCTGGAACATTTATTCACTTTTATTTTAAAAGGGATTATCCTTAAAACCTTTAGAACTTTTCCGTAATGTGAGTCCAGAATCACGTTTTTTAAATTTCTATTATATGGCTTACAATTACTAGTATCTTAGCACCTATTTCTAACAAAAGCATCAGACTTAAAACAGTTCCCCACCTCCGTTCAACCCCGTAACTGAGGTCATTAAGTTTTTAAAGAAAATAAGAAAATGTAAGGGGGATGGGGGTAACCTGTGCAACCGTTGACTAAAACTTTGCACTTATTAGTCTCGGCTTGCAGTAACCGACTCGCTCCAGGCCTAGCCGGTTCCCAAGTCCTGTGAGAGGCACAACCCAGGGCGAGGAAAGGGGCACAAGAAAGCCGAGTCCCACGGAGCGCGGGGACCGCTAGCTGGGCGGCCGACGTGGGAGCCCCGAGACCAGGAGGGAGCCAGCAGGCAGTGGCGGCCCGGGCGGGCGGGAGGCCGCTGCAGTCCGGGATCCCGCCCTCCACCCGAGCCCGTCCGGCTCCGGCCCCGCCCGGCCTCGGCGCACGTCAGCCCGGCCCAGCCGCACGGCTGGGCAGCGCTCCGCCTCCGCTAGCTCCTCTCCCTCCCCGCGGAAAAGTCACCTGAAATGACCGGCCAGCGAGCAGCGACAGCACCACACAGGCATGGAGTGCGGCGCACGGGGCGCCAGAGCGCGACGCCACGGCCGCCGCCACTGCCTCCCGCGGCGGGCAGCGTTCAGGGCGCCCGCACGCTCGCTCGGGGTCGCGGGGTCCGCGGAGCGCCCACGCCCCGCGCCTGCCGTTGCCGCCGCTGCCCGGAAGCTGCGGCTCAGCAGCCAGGCAGGCTCTGAGCCCCAAGGTCCGCCTCAGGACAGCAGCTTCCGCTCCTCGCCCGCGGGGAGCCAGACGCCGGCGGCGGGTAATCTCGGGGCGCCGCGATAGGGGCGGAGCGGGGCGGGGACGCTGCGACGGCTGCGGCGGAGGCGCGCGGGCTCCTCCTCGCAGGTGCGGCGGCCGCGGCGGGCGAGGCCCGCGATTGGTGGAGCCGCGGCCGGGGCGAGGCCGGCCTGACGGAGCGGCGGCTGCGCGGGCCCGGGGCCGAGGTCCGTCCGCCAACCGCACGGCTGCGGCCGCGGCGACCCGGGCTCGGGCCTCGGCCTGCGCCCCCCTCAGGGCATGGGGTTGACGAGGCTGGGCGGACGCGCGTCGAGAGGGCCAGTGACGAGGGAGGAGAACGAGCTGCTAAGCCGGGTGGCGAGACTGAGCGGCAGGAACCCCTGCGTCCTGCGCGGCCTTGGCGACCGGCGCAGCGTGGAGTCGCCGGAGTCGGTCCCCGTGGGCCTCTCACCGAGGACGCCTTAGAAAGCCCGAGATTTCCGTCCCAGGAAACCCACCTCAGTGCTTTTCCTCGCGCTGACCCGGCGCAGGCGCCCGGAGCTTCAGCGCCCTTCTTGCTCTTGACTCTGTCACAGTCGCCGGGGGGAGCTCACCAAACCACGGGTGCCTGGGCGGCCCCCCACCGCCGTTCTGGTCGTGGAAGTCCAGCTTCCTGAAGGGAGTTACCTCCTTTAAGCGGCTCAAAAACATCCACAAGTGTAAGAATCACCTACTTTACTGATTAAAAATTCCGCTGCTCAGCCCCGCCCTTGACTTGCCTTGAGCGTTTCCGAGAGAAGGAAAGCGCCGCAATGTTTATTTTTTACTCCAGGTGACTGTGATGCAAGTAAAGTTAGAAAATTCCCGAGTAATGGGTGTCCCTATTCGATGTTGTCAAAAACTAAGAGAAAAACCTAAGAGAAGTAATTGATTGCATGTACTATTATGCAGAGATGTCCGTCTTTACCCCTTCCCAAAAAAAGCCTCAAATTATTTTTGCAGTTAAAATATACGATACATGAGTTTCTGTTTTTAAATAGTTATTTTTAAGAAGCTTTCAGGTTTTGCTGAATGTTGTCACTGAACTTGCACTTAGCAGGTGTTTTATATTCTGTGGAACTTAGTTGTAGGACTCAGCCTGCCTCCAGGATTACAGAATCTAAGAGAAAAAAAAAGATATATGAATATTAATATCCCACTTAAAAATTTTTTTAATGAATTGTTGACAGTTTGAGGAGCTCATTTTACTTAAAAGTTGTTTCAGAAAATGAAGCATGAAGTTACTTTTCTGTTGTTTTTTATAACATTTTGAAGAACCTAAATTCCTAACAGACTGGTGGTTGCCAAAGGACAGGCGAAATAGGTGGAGGGAAAAAAAACCAAACTAGTGAGAATGTTTGATATCTGAGTGATGGTTACATGAGTGTATACGTATATCAAAATTAATCAAGCTGCACAATAAGGTTTCTGCATTTTATTGTACATACCTCAATTAAAAGAAAGAAAGGACCTAAATTCCTGAAAGCTATGCCAATCCAGAGAAATGAAATAATGTTTATAACTGCAAGAATGTTTATACTACTTTGTAAACTTTTCCTTCATGGCTTTGTTATTATTTTGAGTTTTCTTATAGTATTTTCAGATCAAATAGTAAGGCATATCAAAATTTAAGCTTAATCTAGTTTGTATTTAAGCCTTGTGAACTTGCTATTATGGCTTACATTTGATAATGGCTTATGATTATATGAGGTCACTGATTGCATATAGGAGTTTTCTTAGAGCAAATGGGGCTTATTAAGAATTTCTGTATTTTTATTTTGAAATTGTAGGTAAGATCTCATTTAAATAAATAATCCAGATTTGGTGAGGTTGTAAGGCAACAGACTTAAGATACTGCTGGTGAGAGTGTAGTTAGTGTATAATCTGGAACTTCCCCCACTGTTATAATAGAACCTCAGCCCTCCTTTCAGTGCCTACACTAGCATATTTAGGGTGAAGCTTATCTCACTTATAAATGTACTAGTCATGCTACCCCCTGGGCTTCCAGTTGACAAGGCAAAAAATTATGAAATATCCTAAATTAAGTGACATAAGGACAGGTGAATGAGGGACAGAGACAAGGGAAGGTCGCTAGTCAAAAGCCACAGGCCATAGCTAACCAGAAACTCCACATTCCTCAGTGAAGTCATTTGAACAAGCATCTAGAAGGTCCCTAGGACCACCACATTTGCCATGCACATGACCAGTGCCTGACCATCTGTGGAGAAAATTGGAGTTCCTATGGCCAGGACCCTCACCCGAACCTAAACTACTTGATGATGTAACTGGCCTACTGCTAGGCTACTGCTTCTACACCCCTAGGTAATAAGCTATTATTGACTGAGTCACTACATAAAGAGCACCGCCCAGTGCTCTGAGCAGAGGCAGAGAAGAAGGAGGATTACAGACCTGCAGACTGTTGGATGCAGATGTAATTCTAGTGCTCGACCTATTGCCAGGAGAAGAAAGCCGGGTGATAAACCCTCTGACCCCAGGTACATATCATTGTCATTCCTCAGTCTCAGTGAATCCATAGTGAACTTTCCCATCGGCAAGACAATTGGCAATGTCGGCAGGATTCATTGTTGACTGAGGAACAGAACAGGCTGCCCTTATGGGAGGGGTGCTTCAACGGGCTGCCCCAATAAATGGGGAGACAGTTGAGTGTCCCCCCAATGGTTTTGTGGTCTGAGGTGCCTTGCCTCCTAGAGGGCTAGGCCCCACCTTAGGGCTGGAGGCAGGTGGAGGTGACACCTGAGGCAGTAGAGATGTCCCTTGTTATAATAAGATGGTCCTTTGAAAAACAGTGCCCATGAGGCAGCAGGAACTGTGGGTTGGCTGTTTCTCACAGTATGAAAAAAAGTCTACAGATGAGAAGAATGTGCTCCTGAAAGAGACACAAGAAATGACAGCACGAGAGAAGAGGCAGCACAAGAATGCGGCTGTGAGGTGCTGTGGAGGAAGTAAAAGATTTGTTAAAAAATGAAACAGAAAGATTCAAGATGGCAGCATGAGAGGTGAGATGGAGAGCTCCTCCCAAAACCACAAACAGTACAAAAATATAGTTAATTACTACAACTAACCTTAAGACAGCAACAACAAAGAAGGCTGAACCAGACTGCATACACACCTCACAAACAGAGCAGACCTCATGAAACAGGGTAACGTACAAAAGCCTCAATCCGGTGGGATCCAAGCTCTTCCCCCACCCCAGCTCACTGGCAGGAGGAAGAGAAACCGAGTGGGGGAGGGGGTGGAAGCTTGGAGCTGCTGAACATCCAGCCCTGGAGATCTGCTTTGTGAGCAGAAACCTACATTGTGTGGTGCTCTGGACGTTGGGGAGCTCACACAGGCAGAGTGCTTGAGAAACTCACATTCCGGCCGTTTGTGGAGCAGGGGATCCACATCCGGCAGCTCTGTGTCAGAGGAAAGGCAGGCGGTCTGAGAGGCTTCCTAGCAGCGAGAAGGCTGCTGAAGGGGTGGGGTTTGGGCAGAGCTTGCTGTGCGGGAGAAGGGAGAGCTGGACAAGGTTAAGGTTGTCTGGGCACGCTCTGCCCAGCTGGTTGGGAACTTTGAGGAGCTTCAGGTGCTCCATCCCCCTGGCTGCCTACTCAGCTCTGAGACCCCCTACTGTGACACACAGCCTGCCAAACCTTCCTACTGGCCTGCAGGCACCTGCTCACAAAGACTGCAGGCGTCAGGCCAGCAAGAGGAAGGCCCCGCCTACAACAGCTAGAGACACAAAGCACAGAGGCTTACACCTGTGTGATTGGCCCACTGGCTCTGACACTGGAGACAGGCACTGCAGATGGGAATCAGGAAACAGATCTTTCCTCCCCTCAGGCACCAGCTCTGCTCCCCTATGACCCCCAACCTCACTCTAGGGGCTGAGCAGCTCCAGAGACTGGAGCTTCTGTGCACTAGTGGGCACCACACACAAATATGAAACGTCAAAAGAATATGGTTCAGACCAAAATTCACAAACCCCAGAAAGAGGGCCAAATGAAACCGAACTCATCAATCTTCCTGAAAGAGAGTTCAAAATAAAAATTAAAAACATGCTTATGGAGGTACAGAAAAATATTCAAGAACTCAGGAATGAATTTAAGACAGAGATTCAATCATTAAGAAATACTGTATCTGTAATGAAACATACAATGGAGGGATTTAAGAGATTAGATGTAGTAGAAGAGATGGTAAATGGAATAGAAATTAGAGAAGAGGAATACAAAGAAGCTGAGGTACAGAGAGGAAAAAGAATCTCTAAGAATGAAAGAATATGGAGAGAACTGTGTGACCAATCCAAATGGAACAATATTCGCATTATAGGGGTACCAGAAGAAGAAGAGAGAGAAAAAGGGATAGAAACTGTCATTGAGGAGGTAATTGCTGAAAACTCCCCAATCTGGGGAAGGAGATAGTCTCTCAAGCCATGGAGGTGCGCAGATCTCCCAACACAAGGGACCCAAGGAAGACAACATCAAGACATATAATAATTAAAATGTCAAAGACCAAGGATAAAGACAGACTTTTAAAAGCAGCGAGAGAGAGAGAAAAGATCACATACAAAGGAAAACCCATCAGGCTATCATCAGACTTCTCAACAGAAACCTTACAGGCCAGAAGGGAGTGGCATGATATATTTAATGCAATGAAGCAGAAGGGCCTTGAACCAAGAATCCTTTACCTGGCAAGGTTATCATTTAAATTTGAAGGAGGGATTAAACAATTTTCATATAAGCCAAAGCTGAGAGAATTTACCTCCCACAAACCACCTCTACAGTACATTTTGGAGGGACTCCTATAGATGGAAGTATTCCTAAGGCTAAATAGATGTCACCCAAGGGAAGGCAAGGAGTACAGAATATGATTCATAACATACAAAGAATGGAGGAGGAAGTAAAAGGAGGGGGAAAAAAAGAACCTTTAGGTTGTGTTTGTAATAGCACACGAAAAATAAAAAATTTAAATATGAAAAAAAATGAAACGGTGTTGCTGTGAGGTACAGTGGAAGAGGTAAAGGCCATGAGGGAGAAGGACACACCCCTGCAAAAAGCAGAAGAAAAGGCAGTGCAAGAACGTGAGCTGCAAGGTCCAGTGGAGGAGGTAAAAGATTCTCTACAGAATGAGACAGCAGTGCTACAAGGTGCTCTGAAGGAGGCAAAGGCCATGGAGGAGAAGGACATAGATGTGCCATACAATCCTACCTCAGCTGGCATGATAGATACAATGGTTTGTTAAAATCTGGCCTAAAGTCAGACACCAATAATCTGAAGAGTGGTCAGACCACTTACAGACAGTGCTGCAACAGTTTGAACGAGAAACCCCAAAAGGGAGCATTGAGCCCCATAGACATGCTAATGCATATTGTTGCCTCCCCTGTACACCCGCAAGTACAAACCAAGGAAGAATTGTTGAAGCTGAGGTTTGGCCACCAGAATAATATCTTGCTGCCAGCACCAACTACACTAAACCCTGGAGACTCCATTTAGTGAACGTGACCTTGGACATTTCTACGCATGGGCCAATGATGGATGGCCCTCCTGGCACCTTGGTAACAAGGCCTAGAAGCTGCCCTCCTGTGTGTTCCTGGAGTAACAGCAGAGTGGCTCCCAAAGATCACAGTAGTCTATCCTAATGGCCAGAAGGTAGGAGCATCTTACTGAAGAATTTTGTTTTATCATTATGGCCAGTGCATGCACCTCCAGTAGCATTATATGTAGACTCCTCAGTAACCCCTGTGGGGGAGGGGTAAAGTTATGGTGTACTAGACCTGGATGGGACCCTCTTCCTGCTACAGTCCTATCACAGGACCACTCTCTTGCATGCGTCCTACCTCATGGACAAGATTTGCCTATGTTGGTGTCATTAAAACGTGTCTTATCACCCTTAAGGTCTGTGTGGATGGGGCACACACCCTATCAAAAAATGTGCTCCTTGCTGGGATGCATGGAGTTCCCTATCAGTACCACTACTAACTGTGAGTCATGAGCTCATCTGAGTAGAACTGGTGTTGAATATAGCTGGAATAACCTCCTCAGGCTTAAGGATTATTTCATTTTTACCTGTATCAAAATTTTGTATCATAATTTTTGTTATTATCTCTATGTTGTTATCTTCTGTTGCTATTGTGGAATCTGGTTACAGTGCTACAGCTTTCTTGCACAGGGACCATTGTGGAAGATTGAGAGTGTGTAGATTGTGAGGTGAGAATCCTGGAGGGGTGCATTGTGCGGAAATTGAAGTTCCTATGGCCAGGACCCTCACCTGAACTTAAACTCCTTGATGATGTAACTGGCCTGCTGCTAGGCTACTGTTTCCATACCGGTAGGCAAAAAGCTATCATTGACCGAGTCACTATATAAAGAGTTCAGCCCAGGGCTCTGCGCAGAAGCAGAGACGAAGGAGGATTACAGACCTCAGACTGTTGGATGCAGATGTAATTCTGGTGCTCAACCTATTAACAGGAGAAGAAAGCTGGGTAATAAACCCTTTCACCCAACGCTCCATTGTCATTCCTGGGTCTCCCAGAATCCATAGTGAACTTGCCCAGGGCTGAAACCCGTTGGCAAGACACCATCATTAACAGCCAACCTATGGCCCTGCTCTATGGACTAACCACCTATCCCCAGACTTTCCCTGCTTCCCGTTGAGCTGCCTTCCTTGCCTGTAGGCAATATGAATTTAGAGAACTTTCTTTCCTTGACACCCCTCATAAATGTGCCCTGGTTTTACTAGAGTCTGGGACAAGTTACTTCTGTTAACTGGCCTTTCTGCTGGGGAAGCAGAAACTCCCTGTCTTGGGATTCAGTCCTTCTCTGGCTAACATCTGTAAAGGCTCAATAATTCATTTCAGAGATCTCGGTCTTTAGAGTTTTTGACTTGTCACAATGTTTCCTGGTTGTAGAATCCTTACTAAACAATTCTTCTTACTGGTATATAATATGCCAGTATTTCCTACATTAAATTGTAATATAGTGGCTAGAAGGTCTGTTCGTGTTGGAATCTTTGCTCTGCTAGCTGTGTAATCTTGGGCAAATTACTTGGCATCTCTAGGCTTTGAGTCGTCATGTAGAAAATGAGGATAATAGAACTTTTTCCACTAGTTGTAAGGATTAAATAAGAAAATACCTGTAAGGCACTTACCACAGTGCCTGGCTTATGTTAATCACTGAAGAAATAACAGTTTTCATTATTATTAATATTGTACTTTTTGATTTTCTAAAAGCAAAATTCCAGAAAGTATGTGCCTAGACTGAATTGTGCCTGACTCCTAAATCCATATGTTGAAGCTGTGAGAAGAAATTATGGGAAACTTCACTAACCTGGGGTCAGGAGGCCTGCAGGAGAAGCTCTCATGCCTACCATGCCTTGTAAATCTCAGATCCCATCAAAAGAGATGGACATCTTACTGTTTTAGCTACTTTGCCACCCAGAAATAAGAAGGCTTCCACCTTCCTCCTCCTGCTGTAGTCTAGCCAATGAGAAGCCATGATATGTTGGAATCCCAGTTTACTCCAATGGACTTTCTGCTTAGAAAGAGCCTTCTAGCTCAGCCCCTTCCTCTGTAAAAGAATGTTCCTTTCCTTTGTTCTCTGGACATGCTTATGTTTCTATTGTCCCCAGCTGCAATTCTCTGCTACTCCTAAATAAACCTGTTTTAGCCAGTAAAGTAACTTTTATTTTTAAAGTTAACAAAGCCCTAACCCAATGTAACTGTATTTGGAGATAGGGTCTATAAAGAGGTAATTAAGGTAAAATGAGGTCATAAGGTGAAACCCCAATTAAGTAGGGCTGGCATCTAATAAGAAGAGGGGCTCCTTCTGCCAGCTGAAGACACAGGAGAGGGCAGCAAGCCAGGAAGAGAGTTACAGGAACCAAATCAGCAAACACCTTGACTCACACCTCCCTGCCTCCAGGATTGTGAGAAAATAAGCCACTTTGTTACTTAAGCCACTCAGTCTATGGCATTTTGTTAAGACAGCCCGAGCTAAGACTAAGACACTATTGTTTTGCATTTTCTAGAAGAAAACAAAAAGTATACAATTCAAAATACACTGTTGCATTTCATAAACTAGGTAAACCTGGCAATGGACCATTTCGTATGTAGTAGTTTGGTAGTATATGACTCAGCTTTAGAGAGTTATAGAGAACCTTCTAGAAGAACAGTTCCTCCTTTATTGAAGATCCATGGAGCTCAGATACCTTTCTGATTTCTTCTGAAAACTGAAATCTGAAAATCCTCAAGCCCATCAATACTTTTTGGTATAGTGAATTCCTCTGTTCAGCTGTCAGTTTGAAATTCCCATCAGTTTATTTCTCTTACTTAGAGGGCGAATAGTAGAAATGTTTCCCGACTACATAGAAAATTGAGGACAGAAACTGGGGCTGAGGACTTAAGATGAAGTTTGTTCCTGCAGTTTGAACTCCAGGAACAGAAAGAATAATACCTGCAAAGCTGCTTGCTAAAAATACAATCCATTTTTGTGAATATTGTAGCAGTTGCAGCAGGCTCAGTTGCAGAGAACACAACTTAGAGAATCCACTCTCACTAAACTCAGGATAAAAGAATTTCTCACAGGTAGGTTACCTGTCTTGCAAAATCATAGGCGGGCTGAAGAAACACTGTATCTTGTTTTGTAGCAGGAATGAGCACACACCACCATAGGCAACACACCCAGTGAACCAGCAGGCTAATGTTGGATAGGCCTTTAACTAAGTGGAAGCAGAAACATGAGTTACGACTCATTTCTCTATCTCATTGCCTGTAAAATCAACTTGCAGGCTCTATTTGCATTACTACAAGATTAGGGAAAAAGGGAAAAGTAGGGAACAGAATGGTAATCAGGCAGAAAATATGACAGAAAAGATAAGTCAGGTAGAATTAACCTAGGTTTTAAATACCATAATAGTTTCAGAAAGAACAAAGGTAATGGCTGTATGAAACTTACAAGAAAAACAATTTTTTCAGAACTAAAGTCAGACATGAATCTGCAAATGTATAAGACCTATAGAGTACTGAGCAGGAAAAAGAAACAAGTCTATATGAAGGCATATCATACAATCTAAAGATAGCAAGAACAAACAACATTCTAAAATCTTCCAGAGAACAAATAAAGATCCTTCATCAAGCTGGCAGTGGCCTTCTCATCAACAGAAATGGAGGTGTAATTAGGAGACAAGCAATGACCTTAAAGTTCCATGGGGAACTTTGAACTTGGAATTCTATACCAACCCAAACTGTCAATAAAATATATGGGCAGAATGAAAAAATTAAACATAAACCGAGAAAGCTTTATCTCCTCAAAATTCTTTTTGAGGATATTACTTGAGAATATGGGCTGGCAAAACAAGGGAATTATCCAAGAAATTGTAGCAGGTTGGCATCTGTGAAAAATAGAACTAATTCAAAAGAGCAGTGAAGGCAAGTCCCAGAATGACAATTGTGCAGCAGACACACCAGCTACCCACTCAAACTGAGAGGAGACTACAGAGCTGTAAAAGAACTGCTGGAGGAAAAATATAGAGCCCCTAGATATGCTAGTACCCTGAAAGTGTTGGAATAACCTCTTCTAATGATGGAATACAAGTAAACAATTGAAGATAAAAGCAAAAAGGCAGAAGTCCACTAGGGTCATGATGTATGATAAAAAGTATACAAAAACATACTTTCCTCCACAGTAGAACAATATGTTCTATCAAAACGTAAAATGATTTTCAAATTTACACTTCAGCTGTAGACAAAGCAAGAGTCTCTTAACTATGGCTACAAAGCAGATTGCAAATGGTCACCCTGATAATTTAAAAGAGAACAGGACAGATGAAGAGAAGGGTATGGGGTACAATATTCTTATTTGACAAAGTGAAGAGGTACTGCTTATATTTGAAACAAGAAATACAAGTTTAAGTATATAACATCACAAATGTAATCAATGGAAAAGCTAACAACAGTGACACAATTTATTGAGTGTTGTAGGTAGGGAACATTTAGGGTGGCTAATT
Organism: Smutsia gigantea; assembly: GCA_032199065.1. NCBI lineage: Eukaryota > Metazoa > Chordata > Mammalia > Pholidota > Manidae > Smutsia > Smutsia gigantea. The sequence goes on along the minus strand of JAVSCE010012734.1, from coordinate 4,928 downwards.
AAGTAAAATTCTTATCTGTCTTGGCAGGAAGTGAGTATGCAAAATCAAACACTGATTTATCCAGAATTATCAGCAGAAGCATTTTATTTAGAGATAGGGAAACAATGAGGTAAATGCAATCGCCTCTAGGGAACAAGACTGAACTTTGGGAAAGGATGAGCGGTATGGGTAAAATTGCAGTATTTCCAGAACCTCTTGCCTTGCCTTAATCCACCTCCATATCAGTAGGTGTTTACAAAGGATAGAGAGAAGTAGCCCAACTCCATATCAATAGGTGCTTAAAAGGGGCAGGGAAGAGGTGAGAATGGCATTAAGACTGAGAGGCTTTTTTTTGGCTCTTTTGAGCCAGGACGGGGAGAAATATGGGCAAGTGCGAGTAGATGACTTCTTGTAAACAATAAATGGGTTTCTCCCACTAAATTTTTCTCTTCACCTGATTTTGGTTTCACAGGTTTCCCTGGTTTATTTGTCCCGGGCTGGGAATATGTTTTCCCTCTGGAGTTACTGGTGGCAAGCTTGTTGCTTTATGTGTTTGGCCCACTTTAATTCATTCATATAACACATAATTGTTGTGTGCCAAAAATGTCCCAGGCACACATAAAGGAAATGTTGCTGGGCAGCTGCATCTGGGAGGGCTCTCCCTGTGCACCAGGTAAAACCTCAGCTTGGACAGAGAAGGGTTCTTGACTCTGAACGAGAAAGAATTCTCGAGCAGGTGAGAAGAGTATAGGTAAGGAAGGAATTCATTAATGTGAGGGTAGAAATGAGTGGCAGTGGCCCTGCAGGAAGCTGAAAGCAGGAAAATGCAGGGGTGCAGAGGGTGGGAGAGGGAACTCACTGAACTTGGCATGGGGAAGTCTCCCTCACCAGCTCCTAAAGCCAGGGTCACCTGGCATCACGTTTCCACTTGGATCTGCACAGTGTGGGGACTAGCCTCTGAAATGGGATTTGGGTAGCTGCGGAGCATGGGATGGAGTGAGATTATAGTCTGAGAACTTTTCAAAGAAGGGAGATTCTCAGGTGGGCTCCTGCAGCTGCAGTTCCCTCCAGGTCACCCAGGCAATGGGGACATCATTTATTTCATGGTAGAGTAAAGACAGAATCAAAGAAATGCTCAATCCGTATAAAAGGCTTTTGCAGGGAGCCAGGGGAGGTTGCCCAAGTCACTCTTGCAAGGGGAGCCTCTCCCCAACTTCCCCTGCACCTCCTAGGAAAACAAGACAGAAAAGGAGAAGCGGCTCCTTAATGGTTACCAGATCGGGCAGTTGGGATCTGAGTTCCAACAGACCTTAGAGACCCCACCGAGGTGTGACTTGTGCTGGGGACCTCACAGTTGTTTGCCTATTTTCCTCAGTCCTTTGCATCCAAGCAGAACTCCGAAAGAGAATTCTGGCCCCCACTCAGCCGTCGTTCCCAACTCCCAAGGGAGATGGGGGACCAACTGAAACTGAGGAAGACTTGGAGGAACCTAACACTTGAGGTTCAAGATCGGCAGCCACGCTAATTGCTTTTTTTTTTTTGATTAATAGTTTTTCTGGTAAAGAGATAACTATGCTTTCCCACATTTTTATTGTTTTCTTGATTGTCAGAGATAATTAACATATGCAATTGTTCAGGAGATATTAAATTCTGGGGACAGTCTATGGTGGTCTAAACGAGCCAGATCTTTCTGGTTGTGTCATGGTTTCCTCTATTGAGGAAGTCTGGTGACTTAGGATTGCACTGGCATTTAGCTTACTGTTTTTTTTTTTTATTACAATTTTTAAAATTAAGGTATTATTGATATACACTCTTATGAAGGTTTCACATGAAAAACAATGCAGTTACTGCATTCACTTATGTTATTGAGTCCCCCCCCCGACACCCCATTGCAGTCACTGTCCATCAGTGTACTAAGATGCCACAGAGTCACTATTTGTCTTCTCTGTGCTACACTGTCTTTTTCATTATCCCCCACACCATGTGATAATTGCTTTTCTAAATGGCTGTCGGGTCTCTGATGTCATGTGCAGCAGTTGGCACATCACTATAAGGAAAGTAAGAGAAAGATGCTGGTTGCAGCCGATACTCACCCTTCAAAGGCAATCCCAGATGATCCCCCAATTATGTTACTGGCTGAGATGCTGTTTTTCCCAGGATTGTGTCTTGGAGGTGACAAAGAATAAAGCCAATAGACAAGTGTATGGAGCAACCAGCAAAGTTTAATAAAAGAGTGAAAGAAGAAAGAAGAGTTCCCGTTTATTGGGAGGGGGTCCGAGGGAGAACATCATTAGAGCTGCAGTGTCTAGGGTTTATAAGCACAAAAACAGAGTAAACCATGCAAGTGGCTGGGAGTTGTTCCTAGGGCCTGTTGCTATGGCTGAGCTAGGATTAAAGGAAAAGAAAACTCCCTTTTTTTCTCAGGCTGAATTTTCCCAGATATCCAGGATGAGGCTTCTTGTTTACTGAAAATCCTTGACCCTAGTTCCCTTCTGCCTGGGCCTTACTGGGACCTTGAGTTCTATGTGCCTGTGTCTAACACCTGCCTCAGAAACAGAATGTTTGAGGAGACACAATATTTTCTACAACAATGCCAAAATTTGAAACTGAATGATAGCATTGTTCTTAAAATTTTTTCTTAGGCAATTAATGCCAACAAAGTTCCTCCCCTCTTCTCTTCCTTTCTTCTTACACTCCCTAACACCACTTTCTCTGTCACCCACACCCAGTCTTGTTGGTTTTGCAGGGAACTCATGAATGGGGCAGCAAAGGAGAAATGTGGCCTGTCCTACCTTTCCCTTCCAATGGGGTGGCAGGGAGGAGTCCCATGATTTCTGTGAAGGGGATTTGTGGTTTTGGACTTCTAGGTAGTGAGCTGGAGCAGCAAGGATGATGAGAATACTGAGCAGATGACTTGGGAGCAGGAATGAGAAAAGGCTTCTCTTTTTCACGATTACCATAGTAGTGCTTCTCAACTAAGGCTGAATATGAGAATCATGCAAGAGCATTTACAAAAATCAATGCCCAGGTGCAGTCCCCTCCCCTCTCACCCTTGCTGATTACGTTAGCAACTCTGGTGAAGGGTCCTAGTCACATAGTTCAAATCATTAACAGAATTCACATGCAATTTTTGCACAAGTGATAAAATTGACAGAACAAATTAGAACTTCAAACAACTTTTGATTCTGATATTCATAATATAAAATCTGAGAAAGAACTAATCTCACTTCTTTGAACTTAAAATATGTATTTACAGCATAAATAGAAAACATGCAGCTTATATTTTATTGATAAAGTTAGTTCAATGACCAAAAGCCCCCTACACATAACATACCAGTTTATAGTTCTAATCTTACCCTTTTTCTTGGTGGTCCCCATGCTGTTCCCTCCAAATGAAATGTAACAGGCAGTCTTTCCTCAGGATTTTGTATTGGCTTTTCCCTCCACCAGGAACACTTTCCCCACCGTATTTACATGACTAACTCCTTCACCTCCTCAGAGTCTACTCAAATATCACCTTCTCAGTGAGCTGACCAGAATCTTCTTGCTTAAAATTTGAAATCTGCCCTGCGTGTCCTTAATTGGTATTTCCAATTTCACCTTGCTCTACTTTTATTATCATAGCACATGTTATCTTCTAACATATTATATGATTTGCCTACTTAATGTATCTACTGTGTAGTATTTGTTTCTTCCCACTAGAATGTAAACCATTAAGATAGGGAGTTTTCCCTTTTATTCACTAATGAAACTTAGGTGTCTAGAACAGTGGCTCTTACATAGTTAGCACTCAATATATGTTTGTTGAACTTCAGTGGCCTCTTAAATAACATTTAGCTCATTATCTCCACAAAAGATATGTGTTTAGTCATGTTGTATAATATACATTTGGAATGTGCTAGCATTGCATGATTATATAAAGTCTTTGTGGAGTTACAAATCTCCTCAGGCAAATTGTCTCCCTGTGAAGCATGCTGGTATGGGGGAAGAAGTTTCTTCCATCTTTCAGGGTACTTCTACCTGGTCTAGGAACTAAATTGACATGAGTCAGATTGAAAGAAAAAAACCCAAAGGTTTATTGCACACACACAGAGGCCCAATGATGAAATTAAGACCTAAAGAAATGACCAAGGCAGGCATTTCTAAATTCTTTTATATATTTTATAAAAGAATTTTTTAACATAAATTCTTTTATGTATTTTAGACAGAGACAATAAATCTCTGAGGAATTGACAGGACAAAGAAAATTTAGGTTTGGGAGCACCAATTAGTAAGGAATTCTAAACAGCATTTGAGCTGGGGTAGTAAATTAGTAAAGAAGTAACAATACTTGTTTATGTAGCTTCCTTGGCTCTGAATTCCCTTTCTCTGATGATAAGGGTGTCTCTGTACCCTCCAGTTGTAGGCAGGGATGGGAGATTTATTTCCTGGTTTCAGTGGGGCTAGGAGGGTCAGAGTATCCTAGTTCCAGCTGTTTCTCCAGTTGCTTTAATTTAAAGTCATCAATATGCCAAAGTGGTACGTTTTAGGGCAGCCTGACCATGGCCCCTACACTGGATATCTGGGCTGGGAGTCAGAAGATAGATCTGGGCTTTATTCTTGCCTTGTCTGTTAAGTAGATATACAATATTGGGCAAGTTACCTCCCCTCTCTGAGCCTCACTTATGTAACCTATAGAAGAAAGAGATGGTTGTAAAATGAATTTCAAGTTCTCTTCCTCTACTATCATACAATATTTTATTACCAGTTGTGAGATTGAAACATGATGTTCATTTTGTTTTGTTTTCTATTTTCTTATGAAAGCAGTTAAAACATGCCTCAATCTCCGTATTTCATATTGAATTTGGTATAGTGGTTAAGAGTTATGCTCTTTGGAATCACACTGTCTTTATTTTAATCCTTGTTTAATTCCTCATATCTGTGTGTCGAACAAGTTATCCAACATTTCT